>JARLTB010000118.1:4105000-4705000 GCA_030141615.1 Unio pictorum
TATGTAATGTATGTAGTAAGAAAGCTACATACTTCAAATGTTACGTCTATTTGATATAAGTCATTTATATTTATTTTTGTCTGTTTGTTAGATTTAAATTTGGCATTTTAAGTTTTAAGATTCGCTGATTGAAGGGGGTGGGGGTGACCTTTACTTTACAGAGTAAACACCAGGTGTTGACCTCATTTCTGACCTGGTTTCAGAGTTGTAAACAAGCTTTTTAAATGATTGGTTAGTTCCAAGGACAAAATGGAGCTTTTGTATAAACATCTTTCTATTTTAGTTGGGTCATAAGATGTGTACGTGATCTTTGAACATAAATTTGTTCTGATAGTTTCTAGATGACCACGTGACCCCTTGTTTACGTAAAAAACAGAGATATAAACCATGTTTTGGGAGTGAGCTATTCAGTAGAAGAACTTGGGCTTTTAGAGAATTAAGTTGTCTTTTTGAGTTATTATAAATTACCTTGTACTGGAAATTGTGTCAATTCCTTTGGATCAAGAGGAATTATTTTGTTATTTATCTGGAAAAGAATTGTGCTCATAGAGATTTTTATTAACAAGAACTGATTTCATCTAGAGACATCGTCTTCCGTATTGGATACTTCGCTGGAGTTCGAACTTTGAATTATTTGGACATTTTATTACCAGGACTTTTGTAATTTCTCTAGTGGATAATATTTTGAATTATTTTTGGATTAATTTTGGAATTGATTCTTAAAACCGTAAGTTTATTTTTCTTTTCTGGAAATAATTTGTACTCAGTAAATTGTTTATTAAGTTTTTACAAGCTTGCTATTTTCACTCTTTCTATATTACTGTTTATTCGAGCCTTAGCATGTAACATAGAAATTGAGATTTTATTAACAAGAACTGACTTCATCAAGTGACATCATCTTCCATATTTGATACTTCGCTGGAATTCGAACTTAGAATTATTTGGACATTTTATTACCAGGACTTTTGCAACTTCTCTAGTGGATAATATTTTGAAATATTTTTGGATTAATTTTGGAATAGATTCTTAAAACCATAAGTTTATTTTTTATTTTTCTGAAAAATATTTGTACTCAATAAATTGTTTATTAAGTTTTACAAGCTTGTTATTTTCACTCTTTCTATGTTACTGTTCATTCAAGCCTAAGCACGTAACACAAATCATATAATATCTTCGTTTAAAGGTAAAATTGATTATTAAAATGTTCTTGTCTAAAGAACAGACTTATTTCAACTGAATACACATTAATAGTTCTTATTTTTGCTGTAAGCATGAAATGCAAACTGGTATTGTTGTCATGCACATTGGGAAACCATTCAAAAACATCATTTAAATCTTGGCACATACATAATTCTCTTTCCATTTATTCCATTTTTCCACTGCTGATGAATAATCTCCTTATCGGTTATAATGTTGTTTATTTTCATCTTTTATGCATAGAATCGTTCAAGATTTTTCAATTAACCCCCTCTTCACCCCTTGATGTCGTCGAGTAGAATAACTGACTTTATTCTAAAGTAATATGTCTCCGTTTACGTGATGACATGTTCATGTTTGGTAATGATTTATTTGGATGTTGCTAACTATATGCGATTTAATTATGCAAAATAAACCTTTGTAGAGTGGATGAAATGCCTTATTCATAAAGGAAGCAACAGACATTGTCACATGATTTTTCGGTCTTTTCTGGTACACTGTTTTGTTCAAGGTTAATTTCTCCATGTGTGCTAATCCATAAAATCTATATTTAGCCATGTTATGATCTTGATAATTATGTTCAGTTGTAGTCATCAAAGAGAAGAACTCAACAGATGTGTGAAACCCCAAAGTCTATCACAACACTGTTAAGCCCGTTTCATGTAAATGCTGGCTTTTAAAGAAAATTATATAATATTAATATTATTGTTAAATGGATATTAGCCAACACTTCTTTCAGTAACGGAAACCTGATGTCGGGAGGTATCAATGGTAAAGATAATCTGCTTACTTACTTTATGATATGAATAAATTATTGGTTTTGGATACATTTGAACAAAAAGTGGGCGCTTGTTTTGGGATTTTTTAAAACATTTTTGTCCTAATTTGTTCTTCGCTGGTCGTTATTTGGGGGGGGGCTGTTCTTGAGAAGTACTTTTAAACACAAAATAGTTTTTGCCAAGGGATTCTGCCTTTAAGAAATTGGTGGTGTGTTAGTATATCATTTTTTGTTGTAAATAAAATATTAATTTAGGTACTAATACTGCATTGAGCATTCAGTGATATAAATTAAACTTTTTACTTAAATACTCAGACCAGGTATAGATAGTTTCAAATATGTCACATCAGTGGAGTAACAATTTAACACTGCCCCAAAATGTTGCACATTGACTTGCATGCAAAGATAAGCCTGCATAAAAATTTCACAGTACAGTATAGTATACAGTTGTTGACGATGATAAGACCTAAAAGAAACATGTTTTTTAATTTACATTACCTGTTTAAATTCTCTGAAAAATTCCTTGTGTGTTGCATTCCCCTGCATGGCATCTGCTACAATGGTTTTGGCCAGGGATTTGGAACTGCCAGGTTTTCCCACCAGGAACAGAGGAATCCGTAACTCTGTACAGATCACCATCATAAACACATTTTCCTTCAAAGCCATGTTCCGGGCAATGTTCTTCTCCAACTGAACATTTTCTAGGAACACATCCTGGCATCTGGAGATAATGACAAATATAATAGCAAAATGTCCATAACATGAACTTGCAATAAAATGCATACATTTTACTAGAGCTGGGTACCATGAAAAACTACTGAGGTATTTCTAAAATACCATGATAGTTACCATAGTATACCCCATTACGGACCAACCATTTCATATTCTAGGCCAGGGACCCAACACTAGTTCTAAAACAATCCATTACTCAATAGCCGCAAACAAGATTTTGTTCTGATTTATCGGAAAATAACAACACATATCCATGATATTATCAAAAAACAAATTTATCTCACGATAAAGGAAATAAAATATCACAGCTCCATAGAAAATTTCAGCCCTTTGTCAGTACATTATAGTAGATGAATTTGCTATTTGTAAGTTACTTGTTGTATAAGTTGTAATCTAAAACCTGTAAGTTAAGTAGAATGATTAAGCTTACACTACAGATGTCACCCTGTGAAAGACATTGTTCTACTATTGAGAGCTTGTTGATAAAAATTCAAGAAGTCTTGACTCTAAGCAGTGGAAAGATTTATCAATATAGTGATGCATGAATAATTGTGTTATACCAGTACAGATATCAAAACAAGAGGTTGCGAATTAATATAAAACAACAAATACCTATTCAAGTTACTTTAATAATCATCAGTCATGAATAATAATTAGTCATATGCCTTATTCATTAAATCAAGACTTCTTCTGCAAGATGTCACAAGCAAATGAGATGTTCCTTGCATGAAGAAGCTGCAATATTTCTTCTGTTCTGAAGAAAACACCATGATGTTGCCAAAGTTTAAGTGAAGACATGAAATTGGTAATAAGATGTTTTTAGAGAAATCATGCAGTGCGAAACAATGGGTGTGTTGTCCAAAAGTGTCATGCATATGGTCAAATAAGGCAGCCTGAAATGACCTAAAAGATCAAATTAAAATCACTGAGAGCTGAAACTTTGTCTGTTTGAAAGTAATTTTGTTATCTTGTCATGGAAATTAATGGGGAATAAATAGATGCTAAGTCTATTTATGTATGTAATCTGGAAATACAACCAATATGTCAACACACATAAAAGGGTGCCAATTACCACTGACAAACCTTCTAAAGATGGAATAACCATGAAGTTGATATGTGTATCGATAATGTGTCATATTGTAGGCTGTGTATATACACCATATTCATCTGTGACACAGGGATATTGTTTTACCCCAAGTGTTGAAACTGAAGCTTACAATTTATTAGCTACTCTAATGATATCATGGAATGCCAACAATAGAGCAAGATATTTAATCACAAAGGCCCAGTACAGTAGTACACTTACTCAAAAAACATATGAGAAAATATTGAGTGAACTTGAGAAATCATGTAAAATTCAAACAGAAAACAACTGCTTTCCTGAAAATCTAAGGATGATTTGCAGTATTACAACGGAATTCATGTACTTTACACATTACCACATGCTAATAAATAACTAAAAATATAACATTATTGCAATTAAATTCTTTTCCAAAAACTGAACTAAGCCCAAATATTGTTTAAAACTGATCTGTATGTATAAAATCGACCCTCTAATCAAACAAATTTAAATTCATGGATTTATTCAATAATTAAATAGTATGTGTCATTGGACTTACACAGAAATTTCCTGTTCAATTTGATTAGCTCCATATGGCAAATGACATGGAGCACCAAAAAACTTTGCCACATGTCTCCTGTACTCCTCTCTGTTCTTCAGGCAAGCATGGTAACATACACCCAAAGCCAGGACCAGAGATCTAGTTATATCATTCAGATTTTGGTTCTGGAATTAAAAATTGGAAAGTTTGCACCACCAGTTTCATCATCTCTAGAATTACATATGCTCCACAGACATTACGTCTGCCACTATTCCATGATGGATTGTCACATTACATATCCTCTATAGACATTTTGTCTGCCACTATTCCATGATGGATTGTCACCACAGTCAGAAGAGTTACCAGTCTCTTACTGATCGAGACCTTTCTTTATGAAACGGAAAGTCATGAGGTCTGAGCCATATGCTACCTACTGGGCCTACCTTAATCAAATCCCTTGGAGGACATCATGAAGGCAGCATCAGTGACATTAGGGTCTGTATGACAGAAATCTGATGTTTTATCAATAGATAACAGCAAAAACAAAAAAAACATGAATAATTGTATCTGTGCTTAAAATATATATACAGATAAGGTTATTTAGTGCAACAATGTCGTCAAGCATTTTTTTGGTCATATTTTATTGATTTAAACATTCGACTCCTGTGAAAATACCTATGGCTAGTCAGCATCAATTAAAATAAAACTAGTAATAAAATTCTCAAATATAAATGCTCATTAAGTTGTGTATTAAGTGAAAGGAATTAAATAATTTTAAGCTAGATCATAATTGTTCCAATAAATAAATTTGGGTTACAATAATAATGTGCTAAAAGCTAAAGACATTGTTCATCTGTAATTAACTAACTTTAGCTTTCTTTCAGATCACACAGCAGAAAAGTTAAATTAGAAGAAGATGAAGTTTGTAGGTTAAGAAAGGAAGTTTGAAAACTGGAGGATCCTATGACTAAGATGGAAGAGACATCTATACAAAAGTTATATCATTGGTCAGTCTTTGAGAAAAAGATCGGTCAAGCCAGGAGAAACCCTGAAGACAGCCCCTTGACGATGAAAGTTAAATATGTTTCAACAGTTAATTGAACACAATTGCCCCAATTTCTCTTAAACCTTTTTTAAAAGAGCTGTGAAGAGTTAAAAAAAATCTTGCTTGTCAATTTACATGTTCTTTGTTGCATATTAGAAATTTATCTGAAATTAAATACCGTTTTTAAGATAATATTTTGCATTTTATACTTTTAAAACCCCCACATCTAATGTTATTTAATGATTCAGTATGAATGTTACTATAGATATTTGTGAGTTTGTCAGATAATCAAATTTTTTTTTTTAGGAACTGTTCATGACCATGTCATTCATAAGAAACTATAATTCATCATAATTCATGAATATATTCAGCTTTCTGACATACCCACATTGGCCAAATCTGAGATTCGAACAAATGCAGACAGGTGAGATGGTAGTGATCTGTAATTGAGAGCACTTTAGACCACTCTGCCACTCAGGGGCCCCCAAACCTAAGTTAAGTCCACAAATATTTAATTCACAGTATTATATAAATATCTCCACCAAATTTTTTTTACTTTGGGCCAATAACACATCATAATAAGTCTTTTAAGTCTGCTTGCCTATATGACCATACATTTAGCAAGATTTTCAAAGTGGCTATACTGTATGAAAGATAGGCACCATTTTCATTTAGCAACAAGCCAATAGAAGAAGTGTTACAGTTAAAGAATGTGTCAATAGAACCATCTGTTCCAAAAAACTGGCAACATTAAGATCGAGAAGGATGCCTTGGCAGTCATATTTATTGTAACATTAGCATCATTTTCATTCAGGTTCAAGAAATAATAATCATAATAATGTCTTAATTTAAAAAGAGTCATTAAGTTAGTAAAACCAGTCTTTATTTCAAAGCTCTAAAACAAACACACACACACACACACACATATGCCTTTATGCAAAATTTAGAAAAATCTTTAAGTGACAATCTGATGCCAATATGACAATTCTGTGGAAAAGCACTGATAAAAAGTTTTACAAGATGGTTACCATGCAGTCATATCTGATGGCTCAGGTCATCATTTCATTAAGATAACAATATAAGAACTTTGTATTTCAGACTGCATAGTCCATACATGTAAATTAAATTTAAAATAGATTATAAACATATTTTATACATGAAAGACCATTCCTATCTTATGTACAAACATACAAACATGTCTATAACTACAGACAGTCTGTTATTATTGAAAATGAAACTATGCACAAAATTTACACAATAATTTGTACCATCTAAAATCAATGAATTTCAATGACAATTATAGTTTGGCAAAGATTTCAAGATACAAATTATAAATATTAGATAATCCTGTCATTATTGAAAAAAAACTTTCTCATTGCTTTCTCAAAACTGAATACATGATTGTTTGCAACAATATTTTTGGGAGGCATTGTTGCATCTTGGAAGGCTTAACAGAAAATCAAGATTGTTATGACAACCAAAACTGTTTTTCTTTCCATACATTCACTTCAGTTTGTACACAGAGGGGGACTATACATTCTGTAACAATACAATTTGGATAACCTAATCTTGATATTCAATGAACAATTTCTAAATTTATGTGGAAGCACATTTGTTTGAATACACAAAACTCTATAATGTTTCATCATATCTTCATAATCTGACTGATTGGATTTTAAAATATGACCCAGATATGTATCATTTTTATCAATTACACATTATATTAAGTCCTTTAGTAAAATTACATGTCTAGATGATCATCATAAAAATAGCTAAAAACAAGATTTTCAAGATGGCAGTTCTCTAGATACAATACTGGCACCATTTTCATTAATGACCAACTAGATATAACAGTTAATCTTTTAGCAGAAGTGCATGATGATAAGACCATCCAATAAAGATGAATAGCAAGAACATTTTCAAGATGGCTGTCATGGCAGCAATATCAGATGTCATACAAGCACCATTTTCATTCACTATTACATATCATATCTTGCTTCTGTAATCTGGCATCCTGTTAATGAAAAACAATTTTAAATATATTTTTCAACCATTTTCTCAAAGGTTTTAAAACTGAAAATATTTATCTTAGGAATTCATTAACAGTTAAAGGGGCCTGCCTTGTTTGGTATTTGTAATGTTAAATGAGCAGATGGATCTATCAATCTATCAATAAGATACCTGGCACTGTGAATATTCCATGGCTCAATTTGATGAGACATAGGACAATATGTAATAGAAACCATACAGTCACTGAATGGTATCGATCAAGGGCTGAATAGCTGAATGGTAGGTCAAAAGCTAATACAGCATAAAAACTGAGGTGTAAATTATCAGAGACACCTGCTATACCAGGGTTGATCAAAAAAATGATCTTCAACATGTTCTAATAAAATGTATAGAATGTGCAGTCTGCATAGGTGAATCCAGAGGTATTGGCAAGAGTTATTGCCAATTGTCTATATATTATGGACAGAAACAATGAATTTTTATCTTTAGGAGATAGTAGGGCTGATATTCCTAATATTAATGTAATTCAAGAGTGTATTTGAAGGAGGAATTGGGAGAAGATTCCAGTGGACTGTAAGGGTGGTTGTACTTCTGATCAGTTTTGATTGGCTTTGAGCTGCAGCCAGTGACTGGTGATGCTGGTCTTCAAACCCTGCAGTGCTATTTTGTTAATGAGACACTCAAAGAGTGTCTCCACCTCAAGCAGTGTATCCCTCAGACGTTTTCTGGCTGTGCTCCAGCCAGACCAAAAACATCTCAAAGGCAATATTTATGCCATGGCCTCCGGTAAGTAATGGAGCACCACTGGAGACAACAATTCCTATTTCAACTAAGTGAAGGAGGCAACTAACACAAGTTGCAAGGCCTCTAGAACTTTTACTGTCAGAGAAGCTGATACCAAAACATGTGGTGCACTGGCAGGAGGCAAGGGTGTTCAGGAGCCAAGCAAAATAATGAATTCAATTGCTAGAGACAGAGACCAATGTTCAGTAAATAGAAGGGGTAATAGACTACTCCCTTTGCTTCGTGGCAGACTCCTGGTCACTAGAAATCTTCCGGACAAGTTGCTAAACAATAGTAGAGTGTGTCAGCAGCAGGTGTATTAGAAGTAGAAGATCTGGACAAGAGTGGGTTCCAGAAAACTTCTCAAGACAAGCCCGAATCCTCTAGTCCCTGACCTCAGACGACTTTGGCCATAAGTCTTGGGGAAATGGGTTTTTCATTTCCCAAAACCACTTCCATGAGGTGGAGTTAATTGGGCAAATCCAACTAGTTGTTATGATCCTAAGCAAATAGGATCAATGATCCCATAACAGTCTTGAAACAGAGTGGCATCCAAACTTCTTTTCTGTTGGACAAAGCAGGATGAGATGGTTCATGGCCTGTCATACTTAACATATCCTGAAACCAAGACAGGGTCATCCATATCATGGGGAGGAGAGAAGAAATATGGTAACAAAATTAAACTGGAACAGAGAAATGGAGATGCCGATCTGATCTCATTCACTAGCTGAGTGATCAAAAACATACTCCCAATCCCCATAGGGATTAGATGGAAGTACAAGATGAGGTATCAACTAAATTCCTGTCCCCAAATCAATTATCAAAACCCAGTGACAAGGTGCTTGAAGAACACTGCCTAGTATGTTGAGCTTGGATCCCTGTGACCAGTAATTGTCGAGTCAAAGACTGGTCTGGCAACCAAAATTTGATAGATCAATATACGTTAAAGCTATCAAAATGAGACTGATTCTCTTCAATGTCATTACCATTGTGTTATATAATTACATCTATCACTGGTAGCAGACTAACCTTGAGAGGGTATTGTCTGTCCCTACTGGGAAAGTGCAACTCACTCTCAGGCACTTTTCTGCCCTTGGGAGAGTGGGCATGGATGTATTATTAACTAGCACTGATGGCATCAGTGATAGTTCATGCATGTAGCTTTTTGCTGCCCTCCTATAAAATACTTGATGGAAGGCAGTGTGATCAAGACATGAAGAAAAAAGTACAAATAGGTTTTTAGGAGAACACTAGTGCCATCATTTTAGTACACCATGTCCTAATCAGGTAGATTCCTAACAAGTTAAATTTAAATTGGCTCTGTTGGATTTGTTTTAGAAAAGTAGGCAAAAACATATACTGGATGGAAGCATGATGACAAAAAGATATAATGATGGAAGGATTGAGGGATGGTGAGATAACAGATGCTTGGACATACCATAACTCAAATGGCCTTCTGCTTGGTGAGATAGAAAATGGATCACTAACTGGTCTGCACAACAATGCCAAATGGCTATTACTGTTAAACTGTTACTTTTCATAAATCCCCTTTTTGTGACCAACAGAGGGATAGATGTGTAGAAGAAGTGATGGATAGACATATGGACACATGATGGAAAATGCAATAAGCTAAGGTGGCCTTCTGCCAGGTGACATGAAAATGCAAAGAGTATGACAAAGAAAAAAAATATCTGCATGCATTGCATTTTACTAATAAATATGCTTTCACTTGAACAGGGGAAATGTATGAGGGAGTTGTTTAACCACTCTATGATCATTCATGTATAAATGTCAATAATAAGGGTCCACAAGGTAGATAAGTTCCACTATATTGTATCTGACACAATAAATAAACATTTTATTATTATTATTATTATTATTATTATTATTATTAGTAGTAGTAGTATTAAAACTGGACTACTGACTGGTTTACAAATGTACCAAATAGGAGGCAGTTAGTACTCTTAAATAGTAACCATTATAATTATTAAAACTGAACTACAAACTGGACTACAAAAGTGTAAAATAGGAGGAAGTTATTTCTCTTAAATAGTTACCATCTGTGGATCCCCTGTCTGAACGTCAAAGATATCCTCATTTTCATCATTCTCTGCATTGAGAATATAACTTTCTGTCTGATCATAATAAGTTTTCTGCACTTGATCTTCTGAATGCAACATCATTTTCACTTCTATCCCCTCATTTCCTTCATTCTTCTCCTCCTCCATATTGATATTATCTCCAAAAACATAAGGCATTTCTTCTTCTTCATGATGTGGAGATGACCAGTATGTTTGTGCCCCTTGACGAGTCTCTATAACATTCTGTCCATGTTCTATCCTCCCAAAGTATTCATTATCCTCTTGAACCTGCCTGTCCAACAGTTCTTCAGTTGTATCAGACATGATCTTTTCATGCGATGGATGATATCCAGACAAGTTAAATGTTTCCCTCTCAGGAATCTCATTCTCTTGAGCTTCCGCTCTCCCCATATGTCCAACAAAATAAGACCTTTCTTGTTCCTGAATAATTGTTTGGTGATATAGAGAGAACCTGTCTACTTGTGGCTCTTCAGAATTCTCTATAACTGTCTTCTGCCCATGTTCTGTCCTTCTGTAGTATACTTGTTCTTCTTCCAATTGCGGATAGAATGGTTCTTCAGTTGCATCAGCCATGATCTGGTGCATTGAATTATATCCAAACAAGTTAAATGTTTCACTCTCGCTAAGCTCATCCTCTTGAGTTTCCATTACTTTTGCTATCCACTCATTTTCTTCATCTTTGTCCCCCTCCTTTTCAATGATCCATTTTTCAACTGGATATGGCTGGATCTTCTTATTAATTTCTTCAAACAGTGTACTTCCATTCTGACTTTGTGCATAGAACCAGCTCATTACATTCATTACACGCTCCACATCTCGTAAGGATACAAAGCTGCATTCATCCTATGAAAAATGCCAGAATTGTAAAAAAATACTATTATCTTAAATTCTATTTATTCTCTAACTTAAAAAAGCTATACAATATACAATTATTGATTATCTATTGTGGAAGAAACAACATACGAAATTAAGAATTGTACTTGAATTATACAGATGCCTCTGCTACTATCATACCATTTAAGAAATTTTTGTTGAACTCAAACTGGAGTGACTGTCAAATATCATTGAGACAAACTAAACTTGGGTCTTTCAAATATTTAGGCACATACAAAATCAAGATTAATTAAACATAGTACTCCAAAAGTTAGCATACCTCAAACAAAACTATATTTGAATGGCAAACCTTGTAGGCAAACAAAGGCCCTAACAAATAAAACATATTAGGAAAAAAGTATGAAAATCTCACTTGAAATAAGTTTTATAAAATCCCAACAAAATAAGCCCCAAAAGAGATGGAACTCTTTGTAGAAACATTTTGGGAGCAGCACAAGATATGTGCTTTCTCATCTAGTTTTAATCTATAAAGTCCTCAGAAGCCACTGAATGGAAACAAAGCTAAAGATGCAAAGCCATATTTCAAACTGAGGGAAACATGTTGAAATTGTGACAGAAAAAGGACTTGACCTTGACCTTATGTAAATTAAGCCAAATATTAATTGTATTTTAACAAACTAAAGACAAATACTGAAGGGCAATCTTTAAGTCAATCATGGGTCAAAGTGTAAAAACAAATATTCCACCCTTTGCCTTGGTCTTTAAATTATTAAGGTGCAGCTGAAAAATATGGCTTCAGTTAACAAAGATTTATTGGGTGGGAAGATGATGTATTGGATGGACTAGATGCCCCTGCATAAAATGTTGTAAACATAAAGTGCCCCTGCATAAAATGGTGTGAAAATAAAGTGGTGAATTTGGTTGTGTCAAGTTGATAGTAAACCAATCTACTTATATATAATATATTAGTGATCTAGTATTTGTATTTGTGTAAAAGATCTTCATTTTTTTTCTATTACAAATTTAGCTGAGCAAAAACAGAACTTTAATGCTACAGTATTCACACACTCTCAGGTTTGTTTGTACCCCTCCCATATCAAATTTAAAATTAAAAAGCAACAATTATATATAAATGCACAACACTTATTCAATTCTTTCATCAATTTATAATTTCTAACCTGTCACCATGGGGTCCATAACACTGTGAACTTATTTGTCCTTAACACTCGGAGTCTTTAACACCGTAACCTTATTTTTTATTTTGTTCTTAATGCTATGAACTTATTTGGGTTCAAACTACCATATTTACTGTATATGTTAGTTTTTGTTGGAACACCATACATTAACTGTAAAAGTAATCTTCTGTACACTGTATATTCTGGGACAGATCTTTTTTGGGAGTCATAAGTTGTGGGACACCTTTCAAATCATATGAAAATGATATTTCTGAAAAACACTTCAACTGAAATTTTATTTTAAAAATACAAAACTGTGTACAGATAAAACTTTAAAATCCACTGCAGCATCATCTCATGAACACAACCCTTCTTCTGCACATGTATGATGCATTCTTTTAACTGACTCATACCATGAAAAATTATCGGTCGAGGGAACACATGACCTGAATCAGAAACTGCAAGGACTAAAGTCAGATTTTTTCAAATCTGCACCAGTCATGCTAATTCTCATGCTTTTGGCCCCCATATTATTGTCAGCCTGTCCAGTAATGAGATCAAAGTACACTAGAATTTCATCCATGTTAATGATCGTATTGTCAGCAAAATCATCTGCTTCTCTTCTGGCCTTCACAAATTCATCAAATGATTTTTTTCTGCAAATCTTCTGAGCGACACTGGATCATTGATGAAGCAAATATTGTTTCAAATATTGTTTCAATTTATTTTCAGAATTCCTATGAATACCAGTGAAACATTAGATTCCATATATTGGCTGACTCAGTACATAATTATTTTTTTTAAAAAATTCAAAAAATGAGTTACTGCTTGCTGCCAGTTGTGTTTATTCACCACCTGGACTTCTATGGCCTTGGCATCTGTAGTTATAATTAATACAAACGGGCATTGGTTTCAGTGGGTAAATAGTATACACAGTAATAACTTGCTTTAATGATACTTTTGTAACCCATCCTAGCGAAAAGAATTTCACTTGCACTAAAGTGAATGTGATTTCAAATAATAATTTTTATTTGCCAGATACTGTCATATGTTTGATGTGTATGTAATTCAGTCTTGGTTATTTTACACATAACATTGTTTCATGCATAAAAGGCAGTAGTCTTTAAGATATTAGTTGATTATTTCCCTCTCATTTGTGAAATCATCTGCAAATTCAGCAAGTAATTTTATTTTCTCCATATCATCTGGGTGAAGCTGGGTCATTGATGTCTGTGCAGGAGAGTACTACCGTATTTTCTGGCCTATAAGTCGATGCAGAGTATAAGTCGAATTCACTAATTTTGTAAATTTTCCATACTTCGTCCATATATAAGTCGATTCGGAATATAAGACGAGGCCAGGTCAATATCTTGGCTTCGTATTTTACACTAGTAATGCTATCGTCATATGATATTCCATATTACCGGCAATCGTGAAATTGCATTACCAATGCTAACATATGCTTGTGATTTTACTTCTGAACAAAGCACTGCTATATTTTGTTATCAATTGACACAGCTGAATAAACAGTCCATGCTTGCTTTATTATAAATGAAAGCACATCCATGTTGTAGTTCATTTTATTACCTGTAGTTACGAACGTAACTTATAAAAACTTGTCATTTTATATTGCATGTTTGAAAGTCACGGACTATGTTAAATCAATTCGTATATATATATATATATATATATATATATATATATATATATATATATATATATATATATATATATTTATATACTATCTTTTAAGTGCTTGTTCTGTTTTGACTTGGATATAATTAACATTTTATAACTAATCTATTCAACGATATACCCCACTATTATCTTTATTGGCAGGTTCGAATATAAAGAAATGGACAACAGCTTCAATAGAGAATTTACAGATTTTTATTTCCCTAAAAAGAGCCTCATTTCCCTACTGGCAGCCTTGCTGACTTGAAATATTCTGTAGATCTCGCCCTCAATCTGGTTTCAATTATAGCCATGTGGTTGTTTTGACAATGTACATCATAATTAAAACAAAAATGAGTTGTTGATTTAGAGGTGTTTATTGATAATATAATACAGTAGGCTCATAATACATGAGGATTATCCCAATCGTCAGGTAACTCAAAATACATTTTTCTCTTGCAAAAGCTACAAATCAAAACCGCATTGAATAAAAGAACGGTCTTATACACTGACAATTTGTTCATCTCTAATTCTCTCTCTCTCTTGGGTGCGTGCACGCACACTATATATGATTTTAGTTTAGTTTAAACCATATTTGTTTTTAATTATGATATCCATTGCAACAAGTAGTGCATTGTCTTATACTAAGTCCCCTTCTTTGCATGAACCTGTAACACCATGACACACTTTCACTTTCAAGTCCTAATTCAGTTGCGATTTCCTTTGCCTTGAGTCTGAGATCAACCGAGTTCATTCCACGACATGTGGCACGTTGTGTTAAGACATATTTTTCTAATTTAATCTCAATATTTATCCATCTTGCTTTGCAGCCATGATTTGCTTTCTTTGTTGCTGATTTTTTTTAAGCACATAATGCGAACTCATTAAAATATGTCCTGTACTATAGCAATGAAATCAATGCCCATGGCTAAATTCATTATTTACACCCAGAGAAGGGAGTGAACATCATTTCATGAGGTTCTTAATCCCACTGATATTAAAAACGGGTAGCACAATTAATGCGGAATAATGATAAAGAACAATGGGGTACCGGCAATATGGTAACTATTATCGGTTGCCGAAGCCAATATCGAGGTTTAAACAATTGCGGCAACTGGCTTTGATTGTTGTTGGAAACCAAAGACCAGTTTATCAACGACTGGTATAATCAAAGGGAGACATCAAAATGTCAGCTGGTTAAGAATGAATATCGGTGAAATGTTGACATTACAATTTGCTATAAACTGATTTGCAAAACTAAAAATGGATCACTGATTATCTATGAGTACCAGTAGTCCATCTACCATATATATCTGAGTTTAGTTTACTTTAAACCATATTTATTTGAGCAACTTTGTCAAATACAATTAGAAACATGATTCAGCATGATCTATATTATTTTATAAATAATCATATAATGCTTGAGTTAATATGGATTACATCCCTTTGTAGTATCAATTAGATCAATCAAAAAGCATTGCCGGTAATCGCTCGCGTGTATCCAACACTATGCTGACAAATCAAATATTAATGGACCAGTTGCTAAAATGTGATCAAGAAAAAATGAAATATGGTTAAAAAAGATGAATAAAACAAATTTATTTCATATCTTTTTCTTTTAGGAACAAACAATATTTTTTGAATTAGTACTATAGAGTATAGACCGCAAGTGTGCTATGTGGCCCAGTGACATTTTAACCGGTAATTATTTTATTTTATTTTATTCAAAAGAATATTCCTTAAAGAAAAGAATAAAATCGGCTTCAAAATATCCAAAGTCTGTATCCAAGGTCTGCTTGCTTTGTAATAAAAATAACCTTTGCCTTTGATGTCTTGTCGGTAAGTTCAAAGAATGAGTTTACTACTAGCTGCCAGTTTTGTTTATTCACCACCCATGTGTCTGTGCTTGACATTTGTGGTTATAATACAAACAGGCATTCAAAACTGCGAGTAAATAATGCACATAGCAATAATGATACCTTTGTAACCCATGATAGCTAAAATAGTGTCACTTGCACAAATGTGTTTTCAAATAATGGTATTTATTTGCAAGATACTCTCATAGTTGATCTGGATATAATTCATTCTTGGTCATTTTGCATCTAACACCATGTCATGTGTGAATGACAGTTGTCTTTCAAGTAGTGGTTGATTATTTCCCACTCATTTGTGATTTTGTTGGATCCAGTTTTCAGTCGGATAACATTCAATCCTCTGAGGAAAACCAACATGTTTCTCAATATTCATGTCAATGAACAATGTGTCATGTGTTATTGGACACAAGAAATACATGCTACAGTATGGAAGCCTATGTTACATATACAGAGTTCATGGATCTATTTTATTCTTTAATGCTCATGATGAAGAGAAAAGGAATAAATGAAAAAGTGTTATCTTAAGTTCAGGAACAGAATTTTATTTATTTTATTGTGTCCCCCATGTATACGTTAATATGGTAAGCAGAAGCTCTCAATGTAAATAAACAGACTGATTAATGTCTTTTTCTGGTTTCTAGACTAGTCCATTACATTAAAAACTATGTCTATGTGCAATATTTATAATGTCTAGTTTTAATATTTCCAAATATAAACTAAACAAACAAAAGGGAGGGAATCTTGTAACATTTGCTAAAACATATGTAACTCCAAAATATATGCAATTGTATACGGAAAGTGAACTAAAGCACAATTACTCCCTGAAAACAGACCCACCCATGCAAATATGGTGAATGTTTCACTAAAAAAAACTCCCATTTGAGTAAAAATGCCTTTAATTTGACAATGTTTAGGACCACTGGGTGACAATTAGGTTAAAAGTGTTCAATAAATGACATAAAATGACTACATTTTTGGTATTTGTTTTATCTTTGATCTCTTTTATTTTCTAAATCTGAAGTGGGGTATAAACAAATGGGAAAGTGTAAGAATACTATAACATCTTGTGATGGTACAATGATTGCCACTGTATTACAGTATCCTTGTTTGACACGCTGATATGGACATTAAACTCCTGCAGCAAAAGACTGGTCTCTAGAGCATTTACCAAAATGAAAAATTATAGATCTTTGCCCAGCTTAAGGCTGTTCAATTTAAGTGTACAAGGTACCCTGGGAAGGCAGGTTTTTAAAAAAAAAAATATATAGGTTACTTTGATTTAACTGAGTTCATATTAAAATAATAACAAGTAAAACTAAAATTTTATGGAATTGCCATAATGATTCTTAACATAAGTAGTGATATGATATATCGCTCACTTTTTTAAAGTAGTTTTATGTAGGTCTTTATTTTTGAAAGTTCTAATTGCTGTCTTGGTTTTACCCATTTCAATTATCCCAGCACTAATTTAACCAGGCAGCTATTACAGCATCTCATTTTCCAAGAAAATCATGTTTTATATTCATCTTTCCCTAAAGATTTGGTAACCAGTGACTCATACTACTTGTATTAAATAAAGAAACAGCATTAAAGTCTCATCATAAAAAAATATATTTGTGTTAAGCCTCTCGGCTTTTGTAAAGGATGACAGAGCAAACAGGTGTGATTTGGCTGGTTTTGGAAAGTTCATTGGCACTAAAATTTCAAGTTATTTCATTAAAATGTAACTATTTCTAGAAATGGGATATCAACCTTTGTAGATTGTATAAATATTGTATTAAAGTTTGCACCTATTATAGTGGTTAACATAATTAAGGTTTTTCTGAATGCACAACTAATGTGGTGAATTTCATAAAAAGTGTAGAAAAAGAAAGAAAATGAATAAGAACTTCATTAGTTAAAAATTAAAATGCTATACTGGTTTGTTTCATAAACTGCTGTGTAAAGTCAGTACAACCAAAACAAAAAGCATACACTGCATAACATTTAACTCAGCAGAAGTATTTTTAGGAGTCAAATTGTAACCTATTTTTGGCACAGTATCATGGCCTAGCAAAGCAATCTATAAAACATTTTTAGTAAGAAGAAAATAACAAACTGAATCAAGTGAGATGCCATAGCCAACATCAATTTATTGATTCTCAGTCATGGACAAAATGATAGTCAACGCAACTGGGTCTACCAAGTTTTGTTTTCAGACTAATTAGCTGAAAGTTTCTAAAACCTGCAGAACTAATATCCACAGCTGATATGTTTTTTTTTTTAAAAGAAACGTTATGCAACCTACCCCGGCAACCTGTAATCCACATCAAATTTTTAAAAATATAAAGCTTTGCGGCCATAAAAAAATGCACAAAATTAGTCATTTCATTCATTAATAATCATCGGTTCCTTAACACTCATCTCCTTCATATATTAAACCAATGGGAATTTCCAATGTTAATAGCGTGTATGTTCAAGGTAATGTTTCAGTTCCTGGATAAACCCATTTTTAGGTGAAGGGGTGAGGTCTGTAGACTATATGAACACTGAAGGTAAACACTGCATTGTCTGCAACCAGATGCCTCAAAGCATGCACAACAGAAGTTGAAAAATTGTAAATTTTTTGAACAAATTCAATCAAAATAGGCTCTCCCATGAACATAATGATGCAGTGACAGCCCAGAAACTCTAGATTAGTTTGAAATGTTAAGAAGACAATGTTAAGGATAACCTGGCATCAATCAGATTTGCTTTTATAAATTACTGAGTACAACAACTAAATTTAGTGCATTTTTTTATTAGTCTTAGGGCTTTTCATTTAAAAACTTGAGGAAGGGTAGAAGCTGCCAGGGGGTGGGGTGGGGTGAGTGTATTACTGTATATATTGGGACATGATAAAATAACAAAAATATATTTTCCTATCCCAGAACATATGGGGAAATTTGTTTTGCCTAGGCCTTATGCCCCCCAAGACTTAAGAAATAAAACAAATTGGTGCTGAATTTGCACCCATACTACTGCATGTTGCAACATAATAAAAACTCTAATTTGATAATAAAATGAAAGAAACTAAACTGATAATGTTATCCCTCTCTTAATTAAAGAAACAAAAAATCACAAACTCCGAATATGTAGCATATGCATCCATATTGTTGTGTAACACTTATGTCAGATAACACAAGACACATTGTTTATGATGTGAATTACTGAGAAAAATTCAGGTTTGCTTGTACTTAAAGGTATGAATACATTATCAGGCTGAAAACTGGATCCAACAAAATCACAAATGAGAGAGAGAAAGAGAGAGAAACATCAATAAACTGCTTGAAGGCACCTGCCATTCAAGCATGACACAGTGTAAGGTGCAAAATGACCAAGATTGTATTATATCCTGGGTAACTGTATGACAGGATTTTGCAAATAAAAATCATTATTTGAAAATACATTCACTGTAAGTTATGCACACTATTTAACAATGCCCATCAACACTCAACATCAATTCCCATCTGTATCAATAATTATGATTACAGATGTGAATTAAATAGAAATCTGGGTGATGAATAAACACAACTGGCAGTGAGAAATAAACTCATTATTTGAACTTGCTGACAAGATTTCAAATATAAAGTTATTTTATTACAAAGTAAGCTGACCCCCTAAGCTGACTTTGTATTCCTAAAAGTGTGCATACTTTTTTAACATACAAAGGTTACTGACAGAGAGAATAAATCTTTGGTTCCTTAATACAGATATTCACTGGAATTTTGAAAATAAATTGAAACAATGGAATGGTTTTTAAAGTTACACAATCTAGTTCTTCATGCATGGGGACATCTATGACTCAGCATTTCCCAGAAGATTTGGAGGAGAAAATGAATCATTCAAAGAATTCATGCTGGCCAGAAGAGAAGATGATTTTGCTGACAATATGATCATTGAGACATATGAGACTCCTTTGCACACTGATCTTATTCTGAATGGACTTGCAATTAGAGGGGGGTGTTAAAAATGAGAATTCACATTATTGGTGCAGATTAAAAAAATCTTACTTTAGTCCTTGCAGTTTCTGCACCAGGAAATGTGCTGCCACCAATGATAATTTTTCACTGCATGATGGAGCTACAAAAACATTCATGGACCCAAAGGATGGATCATATGTGCCAGAAAAGGGTTGAGTTGATGCTTCCATAGATTAAAGAGTTTTATCTCAAGTACCCTATTTACTGTATATGTTTGGGACACTGTATTTGTTGGTACACCATAAAGAGTTTTATCTCAAGTACCCAATTTACTGTATATGTTTGGGACACTGTATTTGTTGGTACACCATAAATTAATTTTCAAAGTAATTTTTTTGGTGCACTGTATGTCCTGAGACATATTGTTTCTTCGAGTCGTACATTGTGGGACACCTTTAAAATCATTTGAAAATTACAACCCAGAAAATACACTCCAAATGAAATTTTTAAAAAATACAACCAAAAAACCATCAATTTGATATACAACTCTTTAAACCAATTCAGCATCATCACATCAACCCAATCATTTTGCTGCATGTGTATGATTCATTCTTTTGACTGATGGAAATTTGTGAAGCTTTCTCATGCCATGAAAAATTGTCACTGGAGTTCACATTTCTTCAGAAGCAGAAACAGCAAGAACGAAATTCAACAGTCCATCCAGGAATGAGATCCAATTTCAGTGGAGTTTCGTCCATTTTTAATGTCTAGCAAAATTAGCTTATTCTCTTCTGGCCTTCACAGTTTTATCAAACATTAAAAATTACTTTCTTTTATCCAAATCTTCTGAGGGAAGCTGGCTCATCAATGTTTTTGCATGTCAAAAAATTCATTGTTTCAATTTATTTTCAAAATGCCTGTGAAAAGGAAACAAAGCTAGCTTCCCTGTGTTGGCTCACTTTGCATATTTAACAACAACAAAAATGTAGGCACACTTAAAAGATTCCAAAGTAAGCTTCAGAGGTTGGCTTGCTTTGTAATAAAATAACTTTTGCATTTACATACCTAAAAAAACATTGGTTTAAAAGTATCCAAAGTCGGCATCCAAGATTGGCTTGCTTCTAAAAAAAATAACCTTTGTCTCTGATATCATGTCGATAAGTTCAAATGAGATTATTGCTCACTGACAGTTTTGTTTGTTCACCATCCAGGCTTCTATTTGTTTGACAACTTTAGTCATTGTTAATTTATACAGGCATTGGTGTATGTGGGTAAATAGTACACTCAACAATAGCTTGTTTTAATAATACTTTTTCTAAACCATGATAGCTAAAAGATTGTCATTTGCACTCAACTGAATGCACTTTTAAATAATGATTTTGTATGCAAGATACTTTTATATAGTCAACTTGGATATAATTCAATTTTGCTTATTTTGTACTGAACACCATGTCATGTGTGAATTGCAGAAGCCTTCAAGAAATTGTTTTTTTTTAAAAAACTCTCATTTATAGTTTTGAGAGTTTTCAGTTTGATAACATATTCAAACTTTGAGTACAACAAATGTGATTTTCTCCTTTATGTTTATGTCAATGAACCATTTGTTATCTGACATAAGTGATATACACTACAGTATGGATGCCTACATTACATGTATGTACTTCGTGGACATATTATTTTCTTTAATGCTCATGATGATAAAAAGAGGAACAATACAAGGTTAGTTTCTTTAATTTTATTCTCAAAAAAGAGTATTATTTATCTAGTTTATTATATTATGCAGTGTGTGCAGAAATTTGACACAAATTTATTTTGTTTCTTAAGTCTTGGGACATGTGAACTAGGCAAAAAAAGTATCACCAAAAGTTTTTGGACAGGAAAAAAGGTAGTTGTTATATCGTTTCCCAATGTATACGGTAAATACAGTACAGTTTCATATATTTTTTAAATAAATTTTCAGTTTGAGTACATTTTCTGACATGCAATTCTCCAATAATTTAAAAAATGTCCCACAACTTACGACTCAAAAAAACAATGTTGTGTCCCAGAACATAGAATGTATAATAACACATTGCTTAAAAAATTAACTGATGGTATCCCAACAAATATGGTGTTCGAATATACACAGTAAATTTTGGTACTAGAAGTATAAACAGCAATATAAAGACCTGCTTCAACCTTTTTATTTAGGCTTAAAATTGTATTGTCATATAATTTATAATTGAAGCAATACTGTTTATTATTTTAAGTATTTCGCACATGCTAATAAACATTGTTTTACACTTGTGTGCTTTCTTGTAGCCATTGGGCAAAAACAGCTTCATCAGATTACCCGACTGTTTACAGATATTGGACTGAATATGAAAGGAAAAAAGCATAATTGCTTAAACCATTTTATGTTTGTTTTGTTTTTGTTTTTAGGGTTTAACGCAATTTTTCAGAACAAGACAGGCTATACATGGTGGCCAGTATTAATGGTGGAGGAATAACCTACAAAATCCCAGAAAGAACCACTGACCCACAAGAAGCTACTGGCAAGTTTTCTCACATACCCACATTGGCTGAATCCGAGATTCGAACCCACACAGGGAGAGGTGAGATGGCAGTGATCCATAATGGACAGCGCTTTTCACCACTTGACCCCTCTGTGCCCCACCATTTTAAGTAAGGAAGTGTTATTCTATATATTTTTCTGAACCATCTACCACCTTACAATTGGTATCTGTCTATATTTTTTAATGGTGCAATTAACAGAAATCTCTTGATGTTGTTGCTGTTGTAGGGTTTAATGCCATTTTTCAGCACACGATAGGCTATACATGGCGGCCAGTATTATTGGTGGAGGAAGAACCTGGAAAAGAACCAACAACCCACAAGAAGCTACCGGCAAGCCTTCTTACATAACTACATTAGCCGAATCTTAGACTCGAACCCATGCAGACAGAGGTGAGATGGCAGTGATCCGTAACAAAAAGCGCTTTAGACCACTTGGCCACTCGGGGCCCACTCAGAAATCTTTATGCTGTGTATCAGCATTTCTTAAATGGTTCCATAGATATTAGAGATTTACTCACCTCTTGATTTCTAAGTTCTTTCTTGCAGCAGCTCTAAAGAAACCTTGTTATTCAAAATATGGGAAAATACGGTAACAAAAAGTTTAACCATGTGTGGACTGCTGCTGCCACCAACACCAATCATGTGGCTTCTGTGTTCAACTAACTATCATATAAAAAAATATGGCAATAATTATGCTATCATATGCATTTACTTTTTTCCACATGCAGAACCAGATAAAGCGTTCTCAATGACATGAAAATTATGTTACCCTATGTAGCTATTTAAGTACCTTTTGATTTCTCATGAACTCCTGAGATTCAGTGAGAATTCTGCTGACCACTTCAATCAGTCCTGGTTTATTTGGTAGTTGATTATTTCGAACCTGAAATGAAGTAAAAAAAGAATCTTAAACAAGACCTAGGCACATAAATATATATCTCTGAAGACGGTTGACGCATAACCAACAAAAAGCACGGAACCCAACATCTCTATTTTGCAGCCAAGTGCACACTTTACAAAGTTAAAAGATCTGCATATGCCAAATTTAGGCTGCTACATGGCCTCATATCTCCTTCAACTACTATACACATCTCCCACCTCTCAATTCAATGCTGAATTTCACCCTGGACTTCTGTTCTTGGTGCCACCAATTTCTAAGGGATGTTCATTGGCACCACATAAAGTTAGTGAAAAATTAACTACAGCATTTGTCAAGAAGTTCACTGAACCTTCTGTACCCTGAGGGTATCCATGAGATGACATATAGGCCATGTGATTGGTCAGTACACAAATCAAAAATGATGATCAGTTCATGGTTTTAGATACTAGGAATGACATTTAATTGTGAAATGAATCCATCATCTTAAAATTTCCCAGAATCATAAGGAAAACTTGTGGCAATTGAATTCAAAGTTAAACAAAGACTTGCATGTCGGTTGATATTTTATTATAATTCCATTACACCATAGTATCTGTGGGATTACATGCCGTGCCCATCAGAGCTTGCCTGACATTCAATTTACCTCTCATCCTAGTGATATACTGACATGATATCTTCATTTTCACTAATCTACAGTTTTACCTTCATCATCTCATGTAATCCCTTGAGCATCATAGTAAAATCCAATTGCTATCTAACATATATTTACAGATCAAATCTTGTTCAATCTGGCAATGAAATGTATGTCTATTTGGTGTAATTCCCTTCACTCCTTTTTATGGTGTAGGCATAAGAAAACCACAACAAAGATGCTCAAAAGGACTTAAGATCACTCATATGGCTGACATATACTAAACAGCCAGATGTAAAAGTAGCTAACCAAGAGAACTGGGTAAATAGGATGCTTTCTGTATAAATTTCTTTCAATGATGTTGACTGCACTTGCTACATAAATAACCTTTTCAAACTTTTCCTCATTTTCTTGTATCTTTATATTTAATGTCACATCAGCAGCAGCTGTCTGGCACCTATGCCTGGAAGCCTTACATCAAATTTTATTAAATTTCAGTTTACCACTTATTTTTGGCTAAGTTATGTACAAGTTTATCTACTTTTAGTAATGGCAACCATATATGATGGCAACAAAGCATCATTTCAACTCACCAGTAAAGCATAAAAGCTGGGATACTTTCTGTCAGATTTGATCAAAGTCTAAAAAGCCTTTTAGAAGAAATTATGAAAGTTTTTTTCTTTTTTTAGTACCAGTAGTCTTATTTATATCAAATTGGCATCATCTGTACAAATTTCAAAGCCATTCATGCCAGAATGATTTCTTTCAAATTTGGTCAAATTTTGCTATGTGCTTTTTTTATACAGATAATGTCATTTAAATTAATGTTCATTTCTATTTTAAAAGCAAATCAGCATCAAATGTATAATTTAAAAACCCTTATTACCAAAATAATTTTGGTCAACATTGGAGAATTTCTGCTGAGTAGATTCTGAGAACCCATTAAAAGAGTTTATACTTTTCAGTAAAGCCAGCCATATTATATGGTGGATTGGCATCATTTGTGCAAATGTGAAAAGCTTTTTATGCCTGGATATTTTCTGTAATGTTTAGTCATGTTCTCTTTAGAAGTTCTTTAAAAGTCAATTATGATATGTACAGCTCCCTAGAACTGCGTTTCAAGGACTTTACAAATAGTTTTCAAGGACTTCCTAATCTCTTTGAAGAGTATTTCTCTAAAAAACTGAATTTTTTCTGTGGTTTTTTTTATTTATCATGGCATAAAGATGTATAAATGCAGAAAAAAAACTCATCTAATTACCAGTAGTGTGCCACTACAGCAAAGAAACACTACTCCATCTTGTGACAACCCATGTCTTGTGTTATTTGAAACACCCAATCTTCCATTTTTTTCTTCAATTTATAATTTTGGGGGAAAACAATCTAATAACAAATAACACAGTTTCTAAATAAAAAACATATTTTTGACTGAGTTTTAATGTTTAAATATATATTCCTTTGCAGAAATGTATTGAATTGGGTGAATAAATTCAAGGGTATTTCAAAGATAAAAACAACCTTTTAAAAACTCCAAAATTTTTGTAAGGTAACCTCTCTAATTGAAGGACTTTTCAGCTAGAGTATCATGCTGTTCATGTAACCAGCTTCCTTATGGGATCATATTGGTCAAATAATCCCCCAAAGAACCAGGTTTCGTCAGCAATCTGATATATCCCAGATGATACCAAAGCAGCAAGGAATATATGCACCATCACAGAATTTTATACTATTGTATTGAAACTCTAACAAAATTGGCTGTCACAAACAATATATAAATTCTTTATTTATTTTTATTTCTGAATAGTGATATTGTCACATGATTTTATTTGTATGAAGATACAACAGCCACTCTCCTAGCAAATGATCTGTACAAGTAGTGTGATAATTTGTGTGTAAATAAGTGTAGAAGTAAATCTATAATTTTATCTTACTTGTATTAAAGATAATATATTCCAATTGTGTATATCATAAATAAACTTTTTTATTATGGACCAAAGGCCTATATTACCGAAATAAAGAGATCTGATTTGAAATAAATTATTTACTATTTTTTAATAAATAATTTGAAAGTTTTATAGCTTCTTCTTTAACCCCAAATCAACCCAAAATAAATCATTTCTTTTTTATCATAATACCAGCTACACTCATACAAAATAATATGTGTTTCCAATCAGCCGACCATCCCTGTTTCTCAGTGCCAACCCTAGCACTTTTTTATCAAGAGGATATATAAACATTAAAACAATGAGACACAGTGATCAGAAGAACCAATTGTTCAATCAGAATGTTTCCCTCTGATGAATACCAGGATAATGAAATTGCTTTAGGGACTCAAATGACTATACTGCCCGAGCCAATGGGTGGAAATGCCTCAACTTTATTTCAGGCAGCTTTTTCTTCCAGTTTTAACTCAAGTGGAAGCAAAGGTGACCCTCTGTGGGATATCAATCTACTAGATCCCAAATCTACCAACATCACATTATATGAGGCTCTTTGAAAGTGCATCAGCACTTCCTTCTGGCGTCACGGTAAAAATAGTCATGAAAGAAATATGTCCAAGCATACAAAAAAAACCCACCAAAATTGAATGACCCGGTAAATCACCACAAGAAGCTAAATGTTTGCTACTTCCTAACTACCATGTTACAAAAAGACCAGGAATATCATATCTAGTTAATAGTAAATATACCAGTATGACCTAAAAAAGCAAACTATCAAGAGGTCATGAGATAACTTTGACTCAAGGTTCACAAACATCTGCCCAAACTTCCTAGTGGAACACTCATTTGAAACCTTGAAAAAAACTAAAAAGCCGGACCTTTACCCACACACTCATCTGAGCAGATGAGTATAAAGCAGTTCTTAAAAAGCCATAAAAACTCCAAGTTTCAAGGGCAACTCATGTGCAAAAAAGTACTGGATATTAATTGTATTATCTGCATTGAAATAAACAAATTTAAATTCTTTCAATGCACTTGAACACACCTAAGATATACTTCAAAATTAAGAGATCATTATATTGTGTTTAGCCTCATTTACTCAACTGTAACGCATGCAAACAAATATATACTAGGGGAAACCAAAAGGGAATTTTGAGTGAGAACAGACATATTAAGATAATAATAGATATAACCAAAAATATGGATACCGCAGTCTCTAAGCCCTTCGAACTACCTGATCACAATTTAAACTATTCAGTATATATAAAAACAAAATTTTGTTTGCCTGATCCTGACTTTTAGTATTTAAATTGTAATTAATTAATTAGTAACAGACAGTGCATTCTTTTCTGTCCCCTTGTTAGGCCTCTCTTTGTTTACTATGGTTGCTCTGCCAGACATAATGTCACATTTAAAAACAGTATGTTATTCGTGGATCAAAAATTATTCCTACGGTTAATTTTAATACTAATATGGGTTCACTGAAGATGTGACCATCTTACAACACATTCTTCAACTGGTGTTCTGTGGTTTGGCACAGGGATGAAAACATGAGATTCTCCCAAACATTGCATTAGGTGGTGCCTGTTGACAAAATCCCACTGGTGGATATTGTATTGTACTCAGCAATATATGCAAGGACATACTCAATGATTACACAATTCTAGCAGCGGGCACCCAAGGCAGAGCAACAAATGACATATCAAACTATAAAACTTTATCTAGCCAGTATTCGGCATTCATACTTGAATCTTGGTGGCCAAAAAACATTGATTAATATTAGCTCTTTACTTGGATTACAGAATATATTGAGAGGTGTCCAAAAGGTAGATATGCTGTCATGTTGAACCAATCAGGTGACCGAGTTGGAGCAAGTGATTATACATTATGTCACTTGTGGGAATCAATAAATAATACAGCAGCTGGGATGCCTGTAGAAATGCTTGCTTTACAGTGTCGATGCTGCATTTAACTTAAAACATGGTCAGCATAGGCTAAATTTAGATTTTGTGGATTAAGACAGAGAAATTAACCTTGAACAAAACAGTGTACCAGAAAAAGACTGAAAATTCATGTGACAATATGTCTGTTGCTTTCTTTATGAAGAAGGCCTTTCATCCACTCTACAAAACTTTATTCTGCATAATTAAAGATGTATATAGTTAGTTACATCCGAATAAATCATCACCAAACATGAACATGTCATTACATACCGTATTTCATGCTATCTTTTGTAACCATTAATTTTTCATACACCATCAAGCCATAAAAATAATAATTAATTAATTCTATCATAATTTTTTGTACACAAAATTTAATATTTTTTTGGTCATCCTATTATTTTTTGTACATAAAACGATATTCTGTGAAATTTAACTTTTCAAATGGAAAGTTTGATTTAAGTACATTAAATGATCAGGGTATTGTTTTGATAAGCAAGTTATGAGTAATGACTAACTTTGGACATGTTCTTAATTTAACTGAGGCACAAGTCAATTCATTTTCAACTGGTTGCGATATTTTGAAGAATCATGAATCCAGGCGGGGATAAGTAATACATGTATATGTTAACATCTTATATCCCACCTTATTTCCTTAACTCAAATATGCATATAACACTGCTTACTAAATAACATATTTATTCCTAATTATTTTTTTGGGGTGGGGTGGGGGGGGCACATATGCTATGTGCTATGTTTCTTCATTCCTTCTTTTAGTTTAATGATGGCAATTAATGCTTATATATATATGGTACAGGTGTTTGACTTGTGTAAGTTTCATTGGTGGGAATGCCGATCCTAGTATGCCTGTCGGAAAAAAAAAATTATTCAGCATTCGGTAATCATTTTTGGTATTTAGGAAGCATTTCACTACAAAGTATGTAAAGTGTGTTGAAGATTCACGCAATATAACAATCGTAGTTTATAATCATGCATGTAGGTCATTGATAATTTCTTTCATTATTATTGTATTTAACTACATATTTTTATGTTTTTATTTGTATCACGTTTGAAACGGCATCAGAAAACAAAAAAAATGCTGATGTATCACTTAGATACGCAAAAATGACCAATTTATTCTTAGCTGAGTATATTTGGTATGAGAAATATAAACATAAATATTTGTTTCTTCAACAAACCTGAATTATCTGTTATCTTCACGTAAATGTGTATGTGAGGCATCTAATAATGATAAAGAAAAGAAACCCTAAAGAAATGTTCACCAATTATAAGTGTGAAGAAAGCCCGTTGCTCAGCTCACTCAGAAAGGGCAACTGTTTTGTTAACTGAGAATCTAATCACATCCATTTTATTGACATTCTTTGTCTTTTGTATCGGCGAGAAAATATAATGATTTATGTATTTGTTCTTTTGTTGTTATTATAATATATACTGCTATTCATTAACAGCTGGACAATGTTGTTAATGAGCACTCTTGATTACGCCAGTCGGTGTAACAAAGAAACGTGTGCATTTGAAAATGAGTTCAGAAGCCATTTGAGTTTATTTATCCAGTAAAAATATTTCAATACAAGAAGATTTGAAGACCACAGACCATTTGGCAATTAATCTTATTGACTCAATACAGTAATGCAGTGGGAAAAAAACCCACTACAAAACCCCAGTTACTTTTAATAATAAAATGCAAAAGACATTGACTCTGTGAGTTTGATTTATATATACCAGTAGTTAATATCTTAAAATCAATTGCCCTTTTCTTTCAACTCACTTCAGAACAAGTATCATTAGATTAATATTTTTCTTGAGCTAATGGGCTTGTTTTCAATACCCCATGGGTAGCCTCATTTCCCTACACAAAACATCCTTAATTTGATCTGTCGAGGTGAATCTGGTCTTCAATCCAGTATTTATTGGAAAAGACCAACCTAAAGGTCAAGCATATTTAATTAGCATATATATTACCACTGCATAGCCATGTGGCACAGTGACAATGGATCTCATAATTACAACCAAAACAATTTATTTATTCAGGTTTTAATTGACAATAGAATATAATTGTGCCCTTGTAGTGCTTACATAAAGATTCTCTCTCTCTCTCTCTCTCTCTCTCTCTCTCTCTCTCTCTCTCTCTCTCTCTCTCTCTCTCTCTCTATCTCTCTCTCTCATATAATAACAACAGATGTTTCTTGAATTGAGCAGAATGAGACCAATTTTGTACATTAGTTTTGTACGTTCAGTTGTCGAGTGTCATGTGCTCCACAGGCCTTGTCAGGTATGATCCCTTTATATTTCATACACGGTCATTACCACAAAATGATAATTATTTATTTTTCATATAATTTTTCGTACACTGAAATTAATAATTATTTTTTCATGTACGAAAAATAACATGAAATACGGTAAACGGAGACAAATTACTTTCTGTTCTACTTGACAATACTAAGGGGTGGGGAGGGGGGCAAATTGCTAAACAATTTGATGTAGAAAAGACTTTAACAATTCTATGCTGAAAAGATCTCAAATAAATGACGTCAGAATCGATAAGAAGATTATTCATCAGCAGTGGAATAATGAAGCAAATTGACAGAGAATTATGTATGTACCAAGATTTAAATGACATTTTTGAATGGTTTTGCAATGTGCATGACAACTATACCAGCCCATATTTCATGCTTATGGCAAGAGTAAGAACTATTAATGTGTATTCAGTTGAAATAAGTCTATTCTTTTGACAAGAACCTTTAAATAATTAATTTTACCTTTATATGAAAACATCAAATGCTTTGAAGTATCTACCTTTCTTACTACATAAACTACATATACTTCTCACAAAAAATTTAGTCCCCCTCTGGAAAGGCCACCCATCTTATATGGTCACTTTCCTGGTGCAGAAAGGGTGGCCGTTTAAGAGGGGGACCACTGAACTGTTATTCATAGTTGATAGATGAATGGCACATGATGAATGCATGACCATACAATAAGTTTGATTGGCCTTACTGCTATACTTACATATCTTTTAACCATTTGTCTGATGTACAGTTCCTCTGTTTGTGTGTTTAGCTGACCAAAGTCCCAAACAAGAGGCAAAAGACTCTGTGGCAAAGGTTGCACACGGTATACCAGTCTCCTCATTGGAACTCTACCTATAAATTTAAAGATAAAAAGAAAAAAAGAATTATGTTTGTGTTTTGTAAAATATGCATGCTCCCAATGCAAAAAATGGAAACCACAAAGACCAAATCCCAGAAACTTAAAAAAATGTAAAAAAAATTTTTAAATAAAACTTTACTTGCATGAAAATCTATTCAGGTTTTTATTCTATATGTGCATATGAGCAAATTTCATTTGTGCAAAGATTTCAACAGAACAAATTTGGAATAACAAATATTTTTTGTAAATTATTTTGCAGAGGTCAAATAAAAATATATGCAGGTCATTGACATATACACATAAATGGGCCTATCAAAGTTTATTTGTCTATCTCACATTATATGGTTAATGATTTGCTCAAGGTTTGTGCCAACAACCAAAAAAACTTGTTTTTATAAATCAGTACAAATACAGCTGTTGAATTGTATAATAAAAATAATGAAAACTAATTATTATATGAATAAGAATAAGTACTAAAGAATTAACATATTTTCATTGGAATTTTATATTGTTTGTTTGTTTGTTTTAGGGTTTAACGCCATTTTTCAGCACTCGATAGGCTATACACGGCGGCCAGTATTATTGGTGGATGAAGAACTTGGGAAAACCACCGGAAAGAACCACTGACCCACAAGAAGCAAGTGCAAGCTTTCTCACGTAACTACATTAGTCGAATCTTAGACTTGAACAAACACAGACAGAAGTGAGATGGCAGTGATCTGTAACGGAAAGCACTTTAGACCACTCGGACACTCGGGGCCTCTTATATTTTTGTTCCATCTTAACTTTTCATCACCACAGAGCCAATGTTGTGCTGATATGTCATTAAACCACATACATATACGTGCACGCACATGCACACACACCACACACACACACACACACAACCAAGAGTGAAGAAATAATGTTTAAAAAATTAATGAAACAAAAACATTGAATAATGTTTACTTTCTGTTAACTTTTAAAAACAATTACAATCATTTAGACATAGGCTTCATTGTAGTAGACACTTGAAAAATTCTTATCTGATTTTATCTGATGATTATTCATTTTAATTAATCATTCATTCATATTCTGTACTATTTAACCTTTAATAAAGATATGTTAACACATATAATAGTAATAGTAATATGTAACATCACAGTGCAAACCTTGAACATTCTGTAATATTTTCACACGTATATATTTTTGTTAATACACGATTTCAAAATCAGAATTCTTTATCCATGAAAATTAGCAATCAATTGATATTACTGAATAATAGTTTTTAGTTTATTAAATATTGACTTTGAAACCAAAATGAGTGGAAGTAAGTATTCCATGCAGTGCAATATGGGGCCACTGAGTGGGAATATTTTAAGATGTGCCTGAGGAGCCTATGAGAATATTCCATGCTGTGCCAGAGAGGCCCATGAGTGTAAGGGAATATTCCATGCTGTGCCACAGGGGCCTACGAGTGGAAGGGAGTAATATTCTATGCTGTGTCAGAGGCACGTCTTGGGTAAAAGAGAGTATTGCATGCTGTGCCATAGGGGCCCCTGAGCGGAAGGAAGTATTCCATGCTGTCAGAGGGGCCAAGTGAGTGGAATTAATTATTCCATGCTATGCCAGAGGGGCCTATGAGTGCAAGGAGGAGCATTATATAGAGGTATCTCTTGAGTGGTAGGGGTTAGTCCATGCATTGTCATAGGGGCCCCAAATTAAAGGTTATATACATGCTGTGCCAGATGGGCCTCTGAGCAGAAGGGGATATTCTATAAAGAGTATTCATAAGTCAGGTGCACGAATGTGAGAATGAATTGGGCACATTCTCAATCTGAAGCACTGCTAGTCTGTGCTATCAACTTAAAAAAACTACAGCAACCAAATCACCAATTTATTTATATTTCAATACCTCCAAATTTGTGATGTAATGTCTGTTTTTCAAACAACTTAACAAAGACAGCAGCTACTGGAATAAGTGAATGAATAAGTACAGATATTCCAACCCATGAGAATACAGTGACCCCAATATAGCATGTTCTGTTAACACATTAATCCCTGACATCGCCTTTACAGGGCAGGAGGGAGTAGCCTACTGCCCAGCTCTGTAGCATCAAGATCATGTATGATAGACTAAAGTGGGTGGTATTATAGAAAGGTAGACAGATTTAGCACTACAATGATACCAAATAATCTGGATGTTTCAGTTGCACTACAAAATATACAGGGCAAAACCTAATTTTTTGGATCCATTTTTTCTTCACCCAAAATTCACCTGTGGTTGGAAGCCAATTTTGTGTCCAGATTTTAGACTTTTTTGGCCTCTGAGCTAAAGAAGATTGGTCTGAACTGCAGACAGGTGAACCTGTCCAAAAAGTTGGATAAGGCAGGTATGTTTAAAAAAGAGTGGTCTCCATACGAAAAAGCTGGGTCTGTTGATAAAATTATAAATTAAAGAAAACAAGAACTCCAACTTTTCACCTTCTGCTCATGCTCACAAGCTAAACAATAATAATAATAATAATAATAATAATAATAATAATAATAATAATAATAATAATGAGGACTTTGTATAGCACTTAAACATCAAAAGTTCTAAGTGCTTTTGTTACATGCTTAGGCTCGAATAAACAGTAACATAGAAAGAGTGAAAATAACAAGCTTGTAAAAACTTAATAAACAATTTATTGAGCACAAATATTTTCCAGAAAAGAAAAATAAACTTACGGTTTTAAGAATCAATTCCAAAATTAATCCAAAAATAATTCAAAATATTATCCACTAGAGAAATTGCAAAAGTCCTGGTAGTAAAATGTCCAAATAATTCTAAGTTCGAATTCCAGCAAAGTATCCAATATGGAAGATGATGCCACTTGATGAAGTCAGTTCTTGTTAATAAAATCTCTATGAGCACAATTCTTTTCCAGATAAATAACAAAATAATTTCTCTTGATCCAAACCAATTGACACAATTTCCAGTACAAGGTAATTTATAGTAACTCAAAAAGACACAACTTAATATTCTAAAAGCCTAACTTCTACTGAATAGCTCGCTCCAAAACATAATTTATATAGCTGTGTTTACGTAAACAGGAAAGGGTCACGTGATCTTCTAGAAACTATCAGAACAAATTTACGTTCAAAGAATCACGTACACGCCTTATGACCCATTTAAAATAGAAAGATCTTTATATCAAGCTCCATTTTGTCCTTGGAACCAACCAATCATTTTAAAAGCTTGTTTACAACTCTGAAGCCAGGTCAGAAATGAGGTCAACACCTGGTGTTTATTCTGTAAAGTACAGGTCACTCCCACCCTTCAATGAACGAATCTTAAAACTTAAAATGCCAAATTTAAATCTAACAAACAAACAATAAAAAATAAATATAAATGACTTATATCAAATATATGTAACATTTTACAACATCTATAATGATATGACTACAAAAAAAAGAAGAAAAGACCACCATGAAATTGGAAAACAAAAATTGCTGAAAATATTTAAGGTAGGAAACATTATTAAGTCTTTAAATTTGTTCTTGCAGTTGAAAAAGGTGAGTTTTAAGAGCACTCTTGAAGGGATCACTGTGTCTTTGTGTCTAATTTCAATTGGGCAATGCATTCCACATTGCTGGGTCCTGGTATGCAAAACAACATTGTCCATATGTCTTCATTTTTATTGTGGGAATAATGAGTATATAATTGTCAGAAGACTAGTGTAAGTATCTTGCTGGTGTATACACATGGATGAGGCCAGATAGGTATGTTGGACTAGAGTCTGTCAGTGAAATCCAGCACAAAATGTACATATATAGCAATACACTCAGAATCGGGAAACAAATGTTTTTTTTCTTTGAGGGGCCCCCGAGTGGCTGAGTGGTCAAAAGCACTCACTGCTACGGATCACTGCCATCTCACCCCTGTCTGTGTGGGTTCAAGTCTCGGGCTTGGCTAATGTGGGTATGTGAGAAAGTTTGCCAGTAGCTTCTCAAGGGTCGATGGTTCTATATGGGGTTTTCCTGGGTTCTTCCTACACCATTAATACCGGCCGACATGTATAGTCTATCTTACACTTTAAAAATATGGCATTAAACCCTACAACAGCAACAAAATGAACATCTGCATAACAAATATACACAAACAAAAAAATATTCAAATAAATAGTCAGAATTCATGTGTTAGTGAATGACAGGATAGAACAAAAATACTGCCAGTAATATTTATTGAAAACAGTTACAATTACCCAGTCTATCTGTAGTTTTGTAAGCATCTACATGGTATCCCAGTCCTGCCTGCTCCAGACGTTTGATTAAGGTCTCTGAATGCCTGAAATGAAAGATAATCAACATTGTTGAATGTGGAGTAACTAAAAATCTAAAAAGAAGGCACAGTCATCAAGATCATCTGTCCTGCCAATATATCTAACAGGTAAAATAATGGAGTTATCTAAAGAAATGGAAAGTAAATAATTAATGGATGGACAGATAGAAAACTACATTTAAAAAATTGAATTTCAAAAGGCGAAATGTTAAATCTGCATAGGAATCTCTTCAATAGTACTGGATTGACCCTCCAGAAATAAACGAGTATATGATGTATGGAAGGTTAGATGTGAAATAACCTGAACCAAAATTAAGGTGATGATATATTTACTGGTTTTGGACTTTTGTTTCAGAGATTAAAGTGTGAATAAGGCTGAATGGACAAATCAATGGACAAAAATGTATTATAATAATAATAATAATATATCATATTTTCAGCAGATTTTACATGTAGTGGGATCTTGTTCCACAGAACCGTACCAGAGTATTGGAAGCTCTTTTTAAATTGCTCTATTCTGTGCTAGGTTTCCATGTGATATTGATTTCAACTGGTATTGTGATGAAAAAGACCTGAATAAGTAAAGAAAATACTCTGGTGCAGTTCCATGTAGACACTTATATAAAAAAAACTGCCTTGTGAAAATCTATCCAGTCATATATTGTGAACCATTTGAGTTCTGTAAAAACTACTTTTGAGGGATGATCAATGGATGCATAGAAAAATATGCATGCTGCTCGTTTCTGAAGTTTAAAAATCCTGTCAAGCTCAGATGTAGCACAGTTTCCCCATACATTAGAACAGTAATCCATTGTTGGAAGAATATATGACTTGTAGTATAGATTGAGCATTTCCATTGGTAATTATTTCTTGATTCTGCTGAGAAGGGCAATTTTTTGATGATAGTGTTTTACTAAGCTTATCAGTATGATCATTCGATATTAAACTATTATCTATGGACACACCTACAAGCCTTTCATGTTTGACATTTTCTAATGGATGATTATTTATTGCAAGAGACAGCTCTGGGCTCCATGACTTGTGTAGCTTTTGTGATGTCCCCCAAATCATACATTTTGTTTTACTTTCATTAAATACCATCCTATGTTGTTGTGCTCAGTTTTGGACTCTAATAATGTCTGAATTTAATCATGTTTGGATAAATCCAGTATCACAACTAGATATGTACAAGGTTGCATTGTCTGCAAAGCTGTATTTGTGGATTCGTTATTTAATGGTAGTTCATTGATTGAGATAAGAAAGAAGAGAGGACTTAAAACTGAGCCTTGATGGACCCCTTTAATGAATAGAGCCAGTATGAGAGCTAATATTTCTAATGCTTACTTGATGAGACCATGGTTTAGGTATGATCTAAACCAGTTTAATGAAGAATTGTTGAACCTAGAACAGTTCATAGTTTGCAGCAGAATTTCATGATCAACAAGATCAAAGGCTTTCTGAAGTTAAGGAAAACAATTCCAGTCATATGTCCATTATTTATTTCCTTCAGCAAAAGTTCAATCAAATTTGGTAAGTTCTGTTTGGCATGAGTGGTACTTTCTAAATCCTGATTGTGCTTTATGAAATCGAGATTATGTTTCAAAAAATTTATAGAACTGAATGGCTACCTGCTTTTCAAAGAATTTTGTCAATACAGGTAGATTTGATATTAGTCTGCAATTCCCTGGATCTTCATTTTTTAATGATTGATGTAACCTTTGCACACTTCAATGTTATTATACTTAAATTGATGATATGTGTTGTTGTTGTTTGTCTGTTGATTTGACGAGGACCTTTCTAGTCATCTAAGGGTTGGAGGGGCTGGCTCTGTTCTATGCATGTGCAGGTGGCTGATGAGACCAACCCTTGCATGGAATGTTTGTTTTCATGCGGGACAGGAGATGAGTGGGACATCATCTAGGAGGGTTTGTGGCACATGCTTTTCTGGCTTGCCTCTTCAGCTCTGCAGCTGTTGTCCTGCTAGATTCACACAACTTGGAGCCTTTGTGCACAGATGAACGCCAAGTGACTCAATCACTTGCTGTTTGCTCCCAGGAATCAGGGTTTACATTGAATGTTCCAATGCCGCTATCAGATTGTCTTTGAAGCATTACTTCTGACCTCCATGAGATCGCTGTCCTTGCTGTAGCTCACCATAGAAGAGTCTCTTAGGCAGCTGGTGGTCTGGCATGCATACAACATGTCCTGCCCAGCATAGCTGGCACTGCATCAGGATGGTGTGGATGCTGGGGAGACCTGCTTGGGCAAGTACCTCAGTGTCTGCAACCTTGTCCTGCCACTTGATGTTGAGGCTTTTCCTGAGACTTGTGGTGTGAAAGTGGTTCAGATTCCTGGCATGGCATTGGTACACCATCCATGTTTTGCATACATAAAGTAGTGTGGGGAGCACAACTGCCCTGTAAGCCTTTTAGTTTGGTATGGATGCTGATGCTTCTTCTATTCCAGACATTGGAATACAATCTGCCGAAAGTTGAGCTGGCTCTGGCAATGTGAATGTTCACCATGTTGTCAATAATGATGCTCTGTGACAGTGTGTTGCCAAGGTAGAAGAAGCAGTTAACTACATTGAGACTTTGGCCATTGATGGTGAGGTGGAGTCTGAACCAGGTGCTTTGCCACTGGGGAGCTGACATATCACTTTCTGTGTCTCATGCAAGGCTGGAGGGTCATCCAGCACTTCGTTGATGGGTAATTGGGGGAAACGACTGATGGCTTCATCATAGATGGATGAAGTGCAATTCAGGATGCTGCCAAAGTGTTCAGCCCATCATTGAAGAATCTTCTCTATGTCAGTAATTAGTGTGTTCCCATTTGCGCTGAAAAGGGGAGAATGATCCAGAGGATGTAGGTCCATACACTTCTTTCAGGGTATTGTAGAAATGTCATGGTGGTCTGTGTAGCACTGGAACTCATCAGCTTTGTTGACCAGTCATGTGTCATACATCTGATAGGGCTTATGCATTACAGTTCTGCATTTGTTGTTGTACGCATCTTTCCTAGAGATGGTCTTGGGGTTGTTGAGGTAGGTTTGAAGGAGGCAGTGTTTCTCATCCAGCAACTGTTTGATCTTGTTGCAGTTCTCATCAAACCATTCTTGATGTTTTCTGGTTGAGGATCCTACGATTTTCGAATATGTTTTGGACCAATACCATCTAATCCAGAAGATTTATTGATATTCACCTTAATTAGCATATAAAAAAAATCAGCTTCACTAACATTAGCTACTGAAAAATAATTATCATCAGGAATTTTAGCTCTCATAAATAACAGAGCATCAATTTCAATTGGGATGTTAGTCATAAAGCTCTGAATACAGTTACAGGAGATGCCTATGAAGAAATTGTTGAACATTTCCACAGATGTTGCTATATCACCATTTGGTTTAAGTCTAGGGGAAGACAACTGTTATTGAATGGGTTCAGCTCCATTAGATGCTTCCATAATGTCCTGGTACTCTTACTTTCATCAAAAGCCTGTTTAAGTAGATTTCTTTTGCATTCTCTATCAGGTTCTTAGTTTTATTCCTCCACTTTCTAAAGCTTTTTATGTCTTGTACTTGTGGAAATTATCTCTTAGGTGCCTAGCCCTTTTGATCTCAGGTATAATCCATTGGGTGTAATTTGGTGTTTAATCCTTTTTGTTTTAATTTGGGCGCGCTTGTCTAAAGCTGCATTGAACATCCAATACCATTAGTCTAAGGCAGTGTTGACATCAGCTATATTGCAGACTAATTGGAAGGGTTTGCAAACTAAATCATTTAGGAACATTTCCTCATCAAACTGTTTCAAGTCCCTGTATTGTATTTCAATGTGTTGACCATTTTTAGATGATTTCGGAACATGCCTAGTTATACAGATTGGGTAGTTGTAACTCAGTACATACACTGGCACATTTATTTCACGTATGTTTTCAGGTACTATAGACATGATCAATGAATATTTATCTTTAACTCTAGTTGGGTTGTTAAATGATTGAGTCAAGTTGTAAGTTTCAAAGTTACTTATTCATGCTAATGGTGGAGTTTTCATGTAGTCTATGTTGAAATCACTTAATATGAAAGTTTCTAAATCTTCCTTTAGTAATGCTTTTTGAATCTGCACATCAAATCTATCAATCCAATTAGCTGTGGAACTAGGTGGTCTGTAAACTGAGTCTTGGCTTTGATTGGGCAAGGGTTACTTCGATTCAGATACTCTCTGCCAAAATAGTCTCTTGATCAACATGTCTGTTGTAACTAATGGAACTGTCTACACAAAGAATACCCCCCCCCCCTATGGATTCCCTATCTTTTCTTTCAAAGTTGAACCCCAGAATTTGGAGAGCCAAATCATCAGTATCATCAGAAAGGAAGGTTTCACATAAAGCCAGAATACTGACTGATCTAGTTTGGTGGAATATTAACTTTATCTCATTCAGTTTAGGGATAATGTGTTGAATACTTAGGTTGATTACTAGAAGTCATCTTTTGAGGTCAAGACATTACAATTTTGATCAGAGGAATTATTTTCAGACAAGTTAGTATGCAATGTATTGTTATTAGACTTAAACAGATTTCTTTTATAAAAACATGAAGAAAATAACATACAAGATCCATCTGTTGTACCATATATGACCATATGTAGTGGATACGTGAGAAGGTTCAATATGAGACTGACATACCTACACTTGAGAAGTCTCAAAATCATAAAACTAATAAATTCTCCATCTAAAAAGGCATATCTAGACCACTAATCTATAATAAGCATAATGTTTCACCGAGATATCTTTAAAGTTGGGAACAAAATTCCCTAGAAATGAATGTATGGATCATGGATGGATGGATATTGACAGATACATGGACAAAATATTAAAATTATTCAAAATGAAAAATTGTGAATATTGAAATGAACATTTGGACTGATGTGTATAGTAAATTTCATAGAAATATCCATAATAGTTTTAGAGACATGCTCCAGAAGCAAAAGGGATGGAACCCATTTTTATATCTCCCACCAACTTCAAATAGGAAAAAATATATTGTAAAGCTATTCAGAATAAAAAGTCTGATAAAGATAATTATTAAATCAACAATTTTGTTCCTTAATCATATTGTCTAGAAAAAGAAATAATTATAATTCATAGAAGGATATTTCTTAATAAGCGTTTTTAAATTTGTCGATTGTGATTTGATAGTTGGAAACCTGATTATTCTTGGATATTTCAACTTTCACTTAAATTGACTGTCCTGGAAAACCATACACATCAAAACTCCTAGATTCCATTCATTTTTTCAACCTTAAACAGACAGTTAACCAACCCACCCTTAAACACGGTCACTTTTTAGACTGGATTCCTCATAGATCTGATGATAATATTATATGGTCCACCCTTGTATCCCATGAACTTGCATCATATCACCTCTGCATTATATGCCATCTGGACTTATCAGTCCCTAACCCTCCACCTTATTTGCTACTAAGAGAAATGTCTGTATGATAAATAGAACCAAACTAATGCATGACATTGAAGCAAACCTAACAACTTGCTTACCTCCTATAGCAGAACAAATCGATAACTGCTTGCATTCATTGCTTGAAAAACATGCCCCATCCACCAAGTGCAGAGTATCAATTCAAAAGTGTTCATCGTTATATAGCAGTGTTAGGGACCAGCTTTGCACTGCTAAACGAGACCACCATAAAGCAGCGGCTCTGGCTTTCCACTAGACTCACTATTCATAAACAAATCTATGATGCCGCTAAGGAGAACTTCACAACCATTGTCCATTGACTCGTCACCATTCAGTTGCAATTCAGAATTTCAGTGATGACCATTAGCAGCATTTGAACTTGTCTCTATGGATTTAGTATGGACAATCATGATGAAAAGTGCATTAAAGTCATGTGTTACGTGCTTAGGCTCGAATAAGCAGCAACACAGAAAGAGTGAAAACTAACAAGCTTGTAAAATTTTAACAATTAATTTATTAAGTACAATTATTTTCATTTTAGAGAATCAAATCCAACATTAATCCAATATAGAATTCACAAAAATAATCCACTAATGGAATTGCAAAAGTCCTAATAAATAAATGTTCTAATAGTTCCAGGTTCGAATCTTAACGATGTAATCCAAAATGGCTGATAATGTCACGTGATGCAGTTCTTGTTTTTAAAATAATCCAAATGAATATCATGAACACATGTCCTTTCCCAAATAAATAAAATAATTCCTCTTGCTACAACGAAATGACACAATTTCCAGTACAAGGTAATTCAAATTATAACTCAAACTGAAAACACAACTTTTTATCATAAAAGTCCAACATCTACTGAATTGTTCTATCCCAAACAATAATTTAAATACCTGTTTTTTACGTAAACAAATGATCTCGGAAGTTCATGGAAGGTCAAAGAAAGAGGCTACCTTCACTAAGTCACGTAATAATAGAATGATCCAGAAAGATGTCTTTGGATTTTAACCAATCTTTTTAAAAGCTTGTTGACACTGTCTGAAGCAGGGTAAAAAATTAGGTCAACAAGCCAAGGTCAAAAACATGTTTACAGATAAAGTATGGTCATAGAGATTTTTCTAGAATAATCTCCCAATTAATGAATTTTAAAACCCAAAATGACAAATTTGGATCTGACAATTAAAAATAAATATTTTAAATCAAATATATGTAACACATGTGAACTTGATCTAATTCCAACATCACTGATGCTTGATTGCTTAAATCCAATATTGCCTTCACTAACTAATGTTATTAATAACTCTCATCTGGGGAATTCCCATCATTTTTCAAAACTGCCATTGTAAAGTGTCTGCTGAAGAAACCATCACTCCACCATAATGATTCAAAGAATTACCACCCAGTTTCTAATCTCCCATTTGTATAAAAAAATCTTAGAAAAAGTTATTCTAACCTAACTGGTATCTCATTTGAATTCAAACAGTCTTTTTAGCAATGTACAGTCTGCATATTGTCCTTGCCACAGTACTGAAACTACTCTTCTGAAAGTAGTTGATGACATTCTCTCTGTTTAGGATAGTGGAAAGATTACAGTCCTCACCCTCCTTGATTTGTCTGCAGTATTTGACAAAATAGACAATGATATATAACTTCACCATCTCCAGCATGTATTTGGCATTCATAATACAGCCTTACTTTGGTATAAATCCAACTTAGTCAACAGGACACAAATTGTATCTGCAAATGGAATACACTCCAGTCCAGTTGATCTATGTTGTGCTGTACCACAGGGGTCTGTTCTTGGACTTGTTCATTTCATTTGATACACTCAGCCGCTCTCAAGTGTCATATATCATCATCCTGTGTCTCACCAGCTGTACGCTGATGACACCCAAATATACAAATCTAGCCACCCAACTGAAGTTTATGCTACCATCCAAGGAATAGAGAGGTGCATTTATGATGTGAAATCATGGATGCCATGTAACAAGCTGCAGATGAATGATGATAAAATTGAGGCCATTCTGATCTTAGCACAAAGACTCTCTCATTCACATCCTTTACTTCAAACAATAAATGTCAGCAACACCAACATTGTATTCACACAGTCAGATGTACAAAACCTAGGTGTTACTCTAGACAGTTACTCATTGCACCAATGTGTCATCAACATATGCAAGGCTAAGTATCTTGAGCTGAGACACATCAGCTCCATGCGCAAATATCTTTCATTTGATGCTGCTAAAACACTTGTGTGTTCAGTAGTACTTTCAAGACTGGTTCATCTCAATATCTACTCCAGAAACTTCAAAAAGTTCAAAACACAGCTGCTCAAATCATCCTATGAGTACCATGATCAGAGCAAACCTCCCCACTGCTCTATACCCCATAATAGCTATCCATTTGATTCAGAATCAAACACAAAATTTGTTTTCTGTGCTATTTTTCACTAACGGACACCAGTCCAACATACCTATCTGGCCTCATCCATGTAACTTATGCTCCTCTTCTTACAATTGTATACTCATTATTCCCACCTTGAAAATGAAGTCAATTTGACAATATTCTTTTGCATACCAAGGCCGAGCAAGATGAAATGAATTGCCCATTGAAATCAGATGCAAAAACAGTGATCCTTTTAAAGAGTGTTCTTAAAACTCTGCTTTTTTCAACTGCAAGAACAAACTTAAAGACCTAATGTTTTCTATGTTAAAAATTTTCAGCATTTTTTATGTTTTCCACTTTCATGTGTTTTGTTTTTGTTTTTTATAGTCATATCATTTTATATAATGTAAAGTGCTTAGATTAGGTGCTAAACAAAGTCCTCATTATTATTATTATTATTATTATTATTATTATTATTATTATTATTATTTATATTTACTATTTAAATTTGATAGTGATAAGTCTTTGAGAGTTTTGAAGAATTTTTAATTCATTAATTGCAAGAAGTATTGTTGTTATAAAAAATGGCTAGGTCTATGGGACCAGGTGAATGTATTTCTGTTAACTTAAACTCACAGTAGCTTTTATTAACTGCTTTATTTTCCATTTAAGTAACTGCTTTATTTTCCATTTAAAGAATATATTTGGCTAAGGAAAGATATATTTTCCACAGGTAAAGCAATCACTGAATACAAATCTTAACTCTCATTACAATCCAACCTATATTTGTAAACATTGAAGAATATGATTGAATGAATTTTGATTGCAAAACAAAGTCAGGTCACTTTAAAAAAAAAACTTCTTGCTAGATTACACTCCCAGCTTTTCAAGGTCTTGTAATTCACAATTGAATGCAAAAACATGAAAGTAAATGAGCAAACTATAACAGGTATTCACATCATTAAAGATACCAACTTCATTTTTCATTTAAAAAAAGCAGTATTTAACAAAATAAAATACACTTTTTACAGCATTCGATTAAGGTGAATTTTTTTTTAAAATTACTGTCCTAAACAAATACATTTCAAAACTTTGTACTGATGTAGTAATATGCTAACTATCTACAGTATCAGCATTAAATGAGACAGAGTAGGGAAAATTAATGCAAGTGAACATTTTTCACTTTCAAATATACATAAAAAAGGACTTTTTAACAAATCTGAATCAGCACAATGGAAATAATAACTCACTTTCTGTAAGGGTTGCAAGCAGCCACAAATCTTAAATTCTCACATCTGTCCAGTGGCTTCCCTTCAATGGACCTATCACACATGATTTCTTTGATCATTCCAATAGCCTCTGTAGTGTTTGCTTCATCAAAGAAAAGGACAGTATACACTGGGTGAGCATTATCCTTTGCATTCTCTTGGGCAATTCCCTTTGCATTCTCTTGGGCAATCCCCATTGCTTCTTCTACTTTTCTTTTTATGTCTGTAGTTGTAGTGCCCCCATGCACCTATCAATGAAACAAAGGATTAGTGCAAATATTGACGATGGCAAAGAAGTCATAATTTAACAACCTGATGAATATGTTAAAGAAACAGAAAAATTAGAAAAAGAGTATTTTATTTGCACATTGCTCTGTATTTGACAGTTCCTTTGTGTAGACACATAACTCTAAATTTACTTTGCACAAGTCATTATTAACATATTAAACTTGCCACAACCATAACTGGACTTGGTCACTGGCCATCTTTACATCATTATTGTGTTTGCCCTGGAAATATTTCAGGTTCAGGAATATTGCCATGCCATTGAAACATCCTTTTGATGTCTAACAATTAGCAAAGCCAACAAAATGGGGGGGGGGGCAAAATTATGGAATATGGCCAACAGCTCAACCGAATACATGCACATTCCAGGTATACACTGGCAAAGAAGATGAGCAAGAAAAGGGGATGGATTACAGAGTGGTAATGGATCTCTGCTCACATATGTTCGAAAAAAAATCCGAGTCTATTTTGACAACTTTTACGCAAGCACAGATTTATTGAGAGACTTGCATACTAGAGAGGTGATGGCCTGGGGAATGGTCCGTAGCAACAGGAAGGGGTTGCCAAAAGAGTTGCTGACAAAACAGCTGACACTGAAGAAATATGAATACAAAGTCGGACAGAAGGATGAACTTACATTTTGTATTTGGCAAGATACAAAAGCTATTTGTGTTTTGTCAAATGTTCATGACCCATCATCTTGTGGCTTTGTAAACAGATGTTCTGGTATGGCTGTTCAGCAACAGATTCAAGTTCCCAAAATGTTATCAGATTACCAGCTAAACATGAAGTGAATAGATCTCTGTGACCAGATGGTTGGGTACAATCTTCATCACTGGTCAGACAAATTGTGGCATCAAATTTTCCTTTACTTAATGGAAACTTTGGCGTACAATATGCATGTGATTGCATAGGACACAAATCCAGAGAAAGTCAAAAGTATGTGGCCAACATTTCAGAGCTATCTGGAGGATATAACTGCATCTCTGGTTGATGCCACTACAGCTAGAATGGCTGCAGCACTTGTTCCAGAGCCTATCAGAGTAACATACTATTGAAAAATGTTTGACAAAAAAAAAACTGTCATGAATGTTCACTGGTGTTCATACCGAATGCCTGTGAAAACACTTTACTAGGTGTTTGAACGCTAAACAGCTGATGTTTCAACAACAGCTGATGTACAATTGGCAGTTTTAAAAATGAAGCACGATTTTGCAATGTCATGTGGACATTTTCTATTAATTCACCATTAACGTAATAATGTTATTAATGATATAGTGATGATGATTTAAAAATTTGGACTAATATTATACTGATTAATTACCTTTATCTTACTGAAAGATTTCTAGGATTAATTTGTGATAAGTTTTCATGAGAAATTGCATACTGAAGTACATGTTCTAGAATGTGAAGTAAACAAATGGTTCCAGATGTTTTGTTGTCTAAGTTTAGTAAAATTATTATAACTTTTGAACTAACAGTGCTAGAAACTTCAAAGTTGGACCAAAATACTAGAAAAAGAATAATCTTTATTTTATTTCATGCTATTTGGAGATTTCATTCATCTTCATGGTCAAAAGAATCACTGAACATCATTGTAAGTTTTTTAATTTGTTTTTTATTTCTTTCAAGTCATATTTCAAAATACAGTTGTCAGCATATACAATGGTAAATGATAACAAATGATATATCACTGTTGCAAATTTTATTACCTTTTCTGAGAAACATAGTTTTTAATACTTTAAAAAATAAATAATAATGTTACAACATTTTTAGTAAACATGGTGATGGTCATCACAATTTCTTTTGCTGTATGATGCTCTGTTTTCCCACAGTGTATTTAGAATTGCTTCTTAGGAATAAGGCACTGTAGATGAAATTGGTAAAGAGGATACAAAATATTTAAGCTGTTCAGTTCAAACTCAGATCCATATTTTCTCCTAACACTATGAAACCAGTCAGGTGATTCATAGGGGTGTATCTGGTGTAAATTTCTGAATTTTTTTTTTTTTACTGCAAGAATCATGTCGCTAGCCTTACATCAAATAGTGTCTTTTATAAAGTGTTTGCATTCTGCTTACTTTCTATAAATTTCAGTATATCATCAGGCTCACGGTGTACAAATCTCTCTTCACTAACAATCTCACATTTGGAAACAGATTGATGATTTTCATTTAAAAATATCTCAGCCATGTCTCTATCAAACTTAACTCACAGTTCATTAGATAAAATGTTGCTTCACCATTTTGTTCCTTATCTGATGTCATCTATTTCTTTTCTCCAGAGTTGCAATATTTGAATTTTACCAGAGGGATAGACTGGAAACAGCAATGTTTACAGAGATGACAACAGAATTCACAGAGTGGAGCTCAATAGTTTTAATTTCCTGGATTGAGTATGGTTGTTTTTTGTGGATAAAAATGTTAATTTCTTTAAAAATATTTTACATGAAAATTATTTTCTTGTTATTATTTCCTTTTTAAAATGTAATATTCATAGAAATTCAAATCCATGTTTAGAAAGTATAATGGCTATAAAAACATGATCATTATGTGTATTCATACACCATGGGCAAATCACAATTTGTTATACCAATGCTACTCAAGGTCGTAAATGGAGGCCATATATAGTAACCAGCTCAAGATGTTGTGGGGTGTTGCAACAACAGCTGTAACCTAGTCTCCATCTTTTAGAACCATCTTTATACAGTAAGTGTGTGGCCACTAAACATTTATTTCACTGAATTTATACTGAAACTTGAGAGTACTGGTAGCATAGATTTTGTAACTGACAAAGATCAATTATTATTTTGGGAGGTATTAATAAAAATGCTCTAATGATTTTGCAATTTAAAATTCTGCAGTACTAGCAAATCTAATTTTAGCTGTTTCTAGACGAAGATTATTTTGTATAACATAGGGTGGAATGCAATTTTCATTCCAAAATGACAAAGTTTGGTATTAGGGGCTAAAGACCTCAAATGCAGAGTTATACTAATTTTGTTTGAGACAAAATGATGGTTTATTTTCATCTGCATAAAGGCATTCTGAATGCAAAGTTCTTATGCTTCCAGACAAAGACTAAACCCATTTGTACCAGATCAAGAATCTAAAGGTAACATCAACGAGATTATCGATACAAAACTGAGCCCAAGTCAAGTTTTGATCTTACTAAAAGTTCTTTAAAACAATATTATTGGTATCAAAACATCCAACTTTGTATATTCTAATGAAAGCATAAAAAATAAGTTATTATTGGACACTGAATAATTGTCAGACATCAAAAGGATGTTTCATTGGCATGGCAAAAATCCTGAACCTGAAATATTTCCAGGGCAAGCACAATAATGATGTAAAGATGGACATGGAACCATTTCTGAAATTTAAGTCAGTGTGGTCAGCATCCATACACCAATTAACCTATTTCCTATGGCAGAATATTGTTTTGTTTGCTTTTTTTGTGCTTTCCAGCATTATGGGGTATAGAAAGGTATCCAAACATTCACATGCTGACATCTGAATCTGGTAGTCTTCATTTACCAACTTAAGCAGAATGTCTAAAGGATTCGCAATGAAAACTTTACTGCCAACCACGAGTTGAAATCTGCTTTCAAATTTGGTTATAGGGGCCTATTATAAGATATATTCTGCCTGAAATGTTATGTTTCAAAGAAAGATTCAATGAATTATGTTAATGGTTATCACACATTTATTTCATTTCAGCTAAACATTTGATATTGAAGCTATTTTAAATGTTTGTTTGTTTAACTAGGATTTTTAACATAGCTTTAACAATTTTCCAGTCATATCACTACGATGTCTGCAGTGAGGCAGTTTATAGTGATGTCTAACACTGGGGCATCATGCCGCAGACATGTAGCATGATGTCCCACTCAGTCAAATTATCCTGACACAAGGACGACCAATCATAACACTAACCTCTTAATGCTGAGCATCAAATGAAGCAGCTGTTTTGGTATGACTCGGCCAGGAATCAAATCCACAACCTCCGTTTCAAATGTGGTGGTTCAATATGCATTGGAATCATTTCACAACTTGTCATGTAAATGGATATATACAAGAATTTTATAAGGACTGAAGTTATATGTTACAATTTACATATATACTTTTACCAAGATAAGGACACTATTTCTGGTTGGGGGTGGGACTAGGGCATTGGAGGGGGGGGAGGAAAGCAGTTTTCTTAAAGCCAAAATTCATTTTATTCAGTAGAAATTCACACTATCTCATATATACGTGTAGAAAATTGAATAACTACAATTAAAATAATAAGTGTAGTACATATGAGTCGTCTAAAGCATTCAACCTTACTGATCACTACCATCTCTCCTCTGTCTGTGTAGGTTTCAGTCTTGGGCTTGGCCAATGTGGGTATGTGAGAAAGCTTGCTTGCAGCTTCCCGTGGATCAGTGGATCTTACAGGTTTTTCCTCCACCATTTATACTGAACTGCCTAATTAACAAAACAAAATCCTAATTCTTCACCTATATATCACCTAACAAGTGACCTATAAGCCACAGGTAAGTTTTTCTTGTGCTTGGGTTACCTTCTGGTCACACAGAAACCTCACAAATCTGTTTTTACCACAACTGGTCTCCCTCGTGATCATTACCAAAATGTCACACCTTGGCTACACATAATTAAAATGTTTACTTTAGCTTCTCTGGCATCATACTCTTGACATGAACATCAGATGGGGCATGTTACATGCAGAAGCATATATTACTCACCATTATGAATTTTATATTTTTCACATCAGCTCCAGGTGTAGTTTGTAGTGTGTACTGAAACTTGATCAGTCTGGTTTTATCATAACCAGTCTCTTAGTTGATCATCCCTGTAAAGCTACACCTCTGTTCACACTTGATTAAAATGCTTTACTCACCTTCATAAGTATCATACTCTTCACATTAGCTCCAGGTGGGGTCTGTAGTGCACACAGAAACTTGACCAGTCTGGTTTTACCATACCCTGTCTCTCCCATGATAATCACAGGAATGTCACACCTAGTTAACAAAATAAACATTGGAGTTATGAATGTATGGAAGTTGAAGATTATTTTCATATGAATTAAAGTTAAAGTATTTTTAAATTCAAATGGGTGTTGTTTTGAATGAGAATACTTCACTAGTTTTAAATTCTCTACTAAAAAGATTCAATGTCTCCCCAGTTACGATTAGTGCTGAACCAATGACTTGACTTTATAACCTATTCCTGGGCTCATGCATACAGAAGCCAATGTCACAAATGGCAATTCTTTACTGACTTTAGCATTATAAAGGCAAGCAGCAGAGAGGGTGAACCCTACAACTTTTCAGACAAAAAATAGATTGAGTCCTTAAAATGGCAAATAGAGCCTTCCTTCGAAATCTCATATTTTAACCAAAAAAAAACAGAATGTCTCCATTTGGCAAACGGAGACTTTACGATTTTTCAATCAATTTTGGTCGCAAAGTCGTTGTCATTCACCCTCTCTGCTGCTAAAGCTTTCAGTTCTGGTTAGCAAAAACAATAAATGATTTTAACCGAATATTTGATCCAGTCCGATACGATATCGAGTCCGAGGATCATGTAAATTTATTGTTATAAATCCATGCGGGGCTGACTGAGCGTTACTAAAGAAATTTTTAAATTGATTGAAGTCCATATCGGAACACCATGTCTGCCAAATATTTCGTAGCGTATGTGTATCAACGCCGTTAAACACAGCAAGAATATTACAGTTATCTCTGATCACTTTTGGAATCTGAGTGTATCGTTGAGTGACATATATCACGTCGGTGTTTTTATGCCTGCCTCGGGAAAATATTCTAGCTGGGTTTTGTTGATTGTCTAACATCACATCGTCGTATACGACTAAATTGTTAATGCTCCCATCAAGGTCATCCACGGATGGTGCCTCGTCAATATCAGTTATAAAATCAATGGCGTTCTCACCCTTAATTTCTGATGCATTCTCGTTAAAATCCTTTAACACTTCATAACATCGTTGATCATCTACGCTAGGGGCAATTAAATACAACTTATCCCACTTCATCCATCTCATTATTAAATTGAGCAACAATTGAGTCTTGCCGGATCCAGATGGCCCGATTATAATCATCCGGATAGAGTTGGGTAGCGCTGCATGATGCTTAACTGGTTCTCTTGTTTTAGTCGCTGAAAAATCAATTATATCCATATCTCTATACATAAATTATGGATCTATATTGTGTGAAGTGTAAAACGCGTACTAACACAAATGATGTGACGACGATTACAACTAAAAATAACAGATCAGCACTAACTGGTAAATGTGCAACATGTGGTACAAAAAAATTTAGATTTGTTTCTATGAAATCCGGAGATGTTTTAAAAAAAAACGAGGAGGTGATATCGCAGCCAAATTGGCAAAGCTCCCTGGAACCCCATGGGCAAAGTACCCCGGAGAAAAGCACCTTCCAGGATATAGTTATTGTGGACCGGGAACAAGACTTGATATCAGACTTGATGATCAAAACCAACCTCGACGTGGTGAAGAACCAATAAACGCTATTGATAAGGCCTGTCACCTTCATGATGTTGCTTATAAAAGCAGCAATTTGCAACACAGGCATCTCGCGGATGTGAAATTAATTCATGCATTAAATGCTATTCCTGATAAATCTTTCAAAGAAAAATTAGCTTCATTTTTGATAAAATCGGCTATGAAAAGCAAATTGATGTTAGGTGCTGGTAATTAATAACAACATGGAATCTATTTACTATTCTCCAAAAGGATACTGGAGGGGTAGCTCTGCAATCAATAAACTCGCTAGCGCTGCAAAAGTGAAAAAAAACACTGCGGCTAATTGGTTATCCAAACAGGCGATATGGCAAATTTATCTACCACCGCCTAAACAAATTAATTACTCGCATTTTGATGTGACTGTCCCTAATGAAGTTCATCAGGCTGATATATTATTTTTACCTCATGACAACGGTTACAAATACGCGTTAACCGTAGTTGATGTTGCGAGTCGATACAAACAAGCAGAGCCGTTAAAAACAAAGTCAGCCACTGAAGTAGCTTCTGCATTTGAAAGGATTTATCGAAAGGGTCCTCTGCGTTGGCCGAATCTATTACAAGTTGATCCTGGCAAGGAATTTCAGGGTGTAGTCTTATCAACAATGAAACATCATAATGTCACCATCAGACGAGGACATACTGCGTTACATCGCGATCAGGCAATTGTAGAACGATTTAATCGGACTCTTGCTGAGCGGTTATTTGGATATCAATACTCAAAAGAATTCATCCAAGAAAAAAGATCTCGTGAATGGGTCAAAAGGTTACCAGCTGTGATTACCGCACTGAATAATGAGATTACTAGAACAATCAACATGAAACCTATCAACGCGATTAAAAAGAAGTCTATAACTAAAATGGAAATTCGAAGAATTTCACAAAAAGATTATAGCGTTTCCCAACCAATTCTTGGTAGTAATGTCACTGTTAGGTATTTATACGAACCAGGAGAGCTGGAAGGTGGCACAAAAAGGGCTACCGATCCTATTTGGAGTGTTACTGCACACAAGATATCTACTATAACACGATCAACTGGTAGACCTCCAATCTATAAATTGGATTCAACTGCCCCTCAGCGGGGTTTTACACGCTAACAACTGCAAGTGATTTCTGACGATACTCAATTGCCACCGCGGGGTCTTAACTAGCGCCGTTGCGTCTGTTGCACTCAAGACAAGTCAACATCACATTGTTTCTGACATGACCAAGACTGTTATTTTTTCTGTCTACGGTAAATTGGCGAGGATCTTTATCCGAATACTGCCAACGCATTATACAATTGCAACTCGCGCAGTGATTATTCTGTTGTTGTTTCAGCGTAATTATTAATTCAGCATCAATGTCAAATTCTCGTTTTTTTTTGTCTTGTTCTTTGTAACCGGAGAGTTTTTTATCAATAATTTTAACATCAACGATGCTGGCATCATCCATTGTGGTGTCATCATCGCCTGACTCTGTCATGACAACAATTCTTCGAAGCTGATTTATTTTTCGTACTCTGGATACTGCGAGATAGACTAAATTTGACCATTCGATGCGATTATCTACCATCCAAACAATTGTATCTGATATAGTCAATCCCTGTGAAGAATGTATCGTCGCTGCGTATCCTAGCGTCCACGGGGATTTATTAGCACGCAATGCATCTTCAACGACGCTGATATCAACCAGCACAATATCATTTAATACGAGAATTTGTTTTTCACGCTGTCCTGGAATATCAACTTCTATATTCTGCTTTCGTGTATCCGAAGGCCTATAACATAACGGTACTGGAAGTGTTGCAAATAATTTTTTATGCGTTTCAAATAACTTCATCTGAAGTGTGTCTCTGACTATTTTTCTACTTGCAATTATGAAATCGTTTGGTCTCCACGTTTCCCAAAACTCATTCGTGGGAGTTTCTGAAATTATTTCACGGGCTATTTCGCATTGGATTCTATCCGGTTGTAATCTAATTAGCGCTTTGAATTCTCGTAATCGTTCATCAAGTGACCTATAATCAGTGGTAATTTCTTCATAATAGTCTACAAAACCCTTTAGCCATTCATGTGGAGATGCACCGACAAATGGTGGTGGTTGGCCGTGATCACCGCACATGACGACTTTTGTGTTTTTGTTTAACAACCACTCGAGAAATGTTTGTAATACATCTAATGACACTGTGCATAATTCATCCCAAATTATGATTTCAGGAATGAATTTATCACCCATACGCTCAGGAGTCCATTTGTCACCCTTCCATCGAAAAAAACTGTGATAAGTACAGGCATTTACCCCTCGCTGTATCATCTCTCTGGCTAGTCTGTGAGTTGGTGTTAGCACAATCATGGTTGACCGACGAAATAATTCAATTGCACGAGTTGTCTTTCCTGACCCACCACAACCGTTTAAATAAACTGTCTTGTATCGACATATTGGATCAGATACCGGTGGTGCATTAGAAAATTCTGATTGAATTTCAATACGGTTACATGAAAGATATTTATCATCCATGGTAACGTCTGCAGATTCACAATACTCATGTAGCGTTTCCTTTTTAAATCGCCAACGCCCCCAATTTTCCTCGGGATCTGTGAATGCCGCTACAGCTGATTTGTATTTATTGTGTGTATACATCGAATCAGTAGCTACTCTAACCGCGGTATTAGGAAATCGAAAATAAATTGATAGAAGCATAAGCTAGCATAGAACTTCTCAAATGTGTGTACTGGGAATCATATCCATCACAGTAGGTAACAACTGTACCCATTTTCTCACCATCGGATAGAAAAGCATCCTTACGGGATACAAGTTTTCCCTGTTTCGTTAAATCCGTTACAATAAAATCGTATTCAGCGACGTCTATGATCAACCTCGAAGAGTATTTTGCATTGTCGTATTTTCCACCCTGGGTAAATTTACCGATTATTCTTCATCCAAAATCCTTTGCTCGTTCTTTTTTAATTTCAAATAACTCCTTAGACCAATTCATGATTTGTTCTTCATTGAAATCAGGAAATTGTTTTCGTTGTTCGCTAATTATTCTATCTAGATCGGGTTCTGGTAGCCAAACTTCTTTCTGAGCTCGATAGCATATAATAGCTTCGAAAACAATCAACGATATTAGCATACCACAATCAATCATATATCTCAATAGCACTATTGGCATCCAGTGTTTTTCAGATAGGTGTCTACCAAGCCAAACATAACTACACGAATGTAACCCTGTAGCGAGTTCAAATGATATCACACGAGCGAATCCAGTTAAATCAAAATCAGGCAATGGACCATTAATCGCAACACGAGTCATTTCATGCGTGGGGTGTCCAAATCGTTTAAAGTACTCAGCGCATTCTCAATACCCGAGAAAACTTCCAGGATAACACGCGGATATATCAATTGAAATCATACCGTCACGATGGTATTTTGTATTCCACAGTCCTCCATGACTAAATTCGACGCAACTCAATTTAACGTCCTCGAGAAAATCACTTCGTGTTGGACGCCATGAGTTTTTTTTTCTTGCGAAGTGAGCTACCACTGATGGAATAGTAAAACTATCCGTGAGTAGTTTTTCATGAAAACTCTCCGGTGAAAAATCACTAGCGATTTTTCTCATTCTGTTATCTAATTCTTCAACGCGATATAATTCACCATTTGGTCTTACAAATTGATCGAATCCTATTTCAGGAACTTCATCACTTTTAAGTAACCACACTGACACAGGGTCATCTTTACACAACGCATGAATAGCATCGAATAATTTCTCTTCATAGAAAACATCCCCGACGAACTCCCTAGGGATATATCTCACGGTTCGTTCTCGTGGAAATATTGTTACTGCAGGTGTCCACGCGTGTTTGTTATGATCAATAATTTGTATTGGCGCTCCATTTTTGTTATATTTCGGTTCGTATAAAACTTCTCCGGTTATCGTCATAACGGTTATTGGGAATCTTAATGATGCTTCTAATTTAGCTATATCAGAAATCTTTGCACCGTGCTGTTTCAGTCAGTTCCCATTCGGTTATTTTCCTACGTCGCAGATCAGTTAGTTTATTTCCTCGGGATACATTTGTGAAGTGTTCCATTACCCGTGTTGCTACACAATTCAGTGAACTAGAATATTTCATAGGAGCTAGTTTTGCGATATCGTGTTTATCATTTAACGGATATATCCCATAAACTATTGCTGTTACAGGATAAGATCTCTCGTAGTATGGTTTGTCAATTCCAGTTAGAATTCCTGGTTTGGAATCTCTACTTACAATGACAGCTTTTTTATCCTTGAGGATTGGTTCAAATTTATCCCTGATAATCCATTTGCCTTCGACTTCGATAATGAATTTTATTCTGAAAAAAATACTTCTGTTGGGAATTGATTTGTTGAAAATCTTTGATTTTCCATGAAAATCCTTTGGATTTTACACCCTTTGATTTCCACCCCGTTGGCTCGCCAAAGTGTGAAATTATCTCAGCTGCTCTTTCATCGTTCATGGTAGCATCGATGTTCGGTACATTGACATCTTCACCAAAAATTCGAAATGTCGACCAACAGTGTGCTGCACCGTCTCGGTAGAATTCATTAAAACACTCCCTGATTTTACCCAATATAGTTCTATCACCGATTAGACGTTTTGGTGTATCAGAGACTCTATCGAGATTGAATTTAACATTTTTCCAGGGCTTAATTTTCGATAATCTCTTGAACTCATTATCGAGATTGAATTTAACATTTTTCGAAGGCTTAATTTTCGATAATCTCTTGAACTCCTCCATACTATAATTAAAACAAGCATTTAAATGAAAGATTTATGTATAATGAATCACTGCAAATGGCTCATGATTGGATCAACGACACCGTGTAACAAATCATGCAGAAATGAATTCTGTGGGTATCATATGCAAAGCTTTCGTCGTGGAAGCCTTGGTCCATTACCTTGTATACGATGTGGGGTTAGGGTTAGGGGAAAATCGCAATTGTGTATCGGTTGTGGTGGAAAACGATACAGGGAGTTGAAGAGTTATTATGATAAAAGAATCAAAATGGATTTTCAATAAAAAATTCTGACCCTGACACTGTCAGCGACAAAGTCCCTGACCCTGACACTGACAAAGTCCTTGACAGAGTCAAGGATAAAATCATAAGAACTCCTCAAGACTATATTGAAAGATTCATTATTAAACCAAACAATGAATTAGACAAATAGTATAGTATATAATGAACCAAGAATTCAAACCACACCCTGTGATTACAAATTATGAAGCATCCAGTGATGGTGTTGTAAGAAACCGTAGGGTGAAGAAACCAGTTGGGTGGGATAATGGTATGGGGTATTTGATGTTTACTGTTGGGGGAAAGAAGAAATATTACAATCATCGTTTCGTGTATGAATGTTTCCGTGGATTGATCAAAGATGGTTTTGTTATTGATCACATTGATTCTAATTCAAAGAACAATTCTTTATCAAATCTGCAAGCTATAACACAGAGTGAAAATTTGAAACGAGGAAAGACTGGAAAATGCAAAACGGTTGGGAAGAGACCTGTGAAATCTTTGAATACAACAACTAACGAAGAAAAAATATTTCAATCCATAACAAGAGCCGGTAGGCACTTCGGTATTTGTTCATCTTCTGTTCAATTCGTTGCATCGGGAATAACCAAAACGGCGATTTCAAAAAAGAGCGGACAAAAAGTTCAATTCAGTTATGTCTAATGCGTCATATTTTTCATTTAGAAATATGTAATTATCATAGAATATGAATTCTGAAAATATGAATAGCATTATTGATGAAATTCTAAAATTGAAAAGTCAGGATATCAAACTATCAGATGGTTTGAATCCTGATCAAATCATGTCGGATTTTCAGGATATAGAATACGGAGTTAACACTAACAAATATATACTGCCAAAGAAATACGCGCTCATCAAAAGAATTCAAAATTCTATTCGGGACTCTCTTTCATTTTCCAGTGACGTGTGTTCGTCCCGTTATATACTATCGTGGAAGGAATACGAAAAGAATTAGGTAACGAATACAAATTGAAAAAAGATATCAATTCTAAAGTTAGAAACCTACGAGCGTTAATTCAAGAAAATGAACGATTTTGACCGTGACCGACCCTCAGAGAGATTTTGTCGTTTTTTGATTGATTGACCCTCAAAGAGATTTTTTTTTCGACCCTCAAGGGAAATCAGTGAAAATATTTCACACTGAATAAAAAATAAAAATATTTCACACTGAATAAAAAATAAAAATATTTCACACTGCGTAAAATTAAAATCAAATCCTAACAGCTTTTTCCTATGGGAAATCCCATGCAAAATCGACTACTTTACCCGACGAGGTTTTTTATCGAAAATCAAGGAAAAATGACCAAAAATCAATGAAAACAGGAAAAAATTGATGAAAAATGACTAAAAAAACCATCAAAATGAATCCTAACAGCTTTTTCCTATGGGAAATCCCATGCAAAATCGACTATTTTACCCGACAAAGACTGATCAAAATGATATAAGAAACAGTGAAAAATAGGCAAATCAGTCAAAAAAACAGGCAAAATCAGTCAAAAACAGGCAAAATCAGTGAATAAAAATAAAAATATTTCACACACTGAATAAATATTTCACACACTGAATAAAAAAAAAATATTTCAATGGCGTTGGCACTTGCGCCATCAATGAAATACTCCCACGATGGTGTAAAAAATCATCCGACATGTCAAATTGGAAAATTGTTTTCGTCTGTTAGGTCGGGTTCGAGAAAATTGTTTTACAATTGAAAAATTGTTTCTGATTTCAAATAATGGTCAATGAAGCATTAACAACTAGATTGGCTCGTGAACGACTAGATGCAATTAAGAGATTTATACCAATTCACGACTCTGTAAGAAATAAACTGCAACAACGACAGAGTTTACAAACTGACTTTGCTGCGGGATCTGAAGAGTTGTTTAAACCAATAACTACAACAACGAAACAGATAGTGTCAACAATCTCTGAACAAGGAAAAAAACAAGAAGAGACTTTTCTCCCTGTGTTAGAAAAAATAGCAAAGAGAACTAAACAAACAAAAAAATCATTAAAAACACTCCCTCAGGATATATCAACCGCTTCAGAACGAAAATTTGAAGGATTTCAGGAAGAACTAGTTAGTGGACAACTACCTAAATCAATTATATTTACCGATAGCGCTAAACAACGAATTCTCAACGAGGATATAGACAATTTAGGTGAATTTGCTGCTAACAGCTATGATTCACAAGAGAAGTTTTTCAAGGACAATTATACGAATTATAGAATGTCGCATAATGAATGGGCTGATATAGTGTATGAAATAAATACTGGGAGTTTAGATAGAAGGATGAAGGAATACAGAGACTTCAAGAGAAAATTTCAACTCCAAATAAGACAGCAAAAACAAGACCCATACGATGAGAAGAAATTTCTGGGGAGTGGTCTAGTTGGAAACGCTAGCGTTTCATGTCCTGGTAATATTCTCAGTGATATATCATGATTAGAAGTTCTCATCGGAGGAAAACGAGCTGGAAATAACTCTCCAGAAATAATTAATGAAGCAGCTGATATCTGCAGGCGGTTATTTCAAGGCGGTATCATGGATATCAAAACATACCGAGATTTAATCGGCGAGTTAGTGGAAAATCATACTGATTATTACAGCGACTAAGTCGAAAATTCTTTGGATTGGAAATTGTTTACAATTGAAAACACTAGTGTTTTTACAATAATGATCATACTCTACAACCATGACAAACCAACCCCCATCTATGTAGTTAATTCACGGTTTCAAAAGTGATGCCGTTAGCTAAACAATTATCAATGAAAGCAATTGATGTTATTCGTGATAAGGGTATTAGTGCTGTTGGAGATCTTGCCGGAAAGGCATTTTCTGCAGCAAAGGATAAAATAACATCATTAATGAAATCAAGGATGAAATCCAAAGGATTTTCAAAACTGTTACCGTCTACAGTGGAAATGCCTGCAAGTGTTAGTAAAATTATAAATAACGCAGTAGATGAAAAACTAGCGTCGTTGGTGACTCCGAGTGACCAAAATAACATGATAGCAAACATGATAGCGGGAAGTGGCTTTAAAAAAACACGATGATGAAAATCCTACGGTGAAAATCGTTTACGATTTCACGATTTAGACTCTGATAAATAGAATAAATGTTCAAAAGGTCACCTGATCCAGCGTTTGATATGGATGCCCCAGTTGGCAAGGATGATTCTGTACGCGATTTTCAATTTTATTCTTATCATGCAATACAACCCGATCTCCGATCACGAATTGAACTTCAAGTTCATGATACCAGTAAATACTTTTTGCCTTGTGAAGCGTTTATCGAAATCGAAGGTGAACTTGTAACAGATGATGATATTCACAATAATCCACCATATGACATTAGCCCAACTATCCGAGTTGGTTTTGTTAATAATGGCATAATGGCGTTATTTGATAGCGCTAGGTATCTCATTGATGGAAAAGAAATTGAATCCATTGACCGTGAAGTTGATGTTGCCACAACAATAATAGGGTTAGCGAGATATTCTGATGATTATACAAGATCAGCGGGTCCATCTATGATGTTTTCTAAAGATATTACTGATCACCCTGAACACGTCCAGTATTCCAGAGTAAAGGCAACACGAGTTACTGCAGTTGATCCAGCACCAGAAGGATATACAAGACCAGCTGATACTTTTGATGTCATAAATAATGTTCCAAATTACAACCTTGGATTTGCAACACGCGTACCAACGTTGCAAGGACAGCGTCGACAATTTTCATGCGCGATTCCACTGCATCATATATTTGGATTCTGTAGAAATGTCCGAAAAGTTATCTATGGAGCGAAGCATACAGTAGCGCTTGTGCAAAAGGGTACTGATAATGATGCAATCTGGCGCGGTGCTGGTGTTGCTGACGGTAAAGTCGTTTTAACAAAACTATCATTGTGGATGCCAGTGTTAACTCCATCAATCACAGCAGAAGGGCGATTACTGTCATTTATGGATCATGGAGGAAAATCATTGTTGAGTTGGTTATCAGTGACCACGGATATTAAACTGGATAATGTTGATGATATATTTACTTGGCATCTGGCATCAAAGCAAGGTGTTTCAGCTCCACGTCATATATTTGTAGCGTTACAGAGTAATGAGCGAGTTGGTAATCAACAATGCAGCCATGTGATATTTGATCAGTTAGGTGTTAGAGAAGTCTCGCTGAAAATAAACGGACAGCAGGAACCATCCGAGGATGTACAACTTGATTACGGTCAAAATCATATTGCACGCGTGTATCATAACCTGTTGTCATTTATGGCACGTGATCAAAATGTGGATACTGGTTTGCAAATATCACAATTGGATTTCAAAAGTCTATATCCGATTTATTACTTTTCATTGGAACATCTTGATTTGATGAGACAATCTGTCGTTGATATACACTTTAGAGCCCGTATAACCCGTCCTGGTGGTATTGCTAATTACAAAGCGGTTGCTGTCATTCTCAGCGATAAATCAATGCTACTTGAAGGTGCTGGAGGAAGAATGAGAGTGGTAGATGCACCAGTCGAAAATCTATGATTGAAATTGTAAACGATTTAGAATCAATCTATTATGTATAATGTCATATAGTATTATCAATGTGTCGTTGACACCTGGTCAATTAAAAAAATTGCAATCCAAATCGGCTAAGCAATGTGGAACCACTATCACGCTGAAACCTAATCAAATGACTGGCGGGGCGAATAAATTGTCGCTGACAACTCGTCAAGTGAAAAATTTCAATGATGCACTAGTAGCAAAAAGAGGTGTTCAGATTACTCTTTCTGCGGCTGCTATCAAAAATATGATGAAAACCGGCGGTATATTTCCATTGTTAGCTGCGATTCCAGCGTTGATTGCGGCAGCAGCCCCAGCAGTGGCTAAAGCGGCAGCGTTAGGGGCTGTTGTTACCGCGGAAGGAATGGCACTAAAAAAGGCAACTGGGCAGGGTTATAAAAAAAAGGGAAAGGGTCTAAGACTACCAGGAACCCCGTATTCATGGTACAGTGGAAAAGGCCTGAGACTACCAGGAACCCGTATTCATGATACAGCGGAAAGGGTCTAAGACTAGGACCGGTTTATTAATTCAGAAATCTTCGATTTCTGAACCTATGGTTCCCAAATCTTCGATTGGAAATCCTTTGGATTTCACGCCAATGTCCAATTTTGATTTACTCGATGCTGCTAAAAAACTAGCGATTAAAAACTTCAGAGGTGTCTTTATGAAAGATCAATTACCACATCAACACAACAGTGTTGAAACCGGAATCATTAATCTCGATAACAGCACCGGACCCGGAACTCACTGGGTTGCATACGCTATTGATCCACGTGGGATTGTCTATTTTGATTCATATGGGTTAGCTCCGCCAAGCGAGTTTATTCATTATATAAAAACTTTTCCAATGAAGACTTGGTATTCTACGCTACCAACACAACAAATCAATGACCCACCAATATGTGGCAGCGAAGTATTAAATGTCCTTAACGCTATTTCTAATTCCTTGGGTAACCCAAGGGGAAAACCACCACATGTTGTCGTAAATGAATACACTAGTAGTCGCTGGCAACGACGGAGTCGTCAAAAACGATTTTAGAGAGAGAAAGAGTTTTACAATAACATGATTGATATTTGGGAAAGACCTCTGAAACCCAAACCCGATGACACTGCGACGGGTGATACAAAAAAAAATTAAAGATGAAATAGCTGAGACGTTGAACTTAACAAGTGTTGACCTGAACGAAATAGTTGTATTTCAAGATCTCCAGGGTAAATTGAAAACCAGTAATGTGTCGTTGGATGACATTTTGATACGGCAGAGAGATGCCGCTGAAAACTCTATTGCGCTGTATTCCAGCGGTGGACGACTTAAAACCAGTAATATATCCGCGGATGACATTTTGATACGACAACGCGATGCCGCTGAAAACTCTATTGCGCTGTATTCCAGCGACGGACAACTTAAACCAGGCGCAATTGTATATACGATCACTAACGCGATTGACGCCCACGTCCGTGATCTGAATGATTATATATTGGAACTAACAACACTTCAATCTAAAACTGAAGAACACGGAAAACAGTTTACATCATTTCGTAGAAATATCGAGAAATTTATTGGAACCACGTTGGATAAAATTGAAATAAAACTCCCTGATATAAAAAAATCCATCGATGAGACGAAAAACTTCATCGAAGCTATCAATACTGATTTTCCGAGGATGATAACAATCATTGAAAAAACAAAAATTCCTCATGAGAAAACCAACAACGTAGTATACACGATCCAACACGGATCATTTGCGTGGACACCTACAAACAACATTTTACATATCACTGCAACCGTCAAGGGTATTTATCGATTAACTCTAGTGACAACGACTCAATTTAATATTTTATCGTTGAGTTCATCCGGGGTCAATAATACGATTTCAACGATCATCGACAAGGATACAACTGAAAAGTTCACAATAACATCTACTGATAAAAATTTGGCTAGGATTTCAGTAACATGGTATGTAGAATTCGTAGCGGATTTAAGTAAATAACGGTTTCAATTGAAATCGTAATTGAAAACGCTAGCGCTTTTAAAATAAAAATGATTTCATCATCGCAATATCGCTATGATCAGGTCAGAGAATTTCAAACTAGACTCAAAACCCTCGCCGAGGAGTATCAAATAAAAATAAAAAAATACCGATGAAGAATCACCGCAATTGATGTTACTGTGTACTCGGTGTCAGCCGTTCTCGCTGGCGCCGGAATAATACTCGTATCGGTTACAATGATTGCCCCGGTCGTAGTTCCAATTTGCACTTCTGCGGCGGCTACAATCGCGGGTATATCAACCGGGATAACAAAAAGGATATCATCATGCAACCAGAGTAAACTGCAAGATTACTTAATTCAATTTCATATTGTATCAACTGCATACTCGCAATTATCCTCGATGATATCGTCGTCACTCGATAATACAATTATATCAGATAGTGAGTTCTCAGCGATGGCCAGTATTTTCGATTCTGCGATATCGAAATTAGAGCAACAACAACAGTATAATAACAATGACAACACCGATGGAATTAGAAAACACGAACCCAAAAACCAGAATGATCTCAATAACATCAACGATATCAGAGAGTGTGTTCTCAGTGATGGTCAGTATTCACGATTCTGCGATATCAAAATTAGAGCGACAACATGAGTATAATAACAATAACAACACCGATGGAATTACTTCAACAAATAGTGGAGAACACGAACCCAGTACAAACAAGCATGATATCAATAACATCAACGAATCCTGAATTCAGTGTGAATTTCCCTAGCCCAGTCCCCGTGAAGGAGATAGCGCTAGCAAAACTACGAGTGTATCACAGTTGGCCTAATATCAGATCGGTAGCATTTGGTGGTCAACAACCGAATAATTCACTGGTATTTGCGAATAAGAATCGTGAAGACGGGACTCCAGACTGGAACGTTGTTTTGATACCAACAGGGTCATACCAAATCGAACAAATCAATAATGAATTCGCGCGTAGAATAAAATCGATTACTGGAAAATAATCAAAAATCGCTATAACGGTTCATGAGCCGACGCTATCATCCGCAATTGAGATAAGCACAGAAGGATACGTCGTAGATATTTATCAGAGTTCTATTAGAACCGTACTAGGATGGCCTGAAAATCCACCTCAGGAAACCGTTGCACCACCTGAACCACAAAAAACCGATTATATCACCGACAGGATAAAACCTGATAATCCAATAAAGAGTTATAAAGAGTACTGTGTGCCTGTAGAGTTTTTTGGTCTCGGATACCATCCAACTGGGAGAGAAGAGGTTGGAGAAAGAATAGAGGGACATCATTTTATTGACGAACCTAAAATCGTTAAAAATTTCACAGCGATGAATAATGATTTTTCACTGTTGTTAATATCTCTTAAATCCGGCTCTCTCACCCGAGATGAATTTATCAGCGTCGTAGAAACATGCAACAAAATTATCGACGATATGGAAAAATTTAATTCACAAATTATTCAAGTTATACTCGATGATAAACCTTCCATATCGAGAATAAGATTTGCAAAAGAATATAATATCCGCATTGAAGATATTCCAACATTTAAACTACCAGGATATAACGTATCAAAACTAAAGAAACATCTCAACTACATCATTGATATTGGATTTAAAATAATTCATGATACGTGGGAAAGGAAACTAGTGAAAAATGTATTAATCCTGACACATGATAATGACCCAGACGGTGGCGGCAGACATATCGCTCTGTTCAATGTGAATATTTCAACGGTGATTGCGCTTAATTTAGTATGTGATGTTATCGAAGGAAGCTATCAAATTAATCTCGAACGATCAAACCAAGCTCAGCAAGGATATATTCTTTATTCGTTTGCACCAATAGCCCCTCCAGGATTTTTAATAATCGAGTCTCCGGTTAATCCAGTCTATATGCAGTGTCATAATGATTCGCTAACAAGAATTAATTTCAAACTCACAGACCAATCTAATAATCTAATTGATCTACAAGAAGAGGTGTTAGAGATTAGTCTGTTTGTGAAATCCTAAACGGATTTTCATCGTAAAAAAATTATTAACCCAGAACTGAAAGCTTTAGCAACAGAGAGGGTGAATGACAACGACTTTGCGACCAAAATTGATTGAAAAATCGTAAAGTCTCCGTTTGCCAAATGGAGACATTCTTTTTTTTTTGTTAAAATATGAGATTTCGAAGGAAGGCTCTATTTGCCGTTTTAAGGACTCAATCTATTTTTTGTCTGAAAAGTTGTTGGGTTCACCCTCTCTGCTGCTAGGCAAGTCTGACAACAAATATGGTGACTCTTTTATCAGGTTCAGAAACAGATAATGATTTAATATTTTGGGCAATCTGGAGTTATACTAGTAGGCAATTCACATGAATGACTTGCTTTTGTTCAAAACACCTTGTTACAGCATGCTATAAAAGTGAGGTTTATACAAAACAAAAATTCAAGACTTGCAAAAAGGAATGTCTAAACATACTCGTACCTTGCAAGAAAAGAAACACAAAAGTGTTAGAGTATTTTGCACTATTCCCCTCTTTTCCCATTCACTATATGTTGTTATTCAATCATTAAAAACATTCCAAGTCAAATTGTAACAATAATAACAATTTTATTACTTAATGACTACTAATCTGTGCTGGACTGATCCCAGGATTGCATTCTGAGTTGATCCCAACTTAGCCAGACTCTGTTGTAAGGCTAATCCCATATCAATAGTGTATTCTGGGTTGATTCCAAATTAAGCAGAATCTGGATTAGGCCCATCGCAATATATCTAGGGTACTCCCAGACTGAGAACAATTTGTGTTAGACTGATATAAGCATTATAGCAATTTTATGCTCATCCCAGCTTAAGCAGAATCTATGCTATGTTGATCCCAGCATTAAAGTGTATTCTGCACTGATCCAAAGTTAAGCAGAATATGTGCTAGGCTTATCCCAACATACATCAATTGATCCAAGATTAGGATTAATCAATGCTCAAGGCTGATCCCAGCATAAAATGTATTCAGGACTAATCTCTGATTAAAGTCACAATCATACAGCTGAGAGTGAATTTCTTATGATTGTATTTTGACATTTAAGGTAGTTTTTGATTAATATGAAGTCATTGGAGTTTCTCATTATGAAATACGAGCACTCAGATATCTTCATATGTAGCATAACAAATCAACCTTTTCCATCTTGAAACTTGCACTCGGCAGTTATAAGCAGATCCCAGGAAGAAGGGTAACCTAACTTTCCATAATGATATGCTATATATTGTGTACACTGATGTTGATGAAAGTGGGTGTGTGATTAGGATTTGTAACATAGCTTTCAAAAAAATTCCGTCATATCGCTATGATGTCTGCAGTGAGGTAGTTTAAAGTGATGTCTAGCACTGGGGCATCATGCCGCAGACATGTAGCATGATGTCCCACCCAGTCACATTATCCTGACACCAGGCCAACCAGTCCTAACACTAACCTCTTAATGCTGAGTGCCAAGCGAGGCAGCTGTTAGTACCATTTTTATAAGTCTTTGGTATGACTCGGCCAGGGATCAAACCCATGACCTCCCACTTTCACAGCAGACACTCTAACCTCTGGCCACCGAAGCAGTTTTGAAGTTGATGACAGAGAAAACAACCATGGTACCAAACTGTGAGGGGGCCCTGACTTGCTGAGTGGTATAAAGCACTGTACGTTACGGATCACTGCCATCTCACCTCTGCGTAGGTTCAAGTCTAAGATTTGGTTAATGTAGTTATGTGAGAAACCTTGCCAGTAGCTTCTCGTGGGTTGGTGGTTCTTTCTAGGGGTTCTCCCGGGTTCTTCCTCCACCAATAATACTGGCTGCCATGTATAGCCTATCGTGTGCTGAAAAATGGCATTAAACCCTACAACAACAACAACCAAACTCTCCAGCATGTCAACAACAGTGTGTATGACATTTGAGAATAAGTATTGAAATTTATTGAGAACTATTTTTCAATGATATATTTAAAATAATGTTTGTTCTATGAGAATGATTTAAATTGATGTAAAGTATTGCAACAAATCCACTTGTAGTCTTAGAAAGGGACACTTTAGCTATGTAAGTGATTTTGTCCATTTTGAGAAGAAGAAAAAAAGGCCTACAGATCAGAAATAGGTGTTTGTTTTACCAGCTAAACATGCAGCATCAAATGGAAAAGTAACAAGGAGATTATGAACTTATGATGCTACACTTATCCAAATGCTGAACATAGCCTAGGGTTAATATAGATAAATTATCTATATCTGTGGAGCTGAATTTTTAATGGCTGAAATGTTGTTTTTTCTGCTGCATTACTAATGAATTCCAATAATTAATTACTCTTTTTCTGATGAAAAATTTCAAACAGATTCAAACACAATCTAGTTTTCAAACATTCAAAGTGTGCTAACCCAAGCAATAGCATCTGTATCAAATGAACAGCTTGATGGTTTCCATTTCTTCCTTTCCTACAAATATTTTATATGTTTCTAGTAAATTACCTCATCATACCTTTCATTATAAATCACATCCCTAATTTCAAGTGATATGGCAGACCTTGAAATCTATCTTATAAGACTTGCACACTTTTGATGAGTTTAGTATCTTTCTGACATCAGGTTTATCTATAATGCCACTTAATGGCACCTCATTGACTCTATGATGCCATCTAAGAGTAGATGTTTAAAATGGAAAAAAATTAGTTGCACAAAACCTCAGGAATTAGATCAGCCCTTACAGAATTTACAGTAAAAAAATTAATTTTTTTCCAGTCCCGGATCTTATTGTGAAACTTTTTTCACCCAGGTCATATGTCCCAAGACTTTAGAAATGAAATAAATTTGTATTGCATTTGTGCTTCACCCCCATTGCACGTTACAATAAAACAGATAAACAAAATGCTTATTGGAAAATAAAAAGAAAGAACTAACATTGTATTGTTGTCATTTAATCCATTTTTCAACATAAGCATTAAAGAAAATATATCCATGAAATCCGTATACATGTATGTTACACAAGCTTCCATACTGTAGCATATACCGCTGATATCTGATAACACACGACAAGTTGTTCATTGACATTAACACTGAGCAACAAATCATGTTGTGTTATGCTCAAAAGTTTGAAGATGTAATCTGACTGAAAAGTGGATCCAACAAAATTGCAACAACAGGGAAACAATCAACTGATATCTTGAAGAAAACTGTCATTCATGCATGACATGGTGTTAGGGGCGAAATAACCAAGACTGAATTATATCCATGTCTGCTGTATGAAAGTATCTCACAAATAAAAATCATTATTTGAAACACATTTACTTGATTGCAAGTGACATTGTTTTCACCAGCATGGGTTACAAAAGTATCATTAAAGCAAGTTATTGCTGTATATACTTTTACCCATAGACATCAATGCTTCTTTGCATTAATTAGAACTACAGATGCCTATACAAAGATGGCCAAGATATGGAAGCTAGTTTTGGTTTCTTTTCACCAGTATTCATGTAATTTTTAAAATAAATTTTAAAAAATGGAACAATTTTTAGTTACACAACATAGTGCTTTGATGACCCAGCGTCATCCAGAAGATCTGGAGAAAATAAAATCATGTAATGAATTCGCGAAAGCCTGAAGAGAAGTATATAATTCTGCCATCAATATCATCATTAACATGGGTGAAATTCTAGTGTACATTCATTGCATTACTAGATAGATTGATAATCAGATGGGGGTTAAAAAAAAGTGAGAATTTGCAAAACTGCTGCAGATTAGAAAAATCTGACTTTAGTCCTTGCTGTTTCTGCTTCAGGTGATGTGTTGCCTCTCATAAAATTTCATGGTATGAGACAGCTAATGAATATTCATGTACTGAAAGACTGGATCATATGTGCGCAGAAGAAGTGTTGTGTTGATGAGATGCTGCTGCAGTTTATTAAAGAGTTCTTAATTCAAGTACACACTTGTATATTTTTTAAAATAACATTTCAATTGCAGTGCATTTTCCGATATGTAATTTTTGAATGATTTAAAAGGTGTTCACAACTTATGACTCAAAAAGCAATGTGTCCTATAACATACATTGCACAAATAAATTTCAAATTTAATTTATGGTGTCCCAACATATAAGGTAAATATGGTAAATGTGAATTATGAAACAAAATGTTGATATGTCATGGATGTTGCAATACTCCAAAATGATCCTTGATGATAGGATGTTTGCTAAATGTAAAAAAATCAAATGTTGCCCATTGTTTCTACACTTTACAAAGTCAAACTCTGTGAGCTCTGTAATTTGGTTTTGCTGGAATTTTCTCACTATAAAGATGACTCATCCTTCACCTGAATCAGAGCTGCATTTCAACATTTCGCCTTAAACAAAATTAATCACACTAGTACACTATTCTGACTACCGAAATAATTATGTTTTGCATTTTATGTATGGAGTAACATCCGAGTTCAAAGAAACATTTCTGCTTACCAAGAACTTGCCAATAATCATTAATAAAGGTGGTTTAAACAGTCTCACTCAAGGAAATGATAAGCAGTAACTTTTGTTCTTCAAGGTGAATCTCTTTGATTGACCTAAAACTTCAAATGAACTGGGTTGTTCCACTTTACCTATGCAAATTAACCATATAGACTCTCGCACAAGAGTCTTCAAAGGATTCAACATGGTTTCACCCTAGCTCTTGTCAGCCAATTAAATCATCTGTATAATTGTGACTATTTATGTCTGAAAAAAGGTATCTTTTTATTGCCTCTATGACCATCAGCTGTGTAAACAGCCCCAAAGATAGTGCTTTTTTAAACATCAATTCTATGTAGATGTTTTATTGTTTATACAGACTGTACAGGTATGAATAGTAATGGTCAAAATATCTCTAATGCTTACTTGAATCTCATGTAGATGGCCAGAATCTTCTTAACATTGTCTGTTGTCAATTCATAGGTGTCATCAGGGTCATGAGGTAGATTGTTCCCCATCACAAGACACAGTCTCTCTATTTTTTTATCCCTGAAACAAGCAGAAATTATGTATTTGATGCTAATAATTATTGGACTTGTGCTGCTTGTGAATGGTGCTATAATGAGATTACCTTTCTTTGCATTAAAGGCAGACAAGCAGCACTACTAATACGTAAAGGTACAAACCAATTACTATTGTAATATTATCCCAAAACATCTGATACTGAAGATCTGTAACTTTAAATAAAATTTAAAGTGCAAATCCCTTACAAAAAAGTGTGAATTGAATCAATTTGTTGCTCACCAACACATCCCCATATTCTCAGGCAGACACTGTACAAATGGTCTTTGGTTAATATGGTTACGGTGATTGTTATGCATGTGTATCACAACATAATCCAAACTTACAAAAGGGGTGGCACTGTATTCAGCTATCCAGTGAGTCTATATTTAACTCAATGAGTAGAAAGCATTATTGTGATCTCATACTCATGTCACACTCAGAATAGACACGTTTTTCTCTCAGAAACTTTACTCCCAACCTTACACGTGTTCTGCTTCAAAAGGTCTTTGGAGAAAGAATCACATTTTCAGACTTCCTGTGTCACTGTGTGGTGAATATTACTATACATTTAGTTCACAGCACCAGGCTTCTCAAACAACTAAGTAAGCCAAACTGAACAAGTCGAGTTCAATTTTATTTAGAACACATTAGTTTTAGATAGCCGTGGGTTTTGAAAAATTATTCTGATCATATAGAAATAGGTTTTAGGACAAAATATGGCACTTTAACACTGTTTACAATAATGCTTCCAGTTTTCTGTTCTATACACCACTCCTTTGATAACTTGTGTCAAGATAACTTGCAAACACACATATAATATACAGGATCAGGTGTGGATCCCATTTTTTTCTGACTGAACACCCCGAAACTGTTTGTTTCTTTGAACTTTAACGGTGCACCAGCACTTTTAGACTATTTAGCGCCATACAATAGGTTAGATGTTCAAAAATAAGAACGTCCAACATCGACCAGCAATATAAAAAACCATAATAGTTCAATATAAAATGGTAAGATGTTGGTAACAGGAAAATATGAAGCTTCCCAATCAACGGGAGATGTAAATAGTGTATGTTGATGATAAGATGTTGTAAATAAGAGGTGATATTTGCATTAGATAAAAATATTCTAGGTGATGGCATACAAGTTATAGTTTAAAATAGAGATTTACTTCCTTTAGGAAATCTAAAATACAAGTGATTTGTATTGTATCAAAAAGTTCCTTCATGTCATGTACATTATAGTATTTAACACGTGTAGGTTGCAGGTCGGAACACGCGGTCATAAAGTGTTTAACAATGAATGGCTCATTGCAAGAATAGCACTCTGGTGGATCTTCACCTTGTAGTATGTGGGAGTGGGTAATGTATGTATGACCGATTCTGATTCTTGCAATGACAACCTCCTCCCTACGGATAGTTCTGTAGGAAAGAGTCCATTATCTCAGGGTTGGTTTGATGGCATGAAGTTTGTTATTGACTGCATCATCCCATGATGCCTGCCAATCATGACGTAGGTACTTTTTGATACAAGGTTTAAAATCAGTAAACGGTAATTTAAAATCCGATGGTTCTTGGGATAAAACCATCTTAGCAGCCCGGTCTGCTTCTTCATTACCTCTAATACCAATATGGCTAGGTAGCCAACAGTATACTATATTGTAGGAGGTACTAAGCTCCGAGTTTTTGACGAGAATATCGACTAGTAATGGATTATCCAGTTTTCTATGGTGTAGCGACTGAAGTACTGACAATGAGTCACAGAAAAAAATGCTATTTAAAATGCGTTTTTGTTCAATAAATTTCAGAGCAAGGTCTACTGCTCTGATTTCCGCTGAAAATATGGACGCATCGATTGGCAAGCGCACTTTGGTTATGTGCTTCCCACTAATGAAGGCTGCAGCAGCCTTGTCATAAACTTTTGATCTATCAGTAAAAAATTTTGTGTAGTTTATTAAATCGTTGAGGAGTTCATGATAAGAGTTCTGGAAAATAGCAGGATTTGTCTCAGATTTTTTCCCATCATGCAACGTATAAATCACTTTGGGTTGCTTAAGGAGCCAAGGTGGTGTTTCCGAGACAAACATGTTCTGAGCTGTAGGGAGATTAATTTTGATAGTATCAAAGCTGAATGATATTCTGATGCCAAATGAAGGTATGGCATTTGGTTTGTTTTCATGTAAAGTTTTGTATTTTGGTTGAAAAACACCCGAAAAAGCAGGGTTCAGAGGGTTTGATCTTAACCTCAGAGCGTACTGTGTGGAAAACATTTCTCTGCAGTGCGATAAAGGTGGTTCATTCGCTTCCGCGAGAAGGCTTTCACATGGAGATATCTTAAATGCTCCTAGAGCAAGTCTTATTCCCTGATGATGAATTGGGTCAAGCATTTTCAAATAAGACTTCCTAGCTGAGCCATAAACAATGCATTCATAGTCTAGTATAGAGCGGATAAATGTTCACCCCAAAACTTTCACCTGTTTGTTGAATATCGCAATCAAAACTGATAACTGAAACCTTGATATATAGCTTGTTTTAATAAATAAATACAAATTAAATACATTTTGTCAAGTAAAAAAAAATTAGTGTTTTCATTATGTTTCTTAGTTCAGTTTAAGTGTAATCAATATAAATGCAATGAGCCCTCTCGTATTCAAATGTGAAAGAAATCAATCAACTAAAACAGCTATAGTCCAAAAGTATTTCTGTGCAAACTTAATTAAGTGCCAATCATGTCTTAATACCTGACTCTTGGAAGTATTTGTTGCATTGCTGCAATGAATTAAAAAAGCAGATCTTCTTTGTAAGGTCACTTTAATTACATATTTTTTATCAAATCAAATAAATGGGGTGGAATAAAGGAAAATTCAAAAGGCATGCAAATCATACCCGTGCATCAGCTTTATGCCCAGTGATGTGTCAGGTCAATTCATTTCAATCAAACACTGTTATAAATAATACTGTATCTATAATATAATTAAATTACCTTAAATTAGCCTACTTATTCACACTTGTGATTAAAAGATAGCAAGGCCACCAAGTGAAATGAGCTATTGGTGAAATAAAAGCTTTCCTTCACAGATACAGTTCACTTTGGAGAAGCAAGTTTCAGAGTTTGTAGTTAATTTAAAATTTCTAAATTGGCACACCAAGATTTCCTCAAGCATGAGAAGTTTCACTATTACATACATTGAAATCATGGCATCAATATCTTGCATATAGAGCAATTTAAAGAAATGAATTAAAACAATGACAGTGTTTTTCTCTCCAAATAATAATATCCATTTATTTGGACTCTCGGAAACAATGTTAACAGAAAATCAGGGTGAAAATTTCTTATATATTAATGGCTATGAAAAACCTTATCGTAAGGATAGGAAAGCAGGCGGTGGTGGGCTCCTTGTATATGTTAAAACCGGTACTATTTGTAAAAGACGAGAAGACCTAGAAATACCGGAAATAGAATCCATTTGGCTACAGATAACTCCAGAAAAAGCAAAGCACTATTCAGTAGGTTTTGTGTATAGACCCCCATCGTCACATACTGATTGGTGTGAATATTTTGAACTTCAAGTAGATAAAATTTCAAATGAAGACAAAGAATTTTACATTCTAGGTGATATAAATCGAGACCTTCTCAATGATCAAATAGAAGGGAATTGGATGAAATTTATTGATTCGTTAGGTATGGAGCAACTAGTAAATGAACCCACCAGAGTAACATCTACCTCTAAAACACTTATAGATCATATTTATACCAATACAAAAGAAAATGTTTTGGAAGAAATGGTTCCAAAGATTGGTATAAGTGATCACTTTCCAATTTTTCTAACATGTAAAGTCAATGGCAAATCTACAAAAAATAATATCCATAAATCCATTACTTATAGGTCATTCAAAAACTTTGATACTGTTAAATTCCTAGAAGATCTAAAACAGGTTCCATGGAATACAGTCCAAATCTTTGAGGATATTGATGATGTTTTAGATACTTGGACAGATCTGTTCATCAGTATAGTGGACAAGCATGCCCCTTTAAAAACACACAGGATAAAGAAAGACCATCAGCCAGGCTGGATCTCCCCAGAAATTTTAGAAGCAATAAAATAAAGAGACCAACTAAAATCAGTAGGAAATCAAACTGAATATAGAGTTTGGAGGAATAAAGTTCATAAAATGATACATCAAGCCAAACAAGCGCACTACAAAAAAGTTCTGGATGAAAACCAAAATAACCCGAAAGCTATCTGGAAAGTGTTTGCAGGTTTTGGTGCGGGCAAATGTAAGCGTAAAACTGAAATTTTTTCCCTCAATCATGAGGGTATTTATACTGATAATCCAAAGGACATCTCAGATATTTTTAACAACTTTTTTGTTCAAATTGCTGAAAAACTTAAAGAACCCAGAACTTCATCTGATCATCTGGAACTCAAACATTTTTGTGCTAAAAAACTACAAAACAATATAAAATTTGAAATTCCTGACATGAGTCCAGAATTTGTGTTGAAATATATTAAAACAATGGATGTATGTAAAACTACAGGACTTGATATGATTGGACCAAGGCTACTAAAAGTGGCTGCACCTGCAATTGTAGAGAGTATAGTTTTCATTTGTAATGAAAGTATTAGGTCTAATAAATTTCCTCAAAGATGGAAAACTGCCAAGGTTATACCATTGCATAAAGCAGGAGCAAAAGATGATGTAAATAACTACAGACCCATCTCTATCCTTCCTTGTCTCTCCAAATTACTAGAAAAACATGTACATGATTCTTTTCTCAACTATTTAAACACTTATGATCTTATTCATGATAATCAGTCTGGCTTTCGCCAGAATCACTCCTGTGAAACAGCACTTGTATCTTTGATTGATAAATGGCTGAAAGCGTTAGATCAAGAAGAAATGGTAGGCACTATTATGGTTGATTTTCGTAAAGCTTTTGATCTTGTAGACCATGAAATTTTACTTGAAAAACTAAAGATTTATCAATGTAGTGAAAACTCTCTAAACTGGTTTACTTCTTACTTAACCGACAGAGTGCAAAAAGTATCTTTAAATGGTCAACTTTCTCAAAGTAAAAGTATTAATTGTGGAGTACCACAAGGCTCTATCCTTGGACCTCTGTTATTCATTCTATTTATCAACGATTTACCTCTTAAGATTGGAACTTCAATTTATTCCACTGACCTCTATGCAGATGATACTACACTGTCTGAGATTGGTAAAACCAAAACGGTACTTGAAAATAACTTACAAGATGCTCTCAACAGACTTCAAGTATGGTGCAAGGAAAACAGTATGATCATAAATACAGAAAAAACGAAAGCCCTACTAGTTACAACACAACAAAAACGAGCAAGACTAGATAGTGACAAACTTAATGTTTTTTTTGATAATGTGAGCCTTAATATGACCTCTCAAGATAGAATTCTTGGTGTATTCGTAGATAACAATCTTACTTGGTCTATTCACATTAAACACATTTCAAAAAAGGTTAATTCTTATCTTTGGCTATTGAGGAAAATCAAAACATACATTCCTCTTCAGTATAGGGTCATCTTTTATAAAAGTTATATTCAGCCATATCTGGACTACTGTAACGTAATTTGGGGTAATACCTCTAATTCAAACATAACAACACTTATAAGGCTCCAAAAGAGGGCTTGCCATTTAATTCTAGATCAATGTATAGACAATTTTCAGGATGCAATGAATAATATAAAGATTTTAACAATACATGAAAGAATATTTCTTAGAAAAGCCAAATTGATGTATAAAGTATCCAGAAAATCTATTCCTGTCTATCTAAGCAATATCTTTCACCAAAGAGATGCTGATGGTACTCCAAATTTAAGGTCCATAAGAAGAAAAAATTACATTATACCAAGGCCAAAGAAGGAATTGTTTAAAAAAAGTTTTCAATATACAGGTCCAGTAGTATGGAACAACATTCCCAGCAACATAAGGCAGGCTCCTAGCATTTCTTCATTTCATAATCAATGTCTTAAATGGATGAAATCTTTAGAAAATTGAATAGTGCTAGTACCAAAAAAAAAAAAAAAAAAAATACTGCCCTCTTGTTCTTTTTTTTTTTTTTGGGCATCATTTTCAACACAGAATGATATTTTATGTTTCTTATATGTTTGTGTTTTTAGAGATGCCTGTGCATGTGTTCCAGGCTTGATACTTTGAAATTTAAAATTCCTTAATTATTTAGCATTGAGTCAGACTCTTCACATCATGTTATATGTATTGTATATATTGTACATAACAGATAGAAGGCCTCAAGGTAGATTAGTTCTGTAACTAATTGAGTTACCTTCTCTAAATAAAGTCTTTATTATTATTATTATTATTATTATTATTATTATTAGTAGTAGTAGTAGTATTATTCATTACAAAAATGTCTGTGTTTGAAAAAAAGGATCTTGCTTGTTTGTGAATCAATAATAAAATGCAGAGATGTAATATAAAATGATTTTTTAAATGTACATTTTAAGGTTGTTGAAACCAGCTAGAATAATGTTAATGATCTTTCAGAGGTTGGGTATCTTAAAAATAAATGTAATTTATAAAGAAAAGCAACCAACTTCAACAGAAAAAGTGCTTTATTGACAATTATTCCCAATGTAATTATAAAATGAGAATTCAATCATTAAACAACCCACCCCACCCTAGACCTACAGTTTTCTCATTGTCCAGTGGCAATGGCATTACTTTTTTTCTTTCTTAATTAAGGTTCCTCGGTAACTTGCACCCTTGCATATAAGTGCAGTCTGTGTTTTGGAAGGAGTAGCAGAGAGGGTGAACAGACCGAAACTATTTCAGGCAAACTGAAACTATTTCAAACAAAGTCCTAAAGGATTTCAAACCAAAACCAATTCAGGCAGACTAAAAAAAAAGAGAAATAGTTTCGGTTTGTCACGCTATTGAGACTCTGTCTCCAGACAGACCCGGCGCTGATGTCGTGGAGACGAATTGAAAATCCTTTATGCTGAAAGTCTTAAGACTCTACAAACAGACTAATTTGTAAAACCTCTTCTTGTAAATCAATCAGATTATTGGATTGGTCGGTGAGTTTAAAATTAATTCTCGTTAATGAATCATTATGACATCGCATATAGACCGGATTAGTTGGGGGAGCTGTTGGTGCAAATGAATATAAAATATATCCCTGTTAGGACTGATTTGATCTTTCGAGATTTATTTGGTAGCTTCCTTCGACGGCATCACATAATAGATTTATTGCAATCACCGAGGATATATTGACGTTTGAGGAGCAATATGCCGCCTGTCTCAGTCTGGGTCATCATTATGTTTGAGGATGGTTGTTTGTGGTGGTGGTATTTTCTTCCATGCGTCGTGAATCCTTCTGAAACCATCATCGATGGCATCATTGAGAGATTTTTTCATCTCTGGGACGTTATATCCTGGTAATTTAAATGTAGGAATATCTTCTACGCGTATATTATATGTTGCCGCAAACTCTGTTCTTATTTTAGGATTATCATGACCTAATATTTCTTGAATAATTCTCAAATGGTGTGTTTCCATGTTGGCGATAATTTTGTTACACCCTTTTATACCCTTGATAAAATTATCTCAGGTGAGATCATATTTTATTAAATAATTCTTAAATTTTTCAAAATCATTTTTTATTTCTGTGAAATGTTTGGTAATATTTTCTTGTAATGGTATAATCCATCGATCGTTTTCACTTCCACCTAAAACAAAAAACTCGTTATGAGATATACTCTTACATATTCTATACGAGCCCCATGATACTCCTCCCTATCAGAAACATAATCAGATTTTTTTGGTTCAGGTGTTATATTAATGGTTTCTTGTCGAGGTGGGATTTCAGGCCATCCTATTATTGTTTCTATAGAACTCTGATAGATATCTACGACATACCCGGGTGAGTATATCTCAATGGCTGATGATAGTGTTGGTTCATGAACTGTTATAGCGATTTTTGAATCTTTTCCAGTAATGGATTTTATTCTACGCTGAAATTCGTTATTGATTTGTTCGATTTGGTAGGACCCAGATGGTATGGAAACAACGTTCCAGTCTGGAGTCCTGTCTTGTTTATTTTTATTCGCAAACACCAGAGAATTATTTGGTTAATGACCACCAAATGATTTTGATCTAATGTTAGGCCAACTGTGGTATATTCATAACTTTGCTAGTGCTATCTCCTTCACCGGAATTGCAGTAGGGAAATTCACACTGATTTCAGGATTGGTTGATGTTATTGAGATCATGCTGGTTTTCACCGGGGTGGTATTTTCCGCTATTCGTTTAAGTAGTTCTTGCGATGTTCCCATTGTTATTATATTCGTGTTGTTTTTCTAATTTTGACATCGCAGAATCATAAACATGTACCATTGCTGAAAACTCACTATCGGATATTAATGTGTCATCAAGGAAGGATGATATCATTGAGGATAATTGCAAGTACGTGGTTGACACATGGAACTTAACTACGTAATCCTGCAGTCTGCGCTGGCTACATGATGATATTTTTTTTGTTATTATTGAAATTATTCCAGCGATTGTTGTCGCCACTGATATACAAATTGGAACAGCAACCATTGTCACCGAGGAGAGTATAATACCAGCTCCGGTGATTACACCTGATACCTAGTACATGGTAACATCAATTGCGGTAATTCTTTGTATATTTTTATTTTTACTTGAGGACTCCTCAGTGAGTGTTTTGAGTTTAGTTTGAAATTCTCTGACCTGATCATAGCGATACTGCTGTGACGTTGAAAATGATGACATTTTATTTATTACAATAGATTTCAAATTGCTAGCAATAAAAACGCTGGCGTTTTCAATTAAGTTGTTCACTTAAATCTGCTACGAATTCCATATACCATGTTACTGAAAACCTAGCCAAATTAATATCAGTGGATATTATTGTGAATTGTTCAATTGTTCCCTTGTCGATGATCGTTGATATCATATTGTTGACCCAAATGAGGATTAACAGTAAAGGAGAGCGGAGCAACAATTCAAAATGTGTCCGCGCTAGAGCGGATACTAAAATTTCCAATAACAATAGCGACAGTAACAGACGAGATATTATATTAATCGAAATATAAATCAAGAGGATCCCCAATCAAAATTATTGACCATAATGCATACGCATGGACATTCGCGATAACAATATTCCGCTGGATAGAACCATAAAATATCTACCCGTGGAATTCTCCCCAGATTTCTCTGGGAGAGAAGAATTCTCTGAGGAGAAATTATTTGATTTTACGACTTAAGTAAAATTGATTCTGTGTCAGTGTGGTTACTTCACAGTTTTGAAAACGAAGAGGGTAAATTTGATCAGTTTGTAAGACTTAATGGCAAAATATATCCTACTGAAGCCCTCCATGATGAGATGAAAAAACTAGCTAGTGGTTTTTCAACAGATTACGATGAACAATTACTGACAAACCGTTTTACAATACCGTCGGTTGCAGCTCATTTCACGAGAAAGAGAAATCTATGGAAACCAACACGCGCAGAATTTCTCTCAGATATCGAATCAAGCAGCGTGAAATATAGCCATGGCGGATTATGGAATACAAAATACGACCCTGAAAACATCATTTCGGTTGATATGATTGCGTATTATCTGAGGAGTTTTCTTGGGCATGGAGAGTGTTCTGAGTACTTCAAAAGATTTGGACATCCCACACACAAGATGACCCGTGTTGCGATTAATGGACCACTGCCCAATTTTGATTTAACCGGATTCGCTTGTGTGGTATCATTTTAATTGGCTAAAGGACTTCATCTATGTTGTTATGTTTGGCTTGGTAGATACATCTCTGAAAAACACTGGATGCCAATAGTGTTATTACGGTATATGATTGATTGTACAATACTGATATCTCTGATTGTCAGTGAAGCAATTATGTCATACCGAAAACAAACTGAAGTCTGGTTACCACAACCCAATAGTCTTGATAGTATAATCACCAAAAACAAAAAACAATTTCCTAATCTAGACAAAGAATATATCGTGAAATGGTCCAAAGAAATCTTTGAAGTTAGAAACAAACACGCAAAAGATCTCGGTAGAAGAATAATTGGTAAATTCACACAGGGTGGAAAATACGACCGCAAACGATATTCTTTGCGATTAATTATAGATGATGTTGAATACGATTTTGTAATCGCAGATGCAACATCTAGGGGTATATATGTTGATCGTAAAGACGCTTTCTTGTCCGATGGAACCAAATTAGGTACAATTGTTACTTACACAGATGGAGAAAATCCTCAATATATGTACTTAAGGGCGTCTATGCTGGCTTATGCTTCTATGAATTTACATTTGATGATAAATAGATTTCCTGACACCGCGGTTAGAGTCACCATTGATTCATTTTATATAGACATAAAACATATAGAAGCAGTGGCTTAATTCACAAATTCAGACGAGAGTTGGGGATCATGGAAAATTAAAAAGGAAATACTGCACGATTATTCTAAATCAGATGTTATAATTGAAAACAATTGCTTGAAAAATAATCAGATATCAGAACTATCTAATGCACCTTCGATATCTGATCCAATATGTAGATATAAAACCAGTTACTTAAACAGTTGTGGTGGGTCAGGGAAGACGACTCGTGCGATTGAATTATTTAGAGGGAAATCAAACATGATTGTGCTAAAACCAACACACAGACTTGCAAGAGAGATGAAACAGCGAGGAATTAATGCTTGTACTTATCACAGTTTCATTCAATGGAAAGGTGATGAATGGATCAGCGATCACATAATCGGAAAAGAACTCACTGGTTATAAACAGCAGGATAAAAAAAATAATAGAAAATTTGATATTGATGCCGAATTTATAATTACACTGAAACAACAACAGAATAATCACTGCGAGTTGCAATTGTATAATTTGTTGGTGTTGGTCGGATAAAGATCCTAGCCAATTTACCGCAGACAAAAAAGATAGCAGCGTAGGTCATACCAGAGATAATGGGATGCTGACTTGTCTTGAGTGCAAAAGACGCAGAGGTGCTAGTTAAGACCACACGGTGGTAATTGAGTATCCTCGGGTATCACTTGTAGTTGCTCACGAGTAAATCCGCGCTGAGGAGCAGTTGAATCCAATCTATAGATTGCCGGTCTACCCATGGATCATGTTATGCTAGATATTTTATGCATGGTGACACTCCAAATAGGATCAGTAGCTCTTTTTTTACCACCTTCGAGCTCTCCTGGTCCATATAAATATCTAACAGTGATATTGCCAAGTATTGGTTTTGAAAAATCATTTTGTGGTTTTATGGGTATATACTTTGTTTTAATTGTGTTGTTAGGTTTCAGATTAATTGTTCAAGTAATCTGATTATTTAGTGCGGTAATTACACCCGGTAATCTCTTGACCCATTCACGAGATCGTTTATCCTGAATAAACTCCTTCGTGTATTGATATCCAAATAACCGCTCAGCAAGTGTCCGATTAAATTATTCAACAATTGCCTGATCGCGATGTAGTGCAGTATGTCCTCATCTGATGGTGACATTATGATGCTTCATTGTTGATAACACTGCACCCTGAAATTCCTTGCCAGGATCAACTTATAATAGATTTGGCCAATGCAGAGGACCCCTATGATAAATCCTTTCAAACGCAGAAACCACCTCAGTTGATGACTTTGTCTTCAGCGGTCCTGCTTGTTTGTATCTACTCGCAACATCAACTATGGTTAGCACGTACTTGTGAACACCATCATGCGGCAGAAATAATATATCAGCTTGATGAACTTCATTAGGGACACTGACATCAAAATGTAAGAAATTAATTTGTTTAGGCAGTGGGAGATAAATTTGCCATATCGCCTGTTTGGATAACCAATTCGCTGCAGTGGTATTTTTCGCAAAAAAAACCCATGAGAATCAGTTAAGCATCATGCAGCGCTACCAAATTCTATTCATATGATTATAATCGGACCATCTGGAAGTGGCAAGACGCAGTTGTTACTTAATTTAATAACAAGATGGATGAAATGGGACAAGTTGTATTTAGTAGCCCCTAGTGTAGACGATCAGTGATGTTACGAGGTGTTAAAGGATTTTAACGAGAAAGCAAAATCGGAAACCAATGAGGATATTATTGAGTTTATAACCGATATCGAAGAATACTGAGTATTGATGATATTGATGGAAGTATTAACAATTTAGTCGTATATGATGATGTCATGTTTGACAATCAAAAGAATCCCGCTAGGATATTTTCCAGAGGTAGGCATAAAATTACCGATGTGATATATGTCACTCAACGATACACTCAAATACCAAAAGTGATCAGAGATAACTGCAATATTCTTGTTGTATTTAATGGAGTAGACACACATACGCTACGAAATACTTGGCAAACTTGATGCGGCGATGATATGGATTATAATCTCTTTAGAAATTGTTTTAGTCACGCTCAGTCAATTTCACATGGATTTGTAATGATAAATTTGCACGACCCGAGATCAAGATATCGTATCGGACTTGATCAAATATTTGGTTGAAACAATTTGTTTCCACAGCGCCATAAGTACCGGGTCTGTAGCGTAAAATCCTAAAGGATTTCTCTTTTTTTTGTCTGCTTGAAATGGTTTTGGTTTAAAATAGTTTCGGTTGAAATCCTTTAGAATTTTGTTTGAAATAGTTTTGGTTTGTCTGAAATAGTTTCGGTCTGTTCACCCTCTCTGCTGCTGGAGGACATTGTGCATGAATAGTTGAGGGTGAGGTATATACAGACAATACATGAATTGCATGCAAATAAGAACATTCAGCATTCTTGCACAGAGGAAAATAAAAATGGATTGTGTGATCATGCAGTGGTCCACTCTAAAATCTAGCACAGGCCTCTCCCATATTCAAAGTGGACTGACCAGTCGGCATGGCAAATAAAAGTCTTTATGTAATGAAAAAACCTTGAGCATTAAGGACACAGAGCATCTGAATTTTGTAAGTCCTTTAAAAATACCAGTGGGGCCCCAATTGGCCGAGTGGTCTAAAGCGCTGTCCGTTATGGATCACTGCCATCTCACCCCTGTCTGCGTGATTTCAAGTCTAAGATTCGGCTAATGTAGTTATGCGAGAAAGCTTGCCAGTTAGCTTCTGATAGGTCGGTGGTTTTTTCCGGGGGTTTTCCGGGTTCTTCCTCCACCTTTAATACTGGCCGCCATATATAGCCTATATTATGCTGAAAAATGGTATTAAACCATATAAATTTTTTTTTTTAAAAATACTGGTAAGTTACAAATATATTCAGGCCCCTGATGGGAATCCATTTGTGGGTTCCTTTACCTTATGAAAATCATATGCTTATTGTGTGCACAAACTGAAACATATGACAGATGCAGGGCAACAGAACACATTTTGTTTTCCCTATGTCATTAGTGACCTATAATTAACACTCAACTGTCCTGCATGAATAATAATGGACCTCTCATTCAAGCATTTGTGAAGGATGAGGGGCATTATTGGAGTAAAGCCGGAGGCTGAGCATGTATTTTTTTCTTTGAAGAGCGCCTGTTTCTGCCAATGACAGAGTAACATGCTGTGTATACATGTGATGTTGAAGGCTTTACGAAAAATAATGAGCTGTTCATTGCACTCTGGTTTGATCATGCATTGCAAGTTAAATATACTTAAGTACCAATGTGACTGTTTGAGTCTGATTAATGATAAACTAGGTGATTCTTAATATATAAAAGGCTACAGTACAATTTTGTTCACTCCTAATGGAACACTGTGTTTTAATCCATATAATTCAAAGCAACTGGTGATTCTTTTGATATAAAGAGTGTTATCTGTAACTGACACATTCAGAGTATTATGACATAAATTGATAGCAAAAGCTACAGATTTTACTACCGGTACTTGATATTTAAAAAAGGACCAATGTCAGTCCGACTTCATTGTGTTTCCCAATTTGGACAAGAAATATATGAGAGTTCTGCAGAATTCAGAGGGAAAAAAATGAGTACTGGTTTCAATCAGAAATTTATTAAAATCACAATAATCATTTAGTTAACAAAATTCACACATTTTTTTCAGAAGAATAGTACTTTTGAAGGAAAATTATTTTGAGAGGCACTTATAAACACAAATTTAATCCACTTAACTGATTTTTACATATTTTTGTTCTATTTTTACATATAATAGTTTCAATCAAAATAATAGTAACACTGGAGATTGGGTTTTGAGTAAAAGAGGTTAAGTGATTTTTTTTCTTCTTCAACTCTCTTGATTTGGACCTACTTGGGCATTCCATAACTAACAGCTTAATAAATGTAATAGAATTGCTGGCTTGATCATCTGACAAAATTCACATGTAATATTACCAAATAGAAAGGTGGAAGTGATGAAAAAGTATAATCACTTAAATATTTTTAGAAGAATATAAACTTCTATTATTTTCAGCTAATGAAGATGCAGTTTTTTTGGTACAGTACATTCTTTCAAACCACATGACAGATATTGCAAACTAGACCCAGATGTGAAGTGAATACTGTTTATCAGCTTAGTTACTAATCTGTTACACTTTGACCCAATTATCCTGTCTGAGAAGCTAATATGAATGTAAAGAAAACATTTTGTCACCAAAGAACATGGATCCAAGTACATATTTATAAAGGTTTAGCAATTAGGCAAACAATGGGAGATTAATGAATGAATCTTTAATAAGGAAAACTAAGCTTCAAGTCACCTGGTCACATGAACAAATTTTGGACTAGTACACTTAAGAGCAATAATAAATGAAGGTAAAAAGAGTGATGCCTCTTGGCAAGTGCAGATGTGGGGAAAAATTATTTTATTTGAAGCAGAAATGTATGTAAATGTAGCCAAGCAGCCAATCCTTTGTTATGTACGCTAAGATGTGCAAAGATATCCATAAAATCTAAAACCTCATTTTATTCTCCATTAAGTGCATTTGTCTTTATGTATCCCTAGCTAGGCTACTTATAAATATAACAAGAACCACTGTGGTGTTTTTGTATATGTAAATGTATAAAATTGACCTTTGCCATGGTTGAGTTTACGCTGCCAGGGTTTTTCTCATCTGTTTGTTTCATGTCAACTTGCCGAGGGAATACAAGAGAATCAATGATGGGTGCCACAAAACCCACAACAGCTGATTTATAATCTGATGGACTTCACTAGGTTGAGTGGATTTCCATTGGAGCATATGGAATATCCACCAGACCGAGTGGACTTCCACTACTCCATGTGGGCACTTAAAATGGCTGTCAGAATAAAAAAGGAATTGCTTGCTTGTCCTTTTTAAGGGAATTTGGCTATAGTAACAATACTAGAATTGATGTAGTATTAATACTACAAAGCTATCCCCCCAAACCCATGTAGTAACATTACCCTATGTTCAGGCACTAATTTTATGATCTCTAAAACCTTATGTAGTAACAATACTACAAGTGATGTAGTATTAATACTACAAAGCTATCCCCCCAAACCCATGTAGTAACATTACCCTATGTTCAGGCACTAATTTTATGATCTCCAAAACCTGATGTAGTAACAATACTACAACTGATGTAGTATTAATACTACAAAGCTATCCCCCCAAACCCATGTAGTAACATTACCCTATGTTCAGGCACTAATTTTATGATCTCCAAAACCTGATGTAGTATTAATACTACAAAGCTATCCCCACCAAACCCATGTAGTAACATTACCCTATGTTCAGGCACTAATTTTATGATCTCTAAAACCTGATATAGTAACAATACTACAACTGATGTAGTATTAATACTACAAAGCTATCCCCCCAAACCCATGTAGTAACATTACCCTATGTTCAGGCACTAATTTTATGATCTCCAAAACCTGATGTAGTAACAATACTACAACTGATGTAGTATTAATACTACAAAGCTATCCCCACCAAACCCATGTAGTAACATTACCCTATGTTCAGGCACTAATTTTATGATCTCCAAAACCTGATGTAGTAACAATACTACAACTGATGTAGTATTAATACTACAAAGCTATCCCCCCAAACCCATGTAGTAACATTACCCTATGTTCAGGCACTAATTTTATGATCTCTAAAACCTGATGTAGTAACAATACTACAACTGATGTAGTATTAATACTACAAAGCTATCCCCACCAAAACCCATGTAGTAACATTACCCTATGTTCAGGCACTAATTTTATGATCTCCAAAACCTGATGTAGTAACAATACTACAACTGATGTAGTATTAATACTACAAAGCTATCCCCCCAAATTCATGTAGTAACATTACCCTATGTTCAGGCACTAATTTTATGATCTCCAAAACCTGATGTAGTAACAATACTACAACTGATGTAGTATTAATACTACAAAGCTATCCCCCCAAACCCTTTTAGTAACATTACCCTATGTTCAGGCACTAATTTTATGATCTCCGAAACCTGATGTAGTAACAATACTACAACTGATGTAGTATTAATACTACAAAGCTATCCCCCCAAACCCATGTAGTAAGTTTACTCTGTGTTCAGGTACTAATTTTATGATCTCCAAAACCTGATGTAGTAACAATACTACAACTGATGTAGTATTAATACTACAAAACTATCCCCCCAAACCCTTGTAGTAACATTACCCTATGTTCAGGCATTAATTTTATGATCTCCAAAACCTGATGTAGTAACAATACTACAACTGATGTAGTATTAATACTACAAAGCTCTCCCCCCAAACCCTTATAGTAACATTACCCTATGTGCAGGCACTAATTTTATGATCTCCAAAACTTGATGTAGTAGCAATACTACAACTGATGTAGTATTAATACTACAAAGCTATCCCCCCAAACCCATGTAGTAACATTACCCTATGTTCAGGCAATAATTTTTTGATCTCCAAAATCTGATGTAGTAACAATACTACAACTGATGTAGTAGCAATACTACATAATTTGCCGACAATATGGAGATTAACATGGATGAAACTCTAGTGCACTTTTATCTTGATGGACTGATGATAAAATGGGGGTTAAATGTGTGAGAATTAGCATGACTGGTGCAGATTGATTAAAAAATCTGATTTTGGTCCTTACAGTTTCCACTTCAAGAGATGTGTTGCCTTCAACGATAATTATTCACGACATGAGAAAGGTTAACAAATATTCATGCACCGAAATAATGGATCATACATGTGCAGGAGAAGGGTTATGTAGATGAAATGATGGTGGACTAGAGAGTTTAATCTCAATTGCACAGTTTTATATTTTTTACAATAACATTAAAGTTGGAGTGTGTTTTCCGACATGTAATTTTGGAATGATTTATAAGTTGTCCCAAAACTTACTACTAAAAAAACACGATGTGCTCCAGAACATACAGTGCACAAAGAAATTACTTAAAAAATTAATTTATGGTGTCCCAACAAATATGGTGTCCTAACATATATGGTAAATGCAGTAATACTGCTACAGAGATGAAGTTTACTGATATGCATTAATGTTTTTAGTTAATGTGATAATATTACTATATTGTTACTCCTGACAGCCTTGTTGTAATGATGTTATTTGATAATAATTCTTTACTACTTTGTTATATCAAAACTCGTGCAGTAATATCACCATATTTGTAAGGTCATTCTTGAGTACCATTGTTTTAATCTGCAAAACCATTAGTAGGTATTATTACTATAAAGCTGAAGTTTAAACCCATGCCATAATGCTACTTGCTGCATTTCTACATTGATAAACTTGAAATCCTTTTGTAATAATGCTGTTCCAAGGAGACTGCATTGTTCTGAAGCTCTCATCACCAAGCCTGGTTTAATAATATGGCCAGTAATAATACAGTCTAGATGAAATTGTTGAAGGTGCTATTTATACAAGATATTCAGTATATTGAAGTACTTGTACACAATATTTTAATCATCATAAAATATAGATATTTTCAACACTAATGTAAGGCACAATTTCTTTCTCATTTAATAGAATTAAAATGTCAGTAGCATCTCTTGCTGTTATTTCTGGTAGTTCTTCCATATAAGGCAGATATTTGGTAATTCTTTTATTAGGAGATTGTTTGAGTTTCATATAAATTCTGTTCTGCTCTTCCATTGATCTCTTTTCAACATATAGCCTACACAGAGAGTCATTGTCTCCACTGATACAGTGTTTTTCTTATCAATTTTCTGAAAAGATAAAATAGTTTATTTGAAAACATTGCAGACACTAGCATGGAAATTTTGTTAATACTACTTTGATCCACCAAACGCATCTCATACAAGTATTCTAACCATATACTATCAATATCTGAATCAATGATCTTCAATAATTTAAAATTCCCGTTATTATATTTAGCTTAACTACAACAGATATTGCAATATTTGCTTATATTATTATTAAAACACATTTAACATGTTTAATCATAGAAAAGCTTCTTAGGAAGTAGTTTCTCTAGGAAGTAGTTTCAATTATGTTTGCTTCTGATTTGAAATGGTAGTTGGTGGGGAGCAATAATATTACCATCAGCATTCAGATTTATTTTACTTAATTTTTCATATTAATATTCCAGGCATAACTATTACGTTTCTTTTGTACTTATATTGGTGCATCTTCTACTAGATATACATACTTGTTTCACAACTGGGCATACTTGTCACAATCTTCTTTTTACCTTTTCTCCGCTTGTGTTTTTAATGAGAAGTAGGATATTGAAGAATCATATAAAATAATGTAATTGCTAACTTCTACATCTGAGAAACAAATGGTAGATATTACAATTAATTACAAGCAGAAAATATAGAATCCACAAATACATTGCATTTATTTTAAGGTTTATAAATATTTTGTGGTATAACATTTAAGATGCTACATACCTTGGTCCTTTCAGTAAATGATGGGTTTTCCATCTGGCTATCCTGGAAGCAACTGTTTGAATCTGCTGGTTTTGTAGACATTATTGATGATCCAAATGCATCAACATCATCTTTCTTTGTCATGTTATCATCTTGAAAAGTGATGGCTTCCTCTGCAACTGATATATCTGAAGCATCGTGACTTTTTGACTGATCTTCTTTCAAAGAACTTCCCAATTTGTCAATAAGTGATGTACCCAGAACTTCAATACTTTTGGATATATCATTATCCTGCCATAAATTATTGTCCATTAATGAGGTTCCTAAAGCATTATCATAATTTTTTTCCATAGAATTGCCAAGTTCATCAAAGGCAAAGTCTGTTTCACTGGCCATTTCAGCTTTATATGGCAATTCATTCAAGGATATACTTCAGGCAGCTTATAATACTATCACCTTTAATAAGCCATATGTTTACTTTTACTGCTAGATATTAACAGTTATAATACAAAGCATTCGCATTACATGAACAACATCTAGCATAGCTAATGTTAGTGATTGGACTCTCTCCAGTCAAAACATTTCTACATTAATTAGAGAGCCATTGGGATCCTATTCAATGCCCAACAGGTGCTGATATTTAGTTTGATACTCCAGCCATCAGATCTCAGACACTTGCAAATTTTACAATTATAGTCCAACAACCCCCCCCCCTCCCCTGCGTCTTGCTATGTCAGTCAAAAGAACTGCACTGCCATTCTCTGCAACTGCTATCAACAGCTGTCAACTTTGATCTTTTCACACAAGGGTATTGTCCCTCTATTTGAAGTAATTATAAAATAACTTTACCAAACCCCAGGTTTCTCCATAATACAAGTGGGTGGGGGATATTATGCTTTCCTTCATTCTTGAAACAATCAATTTCCTTGCATGCATTCTGATTAAAGTATATTTAAAGGTGGTATACTCATTACAATGGATGTAGACAGAAATAGGCTTGCATTTTTGTCCTACAGAATAATGATTACATCATATGGACAAGAACTTTGAGTATGTATGTATGTATGTATGCATGCATGTATGTATGCATGCATGTATGTATGTATGTATGTATGTATGTATGTATTGTTACATGTTTAGGCTCGAATAAACAGTAACACAGAAAAAGTGAAAACAAAAAGCTTTGTATAATTTAACAAATAATTTATATCCGTGGAAAAATTCTGTAAAAATGAAAAAATAAGAACTTACAGTTTCAAGAATCAAATCCAAAAATAATCCAAGAATAATCCATGAATTAAATTACAAAAGTCCTAATAACAAAATGTTCTAATGAATTCAAGTTCGAGTCCTTAACAAAATGTTCTAATGAATTCAAGTTCGAGTCCTGATGGAAAATCCATGATGGATGACGATGACATATGCTGTAGTCTGTACAGTGTGGTCATTTACAGTTCCGGTGTTTGAAATCCAAATAAAATTTGTAAGCAATGTCTTTCCAAAAATTCTATATGAGCACTCTTCAAATATTTCCAGAGAAAAAGAATTAATCCTTTTGAAATCCAAATGATCTGAAGATAATTATAAGTCAAAATCTGGCTAAAACAAAAGAAAACAACTTGATTCCAAGTGTAAAAGCCAGAAACTGAGAATATTTCTCTAAAACAAACGTTATATCGTATTCTAAGATGCAGTTTTGAAAATCACCAAAGTTGCGAAATCAGAAGAGGGAGGACACGTGATCGTGTTTACATATAAAACATGTACACAGAATATGGCCTTGATTAGACGAATGATTTTACTCCAAGAATAAAAAAAATTGTTTACATCTTAAATCATGTAGTCCCATCATGACCTTCACAACAACCAATCATTTTAAAATAAAAATAGAACTTATTTACATGGCTGCTACCAATTTTGAATCAAGGTCAGGATCCAGGCCTACACCTGGTGTTTACAAAAAGAATGATTCATTCAGGTCAACCGATTTTCTGGAAAAATATCATCTCCAGTGAATAAATTTATATTATAATAGCATGTAACAGACTAAAAAATTGAAAACTGACAAACAAACAATTAAATTAAAATATATATTAAATCAGATATACATAGCAAAATGAATGTATGTATGTATGTATGTATGTATGTATGTATGTATGTATGTATGTATGTATGTATGTATGTATGTATGTATGTATGTATGAGTTTAATTTGCTAATAATTGTAACTGATGAGATAAGCCACTCTTCAGATTTGCACAAATTCATGTGGGTGCTCTTAGATCTAATTGAGCTTAATTTAATTTTACTTTTTTTTTTAAACAGCTTCCAAGCTCAATATCAAGCTCTAATAGTTGGGGTTGGTTTATAAAACTATTATACACATATGTAGACCATCTCCAATAATATCCTAAACTTCTAAGCCTAGAGACTTGAACAGTTTGGAGGACATGTGCGATATTATTAATAAATCAACCCATCCATGTATCGTATAATCCCTAAATTTTCATCAAAATACTCAAGGGAACAAGTAGATTTACTTTCTGTTTTTTGGGGGAAAACAGGAACATTTCCAAGTCTGGACATAGTTATATTTATTCAATCAGAAACTACTCTTGGTTTTACATCTTAATGAATCTCTCTCTCTCTCTCTCTCTCTCTCTCTCTCTCTCTCTCTCTCATAATTAAGAAATATATTTCAACTAGAGTGGTTTTTCACACATCCTGCTGGGGAACTAGTGATGCTTTTGTGACCACTGCCCCCCCCCCCCCAAAAAAAAAATTGCTAACCTAGCCTGCCCTTCTGTTAAGCAAATTACCCTGTAGGAAATAAAAATATCTACAACCCTTCCCTCTCTCTCTCTCTCTCTCTCTCTCTCTCTCTCTTCTGTTTACATTATTTGTTTGGTCAGATATTTAAGAATTTATAAAGGCCTAATTGGTTGTTAACACCTGCTGTGCATCTAACTGTGTTTTACTACCATCACCAGCTTGCTAAACAAATTCCTCAGTAAGGAGAGTGCATGGATCAGATGTTTACAGTGATAGCTTGGTGTATGCTCTTCATCTTTAATCTGAAATACACTAATCCATTTGCTCTCTTCTACAGATATAATTATCTAAATATATTGAAACACAATAGCATTATCTGACCATGATTTCTTAGAAGTGTCTATGTTGTTACTGCTGGAAAACAATTTGTTGCACATAGATGACATAATAATAATAATAATAATAATAATAATAATAATAATAATAATAATCCCTTTTGATAACTGTTGTTGAACAATTTACTGCCAATGATGAGTTTATATTTATTTAAGAATAAGCTAATCATGTGAAAATGTTAGGAGGTGACTGCTAATTGAGGTAAGAATTATTGTAATCGAAAGATCAACATCCAAAAAGTTGTTGTTGTTATTGTGGGGTTTAACACCATTTTTCAGCACACAATAGGCTATGCATGGAGGCCAGTATTAATGGTGGACGAATAACCTGGGAAAACCCTGGGGAGAACCACCGACCCATGATAAGCTACTTGCAAGCTTTCTAACATACCCCCATTGGCCGAATCCTAGACTCGAACCCGTGCAGACAGAGATGAGATGGCAACGGAGAGCGCATTAGACCACTCGGCCACTCGGGGCCCCTCCAAAAAGTTAAAAGAAGGTATGAAAGTATTTCAAAGACTGCTGTAATATCCTGGTGATCTAAATAATTTATTTATGTATATAATTTTATGATTCTTAGTTGAAATTTTTTTTGCCATCACACTAAAGTGGATTTGGAATGGGCATACTGATATATGGATATAAGGACATAAATTTCCTGAAGGACACAAGCAAAATTTTTTTAAAAAATGCACAAGGAAGATTTTTAAGGACTTAAACTATGTGATAAAGGAAGATATAATGAAAGCAACACATGACTTCATGGTAAAAGTAAAACATGAATCTTTGGAAACTGTTGTTTTTGTAATAGAAGAATATTGGGAAAAATGAATAATGAAAAACCTCAGATTCTGGATGAGATCAAACCTCTCAATACTAAAAGACCACTGACCAAGTATGTAAGCAAAACTTATAAATATAACTTTTTTTAAAATTTAATATTTGGAAGTGTTCCTTTCCTACAATGTTCGTCTTATGTTCGATATTTAACTTAATTAAATTGTTTGTAAAATAACTTTTTTCCTATTTAACCGCTAGTGGTTAGAGCATCCACCACGGATGAATGAGGTTGCGGGTTTGAACCCTGGCCGAGTCATACCAAACACTTCTAACAATGGTACTAACAGCTATCTCGCACTCTGCATTATGAGGTTAGTGTTAGGATTGATCAGCCAATTGTCAGGATCATGTGACTGGGTGGGACATCAAGCTACATGTCTGCGGCTAGATACCCCAGTGCTATACATCACTATAAACTGCTACACTTCAGACATCATAGCGATATTACTGAATTTTTTTAAAACTATGTTAAAAATCCAAATCACGCACACTTGCACATTTAGCCTTCTTTCTATCTTGACAAGGAAGATAACTAATGGTAACCATGCAAAACTGTAAAGGATGTTTCCAAATTACCTATTTTTAGCAATTATTATTTAGTATAACTGGAGTTCTAGCTTGTGTACTTACAAGGAGAGTTAGAAAACCAAATCATCTAAAGGCTTACTGCCGAGTTGGAGAGCATCTAAAATTCACATCTTTGATGTGGATCATGTAGTATGAAAACTGGTCTTAGGGTGCAAGGAACAGTTTGTATGATCAAATTTAATGTTGCATACATCTGTCAAATAAAATTTTTAAACAATAAACACTACACGAGGTCAAAAAGGTCCATGATTTTGGATAGGCTTAATAAAGCAAAACATAAGAATATCACTCACTTGGCCTAATCAGTCAATGGAAGTTCACAGAATAAAAAGTTGTTGCACCCCACCCCCAAATTATTACATGCATTTTTCATGTTCGAAGGCCTGCCATTTTTGAGAGCACATGATGCTCACAGTGCAAACACTAGCCCATTCCCTGGGTAATAATGCGCAAAACATTGTCTACTTAATAGCTAGATGTAAGTCAAAATATTTGTCATCCATGCAGTTTTGAGATATTCTACTTGCCTTGAACCAACATGTATGTTGCTATAACTAGCTAGCTCTGCTTCCTAGCGGACTATTGGTATTTCATTGGCTACATACTGTGCAGAGATTATATGAGGTGTACATGCCTCACATCAATTTCAGGAATAATACAATCCTAAAAGACCTAATTAACAAATATATCCATATCTTTAATTATAATATCTAAACAAAAGTCATGCCATAGCCTTAAGTTAAGAAATTTGCCATCTACAATATCTTGTGGGTGGTGTTGGGGGCTGGTGAAGGGTATCCATTGGAAAGCCAAAAGCAAAGCTAATACCATATGAACAGCAATGAAGCAGACTACACAGGCTGCATCATTTTGATTGCTGTAGATATTTTAGATAAAAAGTAAAAATAAAAAGCAAAGTTAAAAGATAAGTGACAAAACAATAGTCACAACAATACTCTTATTGAATTACAGGGCATTGGTTTTACCATTTTAAAAATATTTCTGCAACATTTAAGATAGTTCTCTTAACAACATTGACAATTTGTGTTTTAGATATCACCTGTCACTTTGTTTACTTCTTCTCTTTCCTCTTTTCTCATTATCTTATTGACAGTATGAATCTTTGTTTTATATGTAACCAAAGAATAACAAATCAAATGTTCACTATTGCAGTTTTTGAGAAGAATGTCTTTGCAAGTACTAGAAGTAAAGTGCTTAGCAATGTAAAATATCATTGATTTTAAAATATGGAAAATGGATGAATTCTTGAGAAATGCCTTCATGGGTTTGGGGAACCCAGTTAAAAGAAGGGATGGAAAGAAAAATAAGCTAATACTTAATATATCTATTGCAAGATTCGCATATTATAAAACAATAGGAGACATATATTAGATCATGTTGGGGTTATGAATGTATTTTCAATTCTATTGCATCCAATTCAGGGGAATAATTTGAATAATTTTTTTTACTGAACAATAACTTTCAGTTTGCAATACACAGAGTAAAAGCAGATGTAAATGGCAACAAGATAGTTTTAAAATATTTCAGCTCAGAATCACAGGTATACACTTATAAACAAATAACAATATAGTTTCATAGTATGCAGATGACACCACTCTTACCCTGGATGACTTTAAGAAATCCTTTAAGTGAACACTAGATGTTATCTGCTAATATTGTAAATTTTTAGGACTCTGTATAAATAGTGAAAAAAAAACTGTGTATTTATATAATCAATGCAGTGAAAAACTACCTAAACTGGTTTACTTCTTACTTAACCGATAGAGTGCAAAATATTTTTTTTAAATGAACAACTTTCTGAAAGTTTAAAATATTAAATGTGGAGTACCACAAGGCTCTATCATTGGACCTCTCTTATTCATTCTATTTATCAACGATTTACCTCTTAAGATTGGAACTTCAAGTTCTTCCATTGACCTCTATGCAGATGATACTACACTGTCTGAGACTGGTAAAACCAAAACCGTACTTGAAAATAACTTACAAGATGCTCTCAACAGACTTCAGGTATGGTGCAAGGAAAATAGTATGATCATGAATACAGAAAAACAAAAGCCCTACTAGTTACAACACAACAAAACCGAGCAAGCTAGATAGTGACAAACTCCAGGTTCTATTTGACAATGTGAGACTAAATATGACCTATCAAAATAGAATTCTTGGTGTATTCATAGGTACCAAACTTACTTGGTCTATTCACATTAAACACATTTCAAAAAGGTTAATTCTTATCTTTGGCTACAGAGGAAAATCAAAACATACATTCCTCTTCAATATAGGGTCATCTTTTATAAAAGTTATATTCAGCCATATCTGGACTACTGTAATGTAATTTGGGGTAATACCTCTAATTCAAACATAACAGCACTTTTAAGAGGGCTTGCCATTTAATTCTAGATCAATGTATAGACAATTTTCAGGATGCAATAAAATAATATAAAGTTTTTGAAAATACATGAAAGAATATCTTTTAGAAAGGCCAAATTGATGTATAAAGTCTTCAGAAAAGCCATTCCTGTCTATCTAAGCAATATCTTTCACCAAAAGAGATGCTGATGGTGCTCCAAATTTAAGCTCCATAAGAAGAAAAAATTACATTATACCAAGGCCAAAGAAGGAATTGTTTAAAAAAAGTTTTCAATATACTGGTCCACTGGTATAGAACAACATTCCCAGTGACATAAGGCTAGCTCCTAGCATTTCTTCTTTTCATAATCAATGTCTTAAATGGATGAAATCTTTCAAAAAAATTACAGTTCTAGTACCAAAAAATATACTGCCTGCTTTTCTGTAATTTTGCATCATTTTCATAGCTGAGTTTTTCAATGCAGGATGATATTTTATGTTTTATATATGTTTATGTTTACACAGATGCCTGTGCATGTGTTCCGGGCTTGATACTTTGAATTTTACAATTACTTAATTATTTAGTGTCAAGCCAGACTTTTCACATTATGTTGTATATACTGTATATATTGTACATAGCAGATAGAAGGCCTCAAGATAGATTAGTTCTGTACCTAACTGAGTTAGCTTCTCTAAATAAAGTCTTTATTATATAAAATATAACTGGAAGTACAATAAGGTACTGTGAAGAATATCATTTAGATTGGAATACATCTTATTTTATGTATGTAGGTACATGTGTTACATTTTCTATAGAGTTAGATGATATGGTCAGCTTAATTATGAAAGCAAATTTAGCGAAGTTAAATAATTACTTTTACAGTTGTCGGTATGGCCATGTTTATTTAATGCTTTTGTTGAAAGGAAAAGAAACACGTAGCAGTTGTATATACACATCAGTAGAGTAATTTCAAAGGTAATAATGCAGTAAATTTTTAAAGTGCTATTTGTCTCATAGGAGATTGGTAATAAGAGAAAATAATCATTTAAAATAGTAACAAAATGCAAATATTGACAACAGTATAAAACTTGTAATAACAAGCAAATGTTGAATCTAGTGATAACATGCATATATGTGTATATGTCTAAGTATTTGTGTTTATATATATGTGTGTATACTAAATATGTGTACATGTAAAAAAATGCTTACAATAAATATATGTTCTTTTTTCTACTCGCACTCTATTCTTTTATTTGCACTCTCTCTCCTTAAGAGACTGCTGACATATTTGTCTCCCTCTTTCTTTTTCTCTCTGTAAAGTAGCCAATATTAAGTTCTGTATTGGGCTTAGAATATAATGCTAAATAGTAGTGTTAACCAATATTCCCTATAAAGTAATTTGCTTATAATGAATTATGAGGTAGTCAGTCAGATGGTTCCTTTACCCACTGCTGCCTATGTTTAAGGAATAATAAAAAAAAATGTCCCATTCTACTATGGCAGTGGTGTCATAAAAAATGTTAACATGAAATAAGTGCAATTTCTCAACATTAATAATATTTCTGTTTTCCAAAATTGTTCTGTTAGAATTGTTTGCATTTAAAGTTGTATCACATTTGTGCAAATCAACCTTCACTGATGCATACAACACATGATCAGAACATTGTAATGCCAAAAGTTACCTACTATTTATTTGGTTATTTGATCTGATGCACATAAACTTATTTTTACTTAAGTCATTCTTTACCAGTAATGTTTCCATTTTATTGTCATATTAATGTATTTTCATTAGGATCCTATTTTTGCTAACATGGATATATCCTAAGCCCAATTTGCAAACATGTTGAAATTATTTTAATATTATGTACTTTAATGTACACAGTCTATGACATAACAGTGATTTGTTACACAGAGAAAGCTTAGTTGGCACAGTGTAGGACTATAATCCAAGATATTCAGGTTTGATACCAGCCTATGCCAGCCTGGGTTACCTGTCTTGGTGTGTCCTGGGGAAAATTACTTAGCTCCAATTTCCTCAGAATTATTTAGCCAATAATGTGTTGAAAGTCCCATAAAAAGCACAAGAAAATTGATACTGGGAAATGTCTGAGGCCCAAAAAGTATATTACTATTGCACTGTTTTTATATATATATATATATATATATATATATATATATATATATATATATATATATATATATATATATTAAAATGACTACTATATATAATGACTACTAGCCTTTCAACACTTCAAATACTTTGCTAACCAGCTCAATTAGATGCACAAATAAATTTTGGGATTATAAAATAATTAATTTCTTTTTCTTAATCTGCGGGTGTGGGAGTGCTAGAAACACACATTTTCTTTTTTATGGCTAATGTAGTGATTTTTGCTGAGATGTGGCTTAAGCATAGTATTCTAAATGATGAAATACAGGAAGGAAAGGTTACACTTGAGTGTGAATCAAGTATTAAAAAAAACATTCATACTGTTCTACAGTGTGACTTGGACATTTCTGACCTTGAATGTTCATAGATAGAACTAAACAATACAGGTAAGAAGGTAGTAGCTGCAGGAATATAAAGATCACCCAATTATAACAGCTGTTTAGGAGCAACTTTAATTTAGTATAGAGATAGCCCAGTCCACTAGACTTAGCCATTTCATTTCAGTCGATTTTATCTGAAAATTTTCTCCTTCCTAAATAAAGAAAATCACTGTTTTGTAACCTAAACTCAGCTAATGTGTAAGGATATAGAAATGGTCCCAAATTTAGTTGGTCACATTGAATTCATAGAAGACTGAATTAAATCCAATACAATATCATGAAATGGGTACTCAAACTAACCAAATATTAATACATGGCTGAAACAAACATGCAAAGAATTACTAAATATGCTCATTTGGGTGTTATTTTTGTTAGTGATTCCTCATAGTACGAACATATTCAATATATTCCTAATAAAACCTGCAAGGAAGTTTAAAACTTGATTGTTCTTGGAAAAGTGTACACAATGGTTATATTTTATCAAGTTTTGGCTGAAATTCAGTCTCAGTTTGATGAACTTAGGATTTAATGGACACAATGATTTCTGTATTAATATACAGATATACAAATCTATTTAAAGCATAATAAAGATGGTTTTCCTTAGAAGATATGGAGCTATGAATATGTGATATTGCCACTGATTTTCTTGTTTCAGTTTTTCTTTTCGTTTTTATTCAAGAATGTTTCACAGAGCATACATTCAATGAATTTTGTAATTTTCATATATAAATGATAGCTATTTTAAGTAAATTTATGACCAGGAATGTGTATCTGCCAAAAGTGACAGTCACATTGTACCAAGAGTGACAGTCACACTGCACCAAGAGTGATAGTCACATTGCAGTAAAGAGTGACAGTCACATTGTACCAAGAGTGACAGTCACACTGAACCAAGAGTGACAGTCACACTGAACCAAGAGTAACAGTCGTTTTGCAGTAAAGAGTGAGTCATATTGCACCAAGAGCGACTGTCACATTGCAGTAAAGAGTGAGTCACATTGCACCAAGAGTAACAGTCACTTTGCAGAAAAGAGTGACAGTCACATTGCACCAAGAGTGCCAGTCACATTGCAGTAAAGAGTGAGTCACATTGCAGTAAAGAGTAAGTCACATTGCACCAAGAGTAACAATCACATTGCATTAAAGAATGAGTCACATTGCACCAAGAGTAACAGTCACTTTGCAGTAAAGAGTGACAGTCACATTGCACCAAGAGTGACAGTCATATTGCAGTAAAGAGTGACAGTCACATTGCATCAAGAGTAACAGTCACTTGGCAGTAAATAGTGACAGTCACATTGCACCAAGAGCAAAAGTCACATTGCAGTAAAGAATGACAGTCACACTGCACTAAGAGCAAAAGTCACATTGCAGTAAAGAGCGAGTCACATTGCACCAAAAGTAAAAGTCACATTGCAGTAAATTCTAAACTGGTTGCCCATAATTCATGAGAAAACAATCAATGGTGAATTGCAGTCTACAAAGCATGTATTTACTGTGTACTGGTGAGAATTACAGCAAATTCAATTTCTAAAATCAAGTAAAACATATATATTGCTTCTACTGACACAGATGTAGCTTCCTTTTGTGTTTGCATGAAGTTCAGGCATGTATAATACTTTTAATTAGTTTGCCATATTATCCACCATTGCATGCAATAATCAGTATCAATGTTATCATGATTTCCAGAATCACTGCAAAGTTATAAAACTGACAAGTTATAAAACTTGTGCATGTCTAGTTTTAAAATGATTTAGACACACAAACCTTAAGATATATTACTACATACTATTGCATAAAGTATGTCTGCAAAGATGGTATTAATATTACTCTGTATCATATCTAAGAAAAACAGACAATGGGACATATATAGCATTTGGCTAAATCCATGGTAGATATATTAGTTAGATTGCTTCAATTCATGTTTAAAGCTTGCTTTTGAAGCAATCTAGATTGTGAGTGAGACATTTTATGCAAATTTTAAATTTTTATGTAAAATTTGTACAGCTAGATAAATATGTTTTAAGTGTTATGAAGTAAGGTTGGGGGTAACTGGTTACCAATTTTTGTAAATGGTTACCAATAATATCGGAATGATCAGCAGTCATTCTGGGTAATCAACACAGTACTAATAAATATGGCATAAAGTAGCCACCACAAGAACCAAAACATTTTGAATTGAATTTTATTTGGGTTCAAGATTGACAGATTAGAGGACGTTGAGATTAGGTTTCTGTTCAATGTTCAATGCATCAGAAAGACCACATATTTAAACATAGTTATAAACCATCATGAGATTGACCTTCTTGGTATATATTTTCATATAATTTTTACACCTGGATAGAGAGGTGATCTATGATTTTTTTTCAAAACTGACAAGACAAAATCTTAAACCTAGTTTTTATGATAGTTTATAACATCAGCACTGTTTACAGGAAAATATACTGTTTGCTACATATAGATGCTATAAATAAATGGAACCAATCAAAAGTACTATATTGTTACTATACAAAATCGTTTATTGTAGTAAGATGTTATACTTACAAGCATGTTTGCTGGAAGCACACTGATGCAGAAAATGTCATACAGTGTGAAAAAATAATAGTGACAGCATCATAGCTTTGAGTACTACACATATAGTTTATACTAGAGCATATATCAGTATATGAGAGAGAGAGAGAGAGAGAGAGAGAGAGAGAGAGAGAGAGAGAGAGAGAGGAATGAGTACACAAAACTTGTGAGGGCTGAATGTTTTTGGGCTTAAAATTCATTTTGGTATGATAATCATATTATACATGGTTCTATATGTAAGAGGTTATGCCTGACATACTGGCTTAAAATAAATTCAAGCAATATGGTACTGGTAGCTTTTTCTCCTTATTTACTTGTGTGCCTTTACTAAATAGTAAGTTCCATTCTGTTATTTATTGTACACTTTTACACAGGTGTAGGGGAGTCATGCACATGAAATTGTTGATTATGGTTAGATCTTTATTGCCATCTTCTCTACACTAGTAGAGATTTCCCCAAATGTTATGATTTTAAAAATTAGCTGGAAAATGACCCCATTAAGATGGGTTCAGGATGACTGCAATCTACTCCAGCAAACCAGGCAAGAACTGTCACTTGTGATTAATTGGTGGCAGAATCAAGGGATGCAATACCACCACATCAATGTATTAAACTAATGACATAAATTCAGCATAATACAAGAGAAGTGATTACCATTTATTAGTGAATTCTGTGTAACCATTTAAACAAATTGTTTGCTCATTAAAACAAAATCTTCATATTTTGTATCTGAAAAATATCTGATACTTATTTAAATCAATAAAATTAATCAAAGTGTATGTTAAGTAGGTGCAAATAAAGCAATATAAATTAGAATAGATCAGCAACATTGGAAATTAAAGCAATTACCCAGAATGCCATTCTGCCTCTCAACTGAAACATCATGGGTAATTGTTCTTTAGTCTCTAAAAACAAGTAAACTATTTATGAATGTAGTATAAAAAAAATACTTTTTATAGCAAATGTATTCAAAACCTAAATTTTGGAGTGCTGCAATTACTGAAAGTATATATACTTTCTGAAAGCATATACATGTATCAACATGCCCACTCCCTCCTCAACTTAATTGTAATTCTAATTTAAATTCAAGTAGTGAAAATATAATATCATAATATGTGACACATGCTTCAGTTCAGATTTAACTGAAAACACACACAGACACGCACACAGACATACACACACACACATTACGTGCTGTATTTTCTTAACAGTAAAAATAAACTTTGGGAACAAAAACCTGAGAAAAACAACATTATCAATTTTCCAAATAAACATTTTGCTTAACTAAATGGTCTCTGTCTCTGTCTCTGTCTCTCTCTCTCTCTCTCTCTCTCTGGGTTTCTGAGTGGCCAAGTAGTCTCAAACGCTCTCAGTTAGGGATCACTGCCATCTCACCTCTGTTTTAATAACAACGTTTTTTTTTTAATACTCAGTCTGACACCCAATTCTGATATACCACAAAAAAAAAAAAAAAAATATCAAAGGATGGTCCCACAAACTTGAGACACTAGCCAAGAGCTATTGAGTTCAAAGATTTTAATTTTATGGCAGACAACTCAATATATCTTGTTCTGTTATGGTGAAACTACATAATTATATAGGATATACATGTACATGTATTTATGATCAAAACATAATGCAAATTTGAATTTGTCTAAACAAAGGCTGACTCTGAACTAGAAGCTCTGATACTTTGAAGACCATGCAACTTAGACAGGTGCTCTGATAATTAACAGAGATTGATGTATCATTGGACAACCAGGACCAGCAAATCTGATTAGTAACACAGATAAGAGATAATTGTGATTGACTGTAATTAAGATGAGCTATAGAACACTGGTACTAACAGATGAAATAATTTTCAACCTAACAACTGTATATCAAAGCTATCTTCATTAATTAATTCCCAAGGGTTAGTGGTGAACAGAGTCAGTGTCTGAACCTTGCTGCCTCTAATGTTAACCCACTCCTTTTGAAAAGAGCATCACTCTGAATGTAGAATGAAGGTCAGTTTTTTAATTACAATGAATTGGAATAAAGGTATGGTATATCACTCAGCTGATAACTTATGCTAATGTGACAAATTAATTAATGTAACCATTTGTTACTTTACATAAGCCAGAGACCCATTGCAAATATTTTAGAAAAGTAGTCTCTAGATGCAACTGTGAACAAGAATTTTGAAGTAGAAAACAAATTCAGATATAAGTTATCTTGACAATGAAATGCTGTTCAAAGTGATAATACAAGGCATGTCAAAAAATAACTTTCTTTTAAATGATATAAAAAAAGGTACTATAATGAGTTGCTAAAAATAAAGAGGTTAATTTTGTTTTCCTTGTTATTGTAAGTATTTGTTCTTAGAGTCTGCTTCATTAGCTATTATATTGTTGAGCTTTATTTTACTATTTGCTTTTTGTTTCTTGCTTTTGTTGGTTTTGTCAGCACCGTTATGACCAAATACTTTTCCCAAGGACACACCAAAGCAGTTAGCTCAATGCTGTTTTGAGCCAGCCTGTCAAAGCTTGAATGTTAGGATTACTAGTCTGATTCCCTGTTAACTGAGCTTGTTTTACTAGGTGAAATTACATACATACATACATACATAGATACATACATACATACATACATACATACATACACACATGCATGCACCCATGGATACATACATACATAAATACATACATGCATGCATGCATAAATACATACATACACACACACATGCACACACCCATGGACATACATACATAAATGCACACATACATACATACATACATACATACATACTTTCCCATATTACAATACGCTTATATAAATACATGTACATACATAGCCAATCATGATATAGACAGAATATTGTGCATTTCTTGGACTTGAAATTGTTGTAAGATAGCATGTTCAAGTACAAAGTGTGGAAAGTAAAACAATACAATGAGGTTATAATGTCCTGAACATCTAATTGGGTCAATTATATATATATATATATATATATATATATATATATATATATATATATATATATATATATATATATATATATATATATATATATATATATATAAGCTGTCTTCTCCAGTTGTTTTTACTTAATTGTGCTAAAAAGTTTTTATTTTCAAAATCTTATACTGAAAAGCCTACATCCAGGTGACCCTGCACAGCTACACAGGAACAGCTGCAGAATCACATATCAGCAGGTTTCTCTTTGTAGCAATTATAGTCAATTGTATTCAAACAAACTGACATTGATAATCTGAAATCTGATAGTCTTCATGTCCTCCAGTCCAGTAGTTGGGTTTCTCATAAAAGGCAAACTGATATCATTTTGGCTGGGCATTTCTGAAACTCCATCCTTAGTGAAGTGAAGTATAGCCAAATGGCACAGAAAAATAAGTGGGGGATAAAAGACAATCTTTTTGTGTCCAAAGATGTTTTGATGACAGAAAAGATTGTTACTACATCAGGTTTTAGAGATCATAAAATTAGTGCCTGAACATAGGGTAATGTTACTACATGGGTTTGGGGGGGATAGCTTTGTAGTATTAATACTACATCAGTTGTAATATTGTTACTACATCAGGTTTTGGAGATCATAAAATTAATGCCTGAACATAGGGTAATGTTACTACAAGGGTTTGGGGGGATAGCTTTGTAGTATTAATACTACATCAGTTGTAGTATTGTTACTACATCAAGTTTTGGAGATCATAAAATTAGTGGCTACACATAGAGTAATGTTACTACATGGGTTTGCAGGGATAGCTTTGTAGTATTATTACTACATCAGTTGTAGTATTATTACTACATCAGATTTTGGAGATCATAAAATTAGTGCCTGAACATAGGGTAATGTTACTACAAGGGTTTGGGGGGATAGCTTTGTAGTATTAATACTACATCAGTTGTAGTATTGTTACTACATCAAGTTTTGGAGATCATAAAATTAGTTGCTGCACATAGAGTAATGTTACTACATGGGTTTGCAGGGATAGCTTTGTAGTATTATTACTACATCAGTTGTAGTATTATTACTACATCAGATTTTGGAGATCATAAAATTAGTGCCTGAACATAGGGTAATGTTACTACAAGGGTTTGGGGGGATAGCTTTGTAGTATTAATACTACATCAGTTGTAGTATTGTTACTACATCAGGTTTTAGAGATCATAAAATTAGTGCCTGAACATAGGGTAATGTTACTACATGGGTTTGGTGGGGATAGCTTTGTAGTATTAATACTACATCAGTTGTAGTATTGTTACTACATCAGGTTTTGGAGATCATAAAATTAGTGCCTGAACATAGGGTAATGTTACTATAAGGGTTTGGGGGGATAGCTTTGTAGTATTAATACTACATCAGTTGTAGTATTGTTACTACATCAGGTTTTAGAGATCATAAAATTAGTACCTGAACATAGGGTAATGTTACTACAAGGGTTTGGGGGGGATAGCTTTGTAGTATTAATACTACATCAGTTGTAGTATTGTTACTACATCAGGTTTTAGAGATCATAAAATTAGTGCCTGAACATAGGGTAATGTTACTACATGGGTTTGGTGGGGATAGCTTTGTAGTATTAATACTACATCAGTTGTAGTATTGTTACTACATCAGGTTTTGGAGATCATAAAATTAGTGCCTGAACATAGGGTAATGTTACTACAAGGGTTTGGGGGGATAGCTTTGTAGTATTAATACTACATCAGTTGTAGTATTGTTACTACATCAGGTTTTAGAGATCATAAAATTAGTGCCTGAACATAGGGTAATGTTACTACATGGGTTTGGTGGGGATAGCTTTGTAGTATTAATACTACATCAGTTGTAGTATTGTTACTACATCAGGTTTTGGAGATCATAAAATTAGTGCCTGAACATAGGGTAATGTTACTAAAAGGGTTTGGGGGGGATAGCTTTGTAGTATTAATACTACATCAGTTGTAGTATTGTTACTATAGCCAAATTCCCTTAAAAAGGACAAGCAAGCAATTCCTTTTTTATTCTGACAGCCCATTTAATACCCTGCAATCCCCTGAGTGGGCAATCTATAAACATATTATTGTGTAATGAATACTGCGATAAAACACATATACTTAGTGCAAACCATAGTCTGAATGGAAATTTATGTTTGAGTGTGTTCTTGGAGATACAAGTATCCAAATGATTTCATTTCTCAATCAATCAATCAATACACTTTTAATCATTTCACCAGCTAAGCATCAATATCATGATTGAAAAGAAGTCCCAAAATTTGCAACTCAAAAACAAAGATTTGGCCCAGAACATAGAGCGTAAAATAAAATACTTTACAAATTAATTTATAATATTCCTAAACATGATAATATATATCACTTTTACTTTTGACAACAAAAATTCATTTCAATTTCTCATTGTTATTAATTGTAATTATATTAATTAGGTTAATATTGCAGCAAGCTAATCGCTTAAAGTAAACGAGTGAGACACGGGATACTGGGCATATGTTGCGGCGTTCACTGTGACGATCGCTGCACCAAATAGTGGTGGGGTATCTGAAGCTGGCTCGTAACCCAAATTTTAGCTCTCAACTCAAAGCAAAATATCGGCTGAGAGACAACTCGTATCTCGAAAAACTCGTTAGATGGGACACTCATAAGTCAAGGTACCACTGTACATCTTCGAAGATCAAGAGGCTACAATAACATATTTACCAAACAAAATGACCTTTAATATGACTCGATGATCTTAAAGTAACAGAAATGAGTGAAATACAATAAGTTTTGTAAAACTCAGCAAATAATTTATTCCCCTAGAATACAAAGTGAAAATTTAAAGAGAACTTAAAGTAATGCAAATTAAATCCCATATAGTCCAAAAAAGTTCTATCACCAGTCATAATGAATGGAGTTTTAATTAAATTCCAGTGATGTACCAAAAACAGAAAGCTTTAACTCTGAATGTGTTGATGTGCCTGTAGTGACCTGTGATGTCGATATGTGCCAACAGTCTTTTGAACCATAATGATATAATCCAATATGTTCTTGTCTGAAATCACAAAATTCCAAATTAATGTTTCTGTCCAAGAACATTATATATTAGCACTTTGTATTTCCAGTTAGTAATAATTTGAATAAATAATTCCACCCAAATGAAATACTAAACACTGCCTCAGATGCTGACTAATTTCTCAAGTAAACAAGATTATACACTCCTCTACTTGACATAGGTCACAATTACCTTTTCCTAGAAATATTCCATCAGTTATTTGTATTTTGAATTCTAGAACATTCTAAGACAAGGTCTATTACTAAAATTATATTATGGAACAAAGTAACCATCTGGAAGACCAGGTTATTTTGTGGGGAATACCAATATCCTTGACCCAGACCCATATAAACATGTTTAGCACCACTGATAATGATCCTACTATTTAACCCCCACTCATAGGGAAATATTAACCAAGTATTATTTGGTTACAAAGTAAAGGTTATTGATCAAGTACACACAATGAACCTGATTTTGGTTAAGGTCAAGCCCAAAATGTAACATAACATACAATCATGAGAAAAAAACAAACAAAAAAGAAACAATACAAAATAAACATATATAACACTTATCTTCTGGTACCAGCCCCACAATGGATAATCTTAGCTATTTAATGTTTTTTTTTTTTACTAAATGGTTTTTTTTTACCCTTATAATATATATATATATATATATATATACACACACAGACAATGAGGTTTGTTTATATTATTACTCATTCATAAACTATAACTTATTACTCCAACAAACGTTTTAAAAAGTAACAGCAGCATATATGAGCAAACTGAGACATCAATTGTTCAATTACCAGTTCGTTATGACTAGGTTAGCAAATATCATAGGTCATGTAGATTTCTTTTTGGTTCAGTTCTTATATTTGTCATACATTGTCAGCATCCACAAAATATATTTTTCTGTTTATGATAATAAGTTGTGTTCTGCAATAAAATATATTTTGTGCATGAGATAGTACATTACTGCACTTTTAATCTCTTCAGTGTTGCTACTTTCCATGTGCAAATCATCACAATAATGCAAATTATAACAGCTGGTCAAGAACTTACACTCATTTTAAAAAACAACTTTTTACAGAAGTTCTCAAAATATAAAACAACTGGATTAAAAATGTTAAAGATATATTAATGGCTCAAATTAACAAGCAAACATGATTGTACAGATTGAGGTTGGGAAAAGAAAAAGAAAATAAGAGTACAGTATGAAAGGAGAAAAAAATACCAGCTTGTTATAAACAGAAAATTTAACTTCTGATAGATATTTAACGCATTAACCATATACAATGTATACTATACACAGAAAATTTAACTTCTGATAGATATTTAATGCATTAACCATATACAATGTATACTATACACAGAAAATTATTTTACTGCCATGACTACACCACCCTACCATAAACAAGTAATAGGCACTCAAACTTGTATATCTACTGACAGGTTCAGTACAATACTATCTGTTTTCTGTGCCTTTTTGGATATGATGAATGTTAAGATGTGCCAATGCGCATATTGCAAATGGAGGATACCTAGATCATATATATGTTTTTTTCAATGTCCACATTTAACAGTGATCTTAAAATGCAATGGTGTGATTATTATGAATAAAAATATGATTTTCACAAACCTTGAGAGAGAATCAAAATCTTCCTGAATTGGTACCCTGTTACTGTGCAGACCATCATATAGATTTCTTGACATGATAGCCTTCTCAAGCACTTTTCCGGTTTGCTGATCAATCAAATCTCCTGTCCTGCGTTGCATGTTAAATCCCAAGAATGTGATAGTATGTCCATCAGGGTTAAAGAAGAGGTATGGATGAGGGCTGTTAATGGAATACAAAACAACACTGTCAGCCAAAAGTGTATCTTGGCTTAAACAAAACATAATTCTACGTAAGGGACAAAAATTCAGTGCAAATATATGCACAAGTTGTTTTTAAAGTTCTACATAAATTATAATGAGGAAATCTGGAATCTGAATAAATGGGCTGTATACACAGTTACTCTGATTTAATTATGAGCAAAATCAACATACTGATTAAATGATTTACCAAAGTTTATTACCACTCCAAAGATTATATTGGTGGAAAGGCTTGGATCAAAATTTGCATGGTGAAGAATATTGAAAGTCATCTGCATATATCCATGATGATCTGAACATGCCTGAACTGTTCCCATTACCTATCCATCAGTCAATTTCTGAATATATTTTAATCAAAGTTAATAAATTAGCATATAAATATTATCACAATTAACTCACAAGCTAATTTTGGGCAATAACCATGCACTTTTCATTCACTGATAATTTATACCAGGCTATAAGCTTTATTTCTAGAGTCTGTATGTGTACTATGCTTATTATTTTAAAGACCTCAGACACATTTGATCTCAAGTACACATTCATTATAATAATAATAATAATAATAATAATAATAATAATAATAATAATAATACAAATAATAATAATATGTTTTTACTTTAAGAAGTAACTCGGTTAAATACAACTGATCTCCTTAAGAACCTCAGATGTTTATCTGCAGGTAGGTTTCTTATCTTTTATCTTAAATGGTCAATATATTCATAAGTAAGAAAAGATACATATATGGAGCTGATGATGGACTAAACAGTCTACTATACGAATCTAACTGACTGAATGTTTGGATTGACAAATGTTTATGGCATGTACTCAAATGATCCATACTGCAACCACTGAATATTCTCATCAGAACTCATAAACTGAACTCATGATTAGTTCAGCTATGACTCAGTTATGTAATTCTCTTTTTCATCAAGTGGTGGCAAAAAGTTTCTGGGATTTTCCCAACTTTCATCAATATTTGCAAAAGTCAAATACTTTTCACAGCTGGGGAAAAAATGCATCATTTTAATAGCAGAAATAGCTTATCCATGGAGATTATTTAGCTTTCTTTTTTTTGTACCCAAAAAATGCACTGTCCGTTTATGTGTATACATTCTCTGTTAGAGTGAAGAATTGTCAGTACGATGCAATTCCTCGTGCAACTCGCTTTGTCCTTGTTATGTTATGTGCAAAACAAGCACAGATAGCTCATCTTTTTCAAGGTCAATGATGTGATCAGGTGTGTTGCCAGAGAAAGTTTGCCTGTTGTAGTGTTTTTTAACTGCAAATACGACCCTTTCTCGCCGACACCATGTTTCCTGTAAGCAGCCATATTCCCACCTTTCTCTTCTGCAAACTTTATAACTTCCAATTTAAAGGTCGCTGTGTAAGACTTGCATGAATTGACAGGAATCATTCTGAGATGAGTTGTATGATTTGTACAGGGATATTTATATGAATGATTATATATAAATGAAAAGATTGATCAAAACTTACCTAGCTCGTCAAAATGTGTCAATTCTATAGCAAGGAAAACAAGGCCTACAGCTCAATTCATTATTTAAATTCAGAGAAGGGGCATCAGTTGGCTATGGGGAACCGATTATCAATTATGAATTTCTGACAGATTCCCATCACTAGTTTTCAATGCTTGAATTGTCAGAGTTTTCCCATGTCATTTTCTTCCCCATGCTTTAATAGTCTACCCTGGACAGAGCCAGGAATTTCTGTCCAAATACTCCAGCATTTTCTATCATTTTCCATGTCTTTTTTTCCAATACTTTTCTAGCCTACCCTGGACAGAGCCTGGAATATTTCTCCAAATACTCCATAGTTTTTCATGGAATACCATCGAAAATGTACAGCTCATTACTTGGTATGCGGTACATTCAAACAAGATTATTTGTAAATATTTAAATTTACTTACTATATTAAGGAAAAATGTCAACACAGTCTGTGGGAAAGTGTGGCCACAAGAAGTCTTCCTGGGACACTCATTCAGACTGTATTAAATGTTCCAAATGTACAAGGAAAACAAAATCAATGTACATTTTATAAATCATGGTCTGCAGAAAGCTGGAATATCCAGCCACACTTAGCAGAGAAAGAAGAAACTTCATTCTCCTTATCAGAAGTTTCCAGCTTCACTGTTACTGAAAAATTGGGGTTTTCTGACAATAATACCCCATCTTGCACTTCGCTACCTCCCATTGTTAAGGAGATACAGCAGTCATGTGGCATCATGTTGCTGCCTCCCACAGAGGAGATGCACCATTCATCCCATAGTGTATTGCTGCCTCCCATTGTATAGGATGTCACCACTCATTTTGTGGTGTGTCACTGCCTCCCATCAGGAAAATGTACTGCCACTACCCTGTCTGAGGTTGTGTGTTGCACACTCCCACTGGGAGGGATCTGTATCACACCCTTCTAAGTGTTGCAAATATTCATGCACCAAAAGAATGGATCATACATGTGCAGGAGAAGGGTTTGATAGGTGAGTAGATGCTGTAGTAGATTAAAGAGTTTTATCTCAAGTACAGAGTTTTATGTTTAAAACTAAAAAATTTCAGTTGGAGAGCATTTTCTGAAATGTAATTTTTGAATGATTTAAAAGGTGTCCCACAACTTATGACTCAAAATTAATGATGTACCCCAGAACATATAGTGCACACAAAAATTACTTACAAAATTGATTTACAGTGTCCAAACATATACGGTATATATGGTAACAGGGTTTTCAAGATGGCAAATTTAGCAGGCATATTAAATGTCTGAATAGCACTAGTTGGACAAACTAGACATCATAAGACATAACTATATTTTCAAGGTGACTAATGTCTTGGCCATATTGGACATCAGAGCAGCACCATTTTTCATTGAGATTAAACCAGACACTCTAAGAAGTCTTTTAGTAAAAGACCTGTATTAATATTCCTTTTCACTCAGAAGAATTAGCAATAACAAGATTTTAAAGCTGGCTAAAAGCACCATTTCCAATAAGGACCAAAAGTCTTTTGGTGAAAACCCAATGTCATCAGGATGTTTAGTTCAGGAGGAGTAGCAGTAACAAGATTTTAAAGCTGGCTCAAGTGGTGGCCATTTTGGACATCAGAATGGCACCATTTCCAATAAGGACCAAACGTTTTTTGATGAAAACCCAATGTCATCAGGATGTTTAGTTCAGGTGGAGTAGTAATAACAAGATAATGAATATGGTTGCTATTGCAACCATACTGGACATCAAACTGGCTCTATTTTCTTTGAGGGGCCCTGAGTGGCCAAGTGGTCTAAAGAGCTCTTTGTTATGGATCACTGCCATCTCACCTCTATGTTCGAGTCTCAGATTCGGCCAATGTGGGTATGTGAGAAAGCTTGTCAGTAGCTTCTTGTGGGTCGGTGGTTCTTTCTGGAGTTTTCCTCCACCATTAATACTGGCTGCCATGTATAGCCTGTTGTGTGCTAAAAAAATGGCATTAAACCTTACAACAACAACAACCATTTTCCTTGAGGACAAGCTAGACTTCATAAGAAGTCTTTAGTAAAAAAGGATCCTTTCTTAAAGTTCATTTTTTAAGATCTGGCATTTTGTGACCATGTGATTGATGCAAGTTTAATCTGACAAAATTTATTTTGAAGACTGTTCATCTAACTTTTAAAATTGCTAATTAAACATTATTCAATGTAAACCTATTTATGGCTTCATCTTTGGCAAGTTATAGGTGGAAATCAAGTCATGAATCTTATGGTGGATCAATATTTCCTTTGTCCAGATTCTGCTATTATGTGCAACAACGGATAAAGTTTAAAAAACATATATTAAAGTGATGGTCAGAGTAAAGTTTTTGGTTTGGTTCGGTGCTTTACAACACAAGAAACTTATTTAATGCCAAGTCATTTGAAGTAAATTACTTTACCCAAGTACACCACAAGAGCTAGCCTGAGGCTGGTACCATTGTAGGATTCAAACCTGCACCCTTTCAGTCATCAGTTAGGTACATTAACCACTGAGCCACAATGACTCCTAGAATAGTATGTTCTTCAATGATAGAAAAACAATCAGTCTAGGATAAGCACCAAAATTTTCCCTTAAGTTCAGTCATAATTTAGCAAAATGGAAAATATTAAGAACTCCAATTACTGATTCTCTGACATTGGACCAGCTTAACTTGTCTTGTGGTCAATTTCATCTTTCATGTGATTCGAAAGCACCTACTGGGGAAATAAAATTTAAATCATCAACAGCTACTATTCCACTCCCTTATTCTATCAATATTAGATACTATTTGAGTCTATCTTGCTCTCTCAAACCTCACTATTGTTAATTATGTTTATTGACCCTGTTACCCTCAGAGGAAGAGGTGTATACAAATTTCCACTTCACCTCCTTTCCCATGTTCTCCTCATCTGGTACTGAGGTGGAATCTCCTCTCCATTCTCATCTTTAGTTTCTTCCTTCTCCTCTGCTTTTTGATCTGATTCCACAATGGTAGTAGGGGACTCCTCTTTCATCTCGAGAGAACGTGTGGAAAAGTCCTAATCAAAATACAAAAAGGTAACAAGTTTAGAGAAAAAACATGCATGCATTTTCTGACACATTTAAAACAGCACATATGTAAACATTGTTTTTGCAGAAAGTTTAAGGCTCAGATCAGAATACTAACTAATATTTAAGCTTTAAAGGTTGGGTAATATACTTTTATACCCCTTTGATATTCAAAACCTTATGACCGATAGATTGTTGATTAAATGTTGTAATGGGCAATTGTAAAGTGACAAAGTAAATGTCAATCATACATCCCAATCAAATCAAACTGAAATCAAATAAGGAACACGAGATTAAAATGTCCTGACAAGTTTACAATGAAGGCAACATTTGCATTTGCAATACCAGGTGCACACATTTGTTTATGGATTACAAACTTTATACACATGCAGATTTTTCATCATTTCAGAGGATTACATTAACAAAAGTCTCTCAAAGTCTCTTATGCTGTACTGGTTGAAAAGAATTTCCAGGAATTCAATACAAGACCATTTCTTCCTTTTTACTGCTGAGTGTTGAAGCATCTATTCTTCAGTAATAACAAGAATTTGAAATTTTATGCTGCTCTGGTGGACATAGTGGATCTCAGATTGGCACCATTTTCATTTAAGACTAACAAGTCATTCATGAGTAGTAGTGATAGCAGTATTTTCAAGATGGCAACAGCGGTGGCCATACTGGACATCAGATTAGCATCATTTTCATTTATGCCCAACTAGACATCATAATAAGTCTGCTGGTGAAAACTCCATGGCAAATTACTTTTTGTACCTAAAAGTAGTGATAACAATATTTTCAAGAAGGTCTCAGTGGTGACCATATTGTAATTCAGATCGGTGCCATTTTCTTTTACAACCAACAAAAGAGAAAACCCAAATTTTCATAAGGAGGAATAGTAATAAAACTTTTAAGGCTGCCACTAAATTACATCAGATTAGCACTGTGTTATATATGTCCAACTAGACTATGGGATGAATGAGTTTGTAAAGTTTCATGGCAATCCTCCAAGTAGCTTATGATCAGCTGTGACAACAAACTTGTGCTAATGGACAGATGGACAACAGATGATGTGCAACGAGTCATCCCACAAGCCCTTTTGGTCTATTGTTACGTGCTTAGGCTCGAATAAGCAGCAACACAGAAAGAGTGAAAACTAACAAGCTTGTATAAATTGAACAATGAATTTATTAAGTACAATTATTTTCATAAAATAAATAAACTTACGGTTTTAGAGAATCAAATCCAACAAATATAGAATTCACAAAATAATCCACTAATGAAATTGCAAGTCCTGATAAATAAATGTTCTAGTAGTTCCAGGTTCGAATCTTGACGATGTAATAATCCAAAATGGCTGACAATGTCACGTGGTACAGTTCTTGTTTTAAATCATCCAAATGAAATTATGAAACATATGTCCTTTTCCAGATAATTAGAATAATTCTTCTTTTCCAACGAATTGACACAAGTCCAGAATAATATTAACACTCAAACATAAATACACAACCAATAACTTACAGCCCAAAGATTCTACTAAAGATAGCTTCTAAAACACAGCTATATATATTGTAATTTCCTCGTAAACAAGAGGAATCATGTGAGTCTGGAAGGTCATGGAAAAAGCTACCTTCTCCAAGTCACGTAATAATGGAATGTTCTAGAAGGAAATCATTCACTTCCCACCCTCAATAAAAGTGTTCTCCTTGAAATTGACCAATAGTTTTAGAGGCTTGTTGACAATGTCTAAAGCAAGGTCAGGATTTAGGTCAAACAAGCCAAGGTCAAAACTTGTTTACAATTAGAGAATCTAAGTCAGCTTAAACTTTCTAGAATAATTTCCCAACTAATGAATAATAAATCCTAAATGACAATTTTGGATTTAATAATTAAAAATAAATAAAATTAAATCCAATAGCCGTAACACTATATCTAAAAATCAACACTGATGGCATCTTATGAAAATGCCAACTTCATTTAGAATTAAACTGCTGAATGTAAAGAATGGCACCCAGTTCATAATTATAACTATATGCCACATTTTGTGCTAAGAACAGCTGGCAAAAGCAATTATTTCACAATATAATACGATATCCATTGTGATACTGCTGGTACCCACATTAAGTTATTTATCTTCACATGTGAATTGATGAACTTGTCTCAAATGATGTCAAGATATGCTGATATGCAATTTCATTGAATCAATTATATAATGCTATAATATTTTATTGAAAACCCATCTTGATACAATCATCGACAGAAGTCATATGAATTGTTTTAGGATGACCATCAAAGCATCTATTTTGCAAATTATATCAGTATCATTTTAATATGTGAACAAGCATATCTTGCAAGACAGCAGCATTCTTTTCTTTATGAATGACAGTATGGCCATCCATTCACAAGAAATATATGTTCAAGATTTGTCAAATCATGGGAGATCAAACTGGTATCATTTTCAATTATGACCAACTATCTATAATGAAAAACATTATAGAAAAAACTGCATCTTATTTACAACCATCAATTCAAAACGAGTAGCAATAACAATATTTTCATGATCAGCACAATTCTTATGTATCACAAGTCTTTTAATGAAAACCCCATGTCTATATGACCATCTGTTCAGAGGAAATAGGTATAACAAGATTTTCAAGATTGCTATAATATCATCCATACAGAATGCCTGATCTGTACCATTTTCATTTAGAACCTACCACATATTATAACAAGTCCATTAGCAAAATCAGTGCAACTACCAAATCAAAGGTAGCCATACCAAGATTTTCAAGATAGTCATCATGTTCATGGAACTGGAGGTCTGTTTAACACCATTTTGATTTAGGAGAAATAGACATCATAAGAGGTATTGAACTGAAAATCTAATGTCAATATGACTGACCAAAAGAGGAATAATGGAAACAAGATTTCTGTTCTTAATTTTGACCATTAGATCTAGTTTGATGTGCCTAAAGTGTGAAATGTAATAATGCACCAGTGTGATGATGTATGAACAGTCTTCCAATTAAGAACAGTAATGTAATCCAAGATGTACTTTCAGACATATACATTATTACTATAATTCTAAGTTGATGTTTCTGTCCAAGATTATTATTTCAGAGCAGTTTTATTTCCAGTCAATAAAAATTTGAATAAATAATAAATCAAAATCTGAATCTGAGCACAACAATAAGATGTTAATGCAAGAATGAAGAATAATTTTACTACTAAGATACAAAAGAAGAGCCAAGATGTAGGACAAAAGTTAATTTCCTGAACAATATAGGCTATAATTAACACAAGGTCTGTTAAAAAAAATTATTATAAAAAAAAAGATTACATAAACAGAACTGTCATTTTTTATCAGGATGCCAGAAGCAGACTGATTGTAACATCAGTTATTCCCTCTTCACCTCCTTTCAACAGTGCTTTCAACATTGCAAAGTTACAATATATTAATATCAAGAACTTGATACAAGTACCTCTTTAACCATCCTCTTCTAAGTTCCCAAAACTACTCTGTATTGAATAAATGAATGCCTGATCAGTTGGAATATCAGAAAAAATGCAGTGAAATCTACAATTTTACTGTCAACCTTAACATCAATATATTATTGTTATTACTGATACCTGGCTTAATACATTGGAAGATAAGGAAAAATGTTCCGATTTGACACATGACAGCTATGTCATCAAATCATTTCCTAAACCTTCACAGTGAGGAGGTATTGCTGTCACTAATAAGAATACTATTTTCTTATGTGACATGCTTACAACCAGCTTCAATTTAAACATACATCTTTTAAACTCATTTAAGCAACTCCAACATCACAGAAATTGTTAGCCTATTTCTTTTTAATCTATCATCCACCACCTAGTCACACACAAAAAATTTAACTGATTCTGTTTTTGGAGCAAATTCCTGGCCCTTCTAGAATTTTGCAATTCTACCAACAGAAGCTTAATGATTTTAGATTTCAACTTCCATTTTGACTTCCCTACAAACCTACACGTGTCAAAATATTTAGATTATATTCAATATTTCAACTTGGCATTGGTCTCTTAACATACCTCGCCACAGTATTTTGAGATCCCCTACTGTCTTCCATGAACCTGCATCAGACAACTTTTGCATCATATGCCACCTTGATCTGTAAGTCACTGGACCACCACCACATGTTTTCACCAGCTCGATTAAACATCTTTACTTCTAAATTTCATTTTCAGACATTTTGGGTCTTCGAGACAGCCTTATTATAAAGACGCATTTGTAAAACTTTTGTGATGCAAGGCTCAAACAAGATTGCTTATTAAGGTGCCCAATGTGTCAATCAAATTTAGTTTAACAAACATTTTTCTCACCCAAGTAACAGAGAAATCTAGCTGTTTTGCTAACCTTACTTTTCTTATCTAAGTCTAGTCATCTCAGACCAATTGTCTCAGTCATGGTATCCACGCGCTGAGAACTACTTTTAACAAAAGAAACCCTTGTCTTCTGCTATGCCATAGTTGTTCTCAAATAAAACAACAACAACAACAAATAAGATATAACCAAAACATAGTTACTTAAGGTCAATCTGTCTTAAAAACACACCAAAACAAAAACATTTTGATAGAGACAAATACACACACGCATACTATTTCGAGGTTTTGATAGTATGTTAGTTCAAACTAGCATGGTCAAGTTTATCCTATATGCAAGACTAGCTCAGTACATTTTCAGATCATTAAAGATAGCTAAAGCAACTGAATTAGTTGTAAACACTTGCGTGAAACATTGTATATACTGTTAGTTACATTTAATGAAGCTGACCTAAAAATTTACTGTGCTACCGATAGGATAAAATTCTCAATGGTGTTTGAAATGAACTATGTCAGAAAACACTGATCTATGCACATAAGACTATATACCTATACACTTCACAGCATCCCAACTCTCTAAACAACAACGGAAAACTTAGCAACAGCCAGAAATGTGTTATGTCAAACATGCTCTATTATAATTTTGTTAAGCATCTCCGTTGTGCTCCAGCTGAATATACCTGCAACATTTATTGACAAATAATACTACATACCAGCCAGAAGGAATCATTTATCCCTCAACACACTAATCCATAAGCAAATTACACTGCATCATTTGCCATATTTCCAAGACAGAAATATAAATTTTCAAAGAATCTGTGAACTTGAAAGTTTAGCGCATTGTTATCCTCTGGGGTCGGCATATTTGGAGGGTGAAAAGGGTCTTTTATATGGGAGTGTGGGGTACTCAAAATTGGAAATGATGAAAGGAAACAGTTTCTTTCTAATAAATTAAAACTATTTATTGTTAATTTCATATAACATCCATATATTAAATGTGATAATACCACATTACTATGTGACATTTTATGTTGTTATTTTTCTTTGCTCACACGTATGAACTGTGTACTTCGGACGCAACGGTCACACCACAGCCCTCATTAGCTCATTTTTATTCATGCGCCACATGTAAACATTGTGACGTGCAATCTTTTAAAGAGTTCTTTTTACTTTAAAGGATAATATTGGGTGAGAAAACTAATTTACGTTGGGGTTTGGACCGAGACAATGAAATCCCAGCCGTGGGGTTACATTATATGTCTCCCCACTCGGACAAGCCTGGTGGATCATGCATTACCACTTTCCAAGTGTGTGAATTTGTATAAATATTGTGTGAATCATGTGATAGTGTGACCTGGGAGCATCTCTGCTACTGGTGTCTTTCCATAACTCTTTAAAACTGATATTGTAAAGCCTTTTTGAAACAGTCGACCCTTGATGCCAATGACTTGAAAAACTAAAGCTCTGTCACTTACCTCTCATCCATGTCACAAGTCTTAGAGAATGTAGTTTATTCTCCAACAGCATCTAACTTAAATGTACATAATCTCTTCAGCAATTCCCAGTCAGCTTATTGCCCAGTGTCACTGCACTGAAACTGCCCTCCAAAAATCTACTAATGACTGTCAATCCACTTATAGTGATAATTGCAGTTCTCACACTCCTTGATATATCTGTAGCTTTTCATACAATCGACTATTATATCTTACTTAACTGTCTGAGACATCATGATTTTGGCACCCACAATACTGCTTTATCATGGTTCAAGTCATACATAACTGACAGAAGAGCAAATTGTTTAAGTAATGGTAAACAATCCAGCTCAGATAATCTTTATTGTTGTGTCCTATGGGGTTTTGTACAAGGGCCAATTTTCTTTGTTCTATACACACAACCCCTATCAAGTATTATAAATTGCCATCCTGTGTCCTACCAGTTGTATGCTGGTGACAATAAACTGTATATGATCTAGCTGTCTGTCCAAATGAAGTTGCTTGCACCATCCATGGCACAGAGAAGTGCATCTTGGATGTTAAGTCATGAATGAGGTATAATAAGCTAAAATGAATGATGATAAAACTGAAGCCATGCACATTTCCTCACAAATAACTCGAGCCAAAATTTATCAGAATCTATATCAGCAACATTCCCAATAAATACAATCAATTAGATGTTATACTTCATAGCTCTCTATTCAAGCATGTTCTAAACAATTGAAGAGCAGAATTCCAGAAGCTGAGACAAAACAGCACTATTCCACATCTTCTTACAGCTGATGTCACAAAAACAATGTGTGCTTGTTACTACTTTCTAGACCTTACAACTGTTGCAGTCTGCCATCTAGTCTGTTACTGTGTCTTGTTAGAAACTTCAAAAGATCCAAAACACTGCATTTATGATCAATCATTGCGCACCAGGAACTGATCATACCTCACTACTTCTTCACCAATTCCACTGAATCAAACACAACATTTCTTCTCTCTGTTTCATTCAATTAACTGCTTCCTGTCCAAAATATCTATCTGATCTGTTGTGCCTGCTATTAGCTTGCAGTCATCATCTGATACTTATATACTCAGTAATCCCAAGGTAAAAACAAAACGTCCTCTGGAAAAAAATACCCATCTACTTGAATTGAACTGACTTTGGATCTCTGACACAAAGAGACCATTTCACATTCAAGAGTGCTCACAAGACACATCTTGTCTATCAGCAAGAATAAATATGACATTCATCCATTTGTCATTATTGCTTTAATTGAAACTGTACTCAAGCTCATTTTGTATTTTTAGGTTATTTTGTGCAAACCCCTTTATATTTTATATCTTGTTGTTTTGTGTAATAATTGTTTTTAAAGTGTCTGTGAGACATTTTTATGTGTTTAATGTTATCTGCATCCAACTGATCATATATCCTTATGTGCTACCTCAATATTGTAAAGCACTTAGGGCTGTTTAAAAGATTAAGTACACTATTAACTTGTCATATTATTATTATTATTATTATTATTATTATTATTATTATTATTATTAATATTATTATACCTGGACGGTTTCTACCGAATTAAGCTGAAACTGGTAAAGTGGTTGCTGAGAAGTTGGCATACGATGATGTAAGAGGCATAATGCAAGCTTTATGACACATGTGGAACAATGCAGTCTGAACACTGGGTTTTACCATAAGCTCACTCAACTCTATGGCCAGGTAACTTAAAAATGATATTATACTATAATAAACAGTGAATGGGAAGATTATAATTTCATTTTTTTTACTTCATAATTTATCATTTTATGACAAAATATTCCAGAGATTTTGGTGTAGGTTTTGTTACATGTATGTATAAGTAACTATACCCTTGACATCTGTATTAGGAATCTCAAAACAAACTTGGGGAAATCTGGAAGATCTTCTGAAACAGCAGTACTGCAAAAAGTAGACTTTTCAAAGTCCGTCAATTGAGTGTCAAAAAACAACACAAAGTGATGAAGCTCTGCCCATGAAGGATCAAGGACTCCACAATGACTGAAACAAAATAAAATATAGATGAAAGCACAAATCCCTTGGTGGGACTGGTGTTCTAGTGGCTAAAAAGAATTTCTATTAATTCAAAATATGACAAATTACTCTGTTTAACTGCGGAGTGCTGAAATCATCTATGAACATCTTCATCAGTAAAAAGATTTTCAAATTAGCTACAGGGTGGACATTGGATTTCATCCAGGACTACCAACACATCATAAGAAGTCTTCTGTTAAAACCCCATGGTTGCTGTGGTGATCATATTAGATGAAAGATTGGCACAATTTTTTTTTTTATGGCATAATAATTACTATAGAAAGTCTTCCAGTGTAAAATGAAACAAAATCATTGCTGCAATAAATTCCACTGAGGAGAGTAAGAAGAACAAGATTTATTTTCCAGATGGCTGCTATGGTGGCAATATTAGATGTAAGCTCAGCACTACTTTCATTTGGGAAGAACAAGACATCATAACAGATCTTTCAGAGAAAACCCCATATTAATGAGGTCCATTCAGATAGAGGAGAGATAAGATTTTCTTGAGCTGGCCAAATTGGATATCTTGGAAACAGCATTCTAATTTAGGGTTGACTAACCATCTTGAAACGTCTTCCGGTGAAAAAAACATACCAATATGATTTTTAATTTCAGAAAAAGGAACAGTAACAAGAATTTCAAGATTACTACCATGGATTGTGGATTTAGTTTGTAAAGAAATATTGCCAAAAATAACAAAAGAGAGTGAATGATTGGAAAATTTCCAGAATTTCACACTATTTTATTGAGTGAAGAAAATCTCGTATCATTTGGAAACCTCTGCTTTTGCCCAGAGATAACTTAAACAAAGCTATAGTCTATAATTTATAAGCAAGACATGAACACCTGGCATATCTGGGTACAAACTTTAAGCATGCATTAATATTTTAATAAAGTTTTCAGATAAAGATATCTGACTTTCAAAACTTCTACCAAAGCACCTGGACAGTATTAATGACACCACCACCACTGCCACTAGTAAAATTGATAGTCAGTCTCTACAATAATAGTTTTCTTGGGGATCTAAAATACTATACTGTGTTCTTTTTTTTTTCTTTTTTTTTACAGTTTATGGGATGACCTTCCTTATGCTAATCAATGTGACATTTGCTCTTATATTATTCCAAATTTAACAGTCATGGCTCTTATTGGTTGTAAATATTGACTGACAATAACTGACATGTAGAAATTATCAATAACGATAACATAGATATAATCCAAATCTCTGCTTGCCAATTCATTTTAACATATTATTATCAAAAGTTTATGTTAAAATGACTCGTGTTGTAGAAATTGTCATTCTAGTCATCAGAACTGTGTGCCCTGAGTATGCCATGATTAAACATTTGATGTCACTTTGGCTGCATATGATTTTTGGTCAAGCAAACCAATACCAATATCATTCTTTACCAGAAAATCATAATAGGCATTGGGTTTAGAATAAAATTTCCTTCAAAACAAATATTTATCTTACCTAAGAAGAATATTCAAACAGTCTGCTGGTGTTCCATAAGTAACCGTGGCATCAAATTTATTGAGTTCCTCTCCCCGGATGAATCGACTCAAATACTGATATGGCCGCTGAAAGATGGATCCAGCAAATACCATCTCATCAAACAGCTGATCTTCTTCTTTGAAATCTACACAAAATGTAAGATGTTACTTACTCTATAAACAAGAGAATACTAACTTGCAATATGAAAACTGTTTCATACATGCCTTGTAAGAAATTAAACCAAAAATATGACAGTTCACAGTACATAATATTACACAATCTTTACAAATATTCCAAGTCAATATGTGCATAGAAAATAATATTCATTATTGTATGTTCTTTGAGTTTGAATATGACCATAACATCACATTTTTTTTCTGTAAGTATTTGACAGGATGGTCAGGCCAAATTATTCTTAGAACTGTTGCTGATACACTGAAAAGGAGATGTAATTTGGAGTTGCTTGTTCAATAAAGGAGATTTATGCCAGCTATGCTTCTACAATGCCTCTGCAGTTCTCATTAGCTCATATTTTGTAGTTCCAGTATGGATGAGACTGCAGCATATATAACAATCACATGCAAAATCTACCAAAGATTCAGAATCATTGTCGAATTGTTGCCAGGATGATTTGAGGAAGTCTGTGAAGCATTTCTTCTGACTTCCATGAAATTGCTTTCCCTATTTGTGAACACAATAGTTATGTAGACCTTCAGTTTTATTTGCCAACTGATGCCTCTGCACTCCAATACATTTGATTATAATCTGCCAAAGGTCAAATATGCTTTGGCAATTCTGGTGTTGGTTTCATTATCAATGTGGTCTGCACTTGATGGTGTACTGCCAAGGTAGGTGAACTAGTTCAATCCTTGGTGGGTCTAGCCTTTCCATGCGATGGTAGGCTCTATGTAAGGTTTTCCTGGTGCAGATTGGTATATCACATCTATCTTCATTATACTGACTGTGAGACTGACATTGTCACAAACTGAAGAGAACGGGTTCACACTCTGTTGCATATCTGATTTAGATATACCAGTTAGCTAAACTGTCCTCTGCAAATAGGATATCACAGTCACTTATTGCAAGTTGTCTTTTTCATATTTTTTCTTCTGATGTTGATTCCAATTATGGAAAGCATCTCTAAGCATGAGAGAGAATATCCAACTAAAGAAGGCTGGGGCTAGCATGCAGCCTTGCTTGACTACTAGGAATTGTCCACATGATTTCACCATTCACCATATCCATGACACAAACCAGCATGCCAGTAGAGATATGTTGCTGGCATTTCTCCTTAGGTCAATGAGCTGCAAACACCATGTCTGCAGCCCCAGGTCCTTTCCTGAAGAACCAATAAATGAAAAGATGTGTATGCTGCATCTTTGCTGAAAAGACTTTTCCCATAACATCTATACCTTGAAATGTCACCTGTATTTGGTGAAATTTCCATAAAAACTTAGTTGAAATCAAGGCAGTAGACATCTATGCATTTCCAATGTATTTTAAACTCCCCCAAGTCTCTCTTCCTGAGATATACTTATGGAAACAATTCAGAGCTCAACTGGTCAATGTACTCTAACATTTACAAACGTTCCCTTTGCTGTGTGGTTTTAAACCTCAATTATTCAAGACTCATAGTTTTAGAATTGGAGCAGCAACAGAGAGTGCTAAGCAGGGTCTATCAGACAATTTTGTTCAGGTTGTAGATGGGTGCCAGTTGGATATCTTTTAAGAAATACATCCACCTGAGCCATAAATTGGCTGATGTTTGTTATAATAGAAATCCTCAGGATTAGACTTGTCGAGTTTTGGTTATTAATGTCCCTATATACTTATGTATCAGCCCCTTGTCGCTCAATAAACAGGTGTCAGACACTTCACAACCCCACAAACTCCCCCAAGTCTCTCTTCTGGGGTATTCTTATGGAAACAATTCTGAGCTCAATTGGTGCAGTGTGCTGTGACACAAGTTTTTTTCCCACATTGCCCTTGATGTGTGGTTTTAATATTCAAGACTCGTAGTTTTAGAATTGGGGCAGCAATAGAGAATGCTAAGCAGGGTCTATCAGACAGTCTTGTTCATGTCCTAGGTAGGTGGATGCTAAACGGATGTCTTTTAAGAAATACATTCAACTGAGCTATAGAATTTCTAGTTTGTAATTCGAGGCTGACTTCAATATTTCAACACATTAGCACAGCACTTTCTACTGCCTGGTTCTGCCTTCCAATTTTTTCTGCTTTCAGGTTTCATCAGTGCACAGATCGATACAGTTGTCCAGAGCAAATGGGCATGCCACTTCATATGGGTTCATTGAAAATGTGACCATCTTACAACAAATTCTTCTAGTTGTGTTCTGTGGCTTAGCATGGGGATGACAACACAAGATTTTACCAAACATTGCTACTGCAGTGCCTGTTGACAAACTTCAGCCGGTGGACACTTTACCCAGTAATATATGCAAGGACATAATGATTACACGATTCTGGCAGCTGGCACCCACAACAGAGCATCAGAGCCTACCATAAATTTCTTGTGAGACTCTTCTTTGACCACAGGCACCAGATGTGCTTATTCAATTGGTTTCCAAACCTTCAGGTCTTTCTTGCTAATGGTAGGAGTGTAGATTCCAGTATCCAGTTTGCCCCCAGTGGTAAATGAGGACACCACAAGTTACTTTGTTGCAAATTGTAAGCAGATGCTGCACCTAACATACCAAACTTTAAAACTTTATCTAGCTAGTATTTGGCATTCATACTTGCATTTTGGTGTCCACTATTAACTAATAGTAGCTCTTTACTTAGACAACAAAATATACTGAAAGGTGTCAGAAAGGTGCCATGCGACTACAGACAGAAACAACTTCCTATTACATATGATATATTGTGTAACATGACAATGTTTGGAACACTACGGAGTTCACTCAACACATACTACAAACTACTTGTAGACGACAAAATATACTGAAAGGTGTCAGAAAGGTGCCATGCGACTACAGACAGAAACAACTTCCTATTACATATGATATATTGTGTAACATGACAATGTTTGGAACACTACAGAGTTCACTCAACACATACTACAAACTACTTGTGCACATGCTTTAGTGCTATTTTTGGTGTCCAGAATTTACTAATCATAGATCCCAATTTTCTGCAACAAACAATCTGTGCATGTCAGACATAATATTCCATACAGAATAGTGCCTATTCATTTTTGATCTTAGGGCATCTAAGACATGTTTTCTGTAAATTTGTGAATATCAGTATTTATATTATGAACTGTGGTGTCCTTGTATGCCCATACTGTGTGATAAATACATTCCACTGTATTCAGATATTAGCTGGAGCTTGCCTTTGTGATCCTCTGTTTCTTATGGATAATGGTCATGCTTAAAGTGTAACTTTCTTTATCACTATCATTTTAAGACCATTTTATCTAGGTTAGGTTATGACTGACATCATTTTAATGGACACTTCTTCCACATGGGGGCAGCTACCAGTGCAGCTAAGGCTGGAAATCCAGACCATCTTATTCAAAACATAGGTTAATGGTCTTCTAATACATATTGTAAATATATTCAGGTGCACCCAGAAAGAATTAGCTTTGCACAGTGACCAATATTACAGCATGTGCTTGACTAGTTTGTTCTCGCTTGTGTCAATCAATGAAATATTCATTTCTTTACTGTATTATCACTTAATGGACATGTAACTTCCTAAATGGCTATCTCATATATATTTCTAACATTTCTATGTTTATGCACATCTGGCTTATCATGCAGTTCCAAGCCTATTTCATGCATTTTCAATCATTATTATTTGTGTATATCCTTACATTTACTTTAAATTGGGGGCCATAATTACAGTCACATGGTTGTTCCTTAGTCACAGCAGTCCCTTCACTTCGTTTGGGCCATTGCCAAGTTTCATGCATTCACAACTTGGCTTTGGAAATCCCCAATTTGTGTTAGTACTTAAATGTACTCAACTATTATGCCTATATATACTTCATACCCGCTTCCTACAGTGAATGTATGGAGTACTGACTGATGTTTGTTGCCATGGCATCATCAGGATTAGACTCGTTGAGTTTTGGTTTTCAAGTTCCTATATACCTTGTATCAGCCCCTTGTGGCTCCAAACAAAGGTGTCGGACACACTTCACAACCCTACAAACTCTCATGGGTCTCTCTTCCTAAGGCATTCCTATGCAACACAAAAATTCACAGCTGGGCTGGTGCAGTGTGCTGTGACAGGACTTGCCCAAATTATGCCAAAGATTATTTTATATGTACAATAAAGTGCCTATTCAACCTATGTATTGTATGCTATTTAAACATATGAAAATGATGAATAATGCAAAATGCTAAATCAGAACACATTTCTGAGATGATGAATGATGAAATGATAATTAAACTGCAAGTACAAATGTAATGCAAAAGAGACATCTAAAGATTTTCAAGATGGTTATTATCATTCTGGAGTTTGGATTAACATTATTTTAAAATAGGAAATTCTACATATTGCAAGGAAAATAATTTTAAAAAGACAAACATATCAGGACAATCAATGGTTCAGGAGAATTCACTGCAACAGAATCATATACATTTTGTGAGGTCATATCAGTATTATCATCATTTATGACCAACGACATACAATAAAAGTGTTTTAGTAAAATCTTCATGGATTGGGAACTAGCACCAGAAAAGGATATGCATAATTAAAATTTATGAAAATGATGGTACACTATGGAAGTGAGCTTGAAAATCATATTGAATGTCCTCTGGAAGAAATCTTTATTTAAACCCTTCCTTAAGAGGTAGTACACCTTTTCCCACTGAGATACAAAAGTTGAAACTGGTGGACAGAATTATGGAACCTTAAAAGATGTGAATGTTGGTAACCCTCCCTTATTAAGGAAAGAACCAAGTTTGTTGATTTTTCATAAATGTTTTGTGCACACTCAACAATACTGTACAAAGATCTCACCTTTTGGCTTTGGTTTATCTGTGAGTATATCCAAACTTTCTTGTGGAGATCGACAGGTCAGGTATGGCAGAAAATCAAACACATGATGGACATATCTTGTAGTGTCACCCTGTTTAAGCAGAAGATAATTATATGGCTGACTTATTTATTGAGTTCTTTACAGTTTAACATGTACTCTATAAACTGCAGTAATTGCTATTCTTTAAAATATTTTGATAGATTAGAATTATTAATCCTGTATATTAGAACTTGTATTGCTACTGAAACATCTAAAACTTGTTCTGATGCTTAAACGGTTAGGTATGAGCAACATAAAACTATACATGTTAAATTTCATGTAGAAAGTGTCACAACAGAAAATGTAATTCCACTTTTATAAGAATAATTCTTCCCTCCCTCCCCCCCTTCTCTCTCTCTCTCTCATTAATTCAGACTATTCCTTACAAAATATGTCATTGTGAAAACTTAGCCATGGCAATACTATGGTAAAATCTGTGCAAATTTAAAACTTAAAAAACTACAGAGACATAGAATTATTGTAAGAAAGCATACCTTACATAAATTAAAAGTCAATATGTAGTTTACATTGTCATTTCTAATAGCCCCTTTCTCTACTACTGTAATAGTACATTGTTACATGTATCAGTGAGTCTGTAAATATGTGTATCTGCATCTCTCTCTCTCTCTCTCTCTCTCTCTCTCTCTCTCTCTCTCTCTCTCTCTCTCCATATATATAAGCACTTAGAAAATTACTCATTCTTGTTAATGAAAACAATTTATTCATGTGATCAGCATTGATGGCCTGAACAGATGCACTTTCATTTATGAGCTCAGACAAATAGCTAGACTCTCTGTGTGTAAGTGTCTGTGTCTGTGTGAAAATGTTTTGTTTGGTATGTTATCACAGTTGGAGAGACCTTAATTTGCTTTATAAGTGAAGCTTTTGTAATATCTCTGTTGTTTTTGTCTTTTTTTTAAAGATTTGGTCACACACAACAGAAGACAAGGGCTTCTTCTCTGGAAAGTGGTTCCTAGCATATCGACACCATGACTGAGACAACCAGGCTGGGACAACCAAACTGAGATAGGAAATTATGGCTAGCAAATCAGTTACATTTCTCTGCTGCATGGATGAGAAAAGATGCCATCTGATCGTGCTAATCCAGTGTGACCCTGTTTATAACATGCTAACTTATAATAAAAATTCAGATATAACATGACTGTAGCATGGCTCCTAAAATTTCATATACGTGTACATTTCTCATACATCAATTTTTTTTTATTTCTTAAAGGTAACAAAAGTAACATGTAAAACATTTATTATCATTTTTGGGAAAGAGATTGTGTATGAATTCTAAAATAAGATGATCATGATGTGGCTCCTGCAATTTCATATACATGTATTTATCTTGTACACGAAAAAAGTTTCTTTCTTCATAAAAGTATGAAAAATAATGTGTAAAAGTTTATTCAGTGATCACACTTGGCTTCACCAATGTCACAAATTACAATTCTTTTCTTAGTGGCAACAAAATATACCATCTGGCAATCCCCCCCCCCTTCCCGATATTCTTGTTTAAACTTGTATATACTACTTGGGTGTTGAGTGAAGAAATTCAGAGGCACCATGCACGGTAGCCCAAACTTGATATAAAATGCACTGGAATTTAGCTATTGTTACATAAACAAATTCATTGTTCTTATTCACTAACCACCTTAACAGTGCATTGTTACATCATAATCTGTTTATTCTGACATCTGACTGGTTGCTGTATGCTGGAAGAGCTCTGCTTACACTCACATATCTTTACAGAGGTCCTTAACTTGACAAAACAATAGATATAACATTTCAGGCTGGAAATAACCATCACAGAACTATGTTTTGTTGAAGTAATATTTCATTCAACAGGTACATTATGATCTTGTTTCCTTACATGCAGCCATGAAAACAATGACAATGACAATCATGATGCTGGTGATTACAATGTACAAACTCTTTACCATTCTTGCTGTCATTTTTTCTACTACTGGCATTATCTCAACTAAGTAAAGATCTCCTGGTGAACGTCTCCAAACATGACCAGACTTGTGTGTCAAACACCCCAAGATCAGCAAATTGAAAAGAAAAAAATCCACTCCTCCTTGGACCTGCAATAAAAAACACCATAAAAAAAACTGTTGGCAAAATTTGTTTAAATCCACTGCAATGATGCAGATTCATATAATAGACTGACAACAGTATGACAGATATATGTTTGTGCCAGATTATCTTTGTTTTATAGTCAATGTAGGATGGAAAGCATGCTATCTGCTTTTCACAAACTAATAATCAGACAATTAAAGGTTGGATAATCCAAGATTAATGTAGCATTGGTATGAAAAAATATTTCATTTTTCAAATAAACATAAACATAATTCAGCTAATCAGAATTAAGACAAATCAAAAGTACTCAGCGTATGGTACACACTATCAGTTTGCATATATCAAGAACTCAAAGTAACTAACTGCCCCGCTGAAACTGGTGAATCTTTCACATCTTATCCCTTGTAAGTTTGTTCCTGTTGACTACAATGTAGATTTGCCAATCTGTGATGCTGGATGTTAGATTATTGTAATTTGAAAGATATTCACTTCACACTAATAACAGTAGAATATATTTATATTTTATTCAGTTTGAAATTTCCTTTATGTTACAACATATAAAAAAATGAGTTCCTTATGATTAAAGACTTGAATTATTTTGATGAGGTATAAGCATGGTAGGCTGACAGCATGAAATTATATTTTTATACTCAGTCTCAAATGTTCAGAATCTATTACATGCTATGTCTAGCTTTAAAGCTCATAAATAGTGGTTTAATTGGTCCAATGTAACAGAAGTTTGTATCTCTTAGTATACAGTCACAAATGGGAGGAATCCAGTTAGAGTTTTCATTTACCACAACTATAAATAAAATAAACATCTGTAGCAATTTACCTCATGTGCAATGTCCAGGTGAATGATCCTTACTTTGGTAGCACCAGGGGGCAGCATGCAACTTAGGAGATTCTGGATCACCAGGGACACATTGATTTCTTTATCCTGCAGGGGGATTGTTACAAGATCTTCCACTTTGTCGTGTGAGTTCTTGTTAGCCAATTTTGCAGCCAATTTTGCATTCATTCTCCTCACATACAGAGATTTCCCAACTCCAGCTCGCCATGACTTCACAACACGAACACAGGAACTGAAACAGGAATGTTAATTCCTTGTAAATCCTATGCCTCCACTGCAGCCCTTACCCCTAAATTTCAGGTTATCATCTCTCCTCATATATATATATATATATATAAACAAACCCACTGGCACACAGGTTTATTAGTTTTCTACTAATATATACTAGAATCAGTTACTGAACCTGAATTTTAAAAAAAAAGGTAGAAATGCATGAAAATATTTGTTTTATTACCCATCTTTCTTTCAGTCATATTTCTTTGCCACAATAACATCTTTAGTGAACATATGTGCACAGAGAGTAGTAGTAATAAACATCATTTTTGAGGTGGCCACATTGGTGCCATCCCGTACGAAAAAATTACGCCTGTATCATAGGCGTACTACAGGCGTATTCTGCACCTAAAATATTGGTGCTCTTTGGTTTATGAGAATAGAAGAAAAGTGCAATACTAGCATATTCTCAGGCAAAATATTAGCGTACTTTAGGCATACACAGAGGCAAATTAATTAAATTAGTACACCTGTATTCAGATACATAATAGGGTGTATTACAGGCATAAAATATATTCAAGTACAGGTATAAATCACAGGCGTAAACCATATCATGTACAGGCGTAAATCACAGGCGTAAACCATTTATAGTACATGCTTAAATCACAGATGTAAAACATATTCAAGTACAGGCGTAAATCACATCAAGTACAGACGTATATTACAGACATAAACCATACCAAAGTACAGGCGTAAAGCAAACCTAAAATTACAGGCATACTACATTGTCATAAACCAAACCTTGTACATACTTTACAGATTTCAAGCAAAGCGTATTATGCAAGAAGCATATTATTTAAAAAATCTACAACCAGCTAATTTACTCATGAAGCAATGAACAAACAAATTAGATGAACAGTATAGTTGATTTTAATAACCTCATAACACAAATACAATTGCTGGCAGAATCATTCATGGCAATACAACCATGTTCTTTGTCAGCTGAACAAAGATGTTTTATTGTGATACTTCACTCCTCAAATTTTGTCTATATTTTCTTCTCAGACAACTAATGGTTTCAGTCACAGCATCATTCAAACCAGTCATCGATGTGTTTGTTATTCCACACTTACTACACTATGCATTCACATATTCTGAAATAAAAATAGATGTGGTAAAGAAATGAATTTATTTCATTTAATGAAGCAAGTAGAAATATTAGTTTTTCAATTTATGTATTTGATATCAATTTGCTGGGAATACGTTATGATGGTTGATTTTTTTGTTTGTTAAATGGCACATTACACATGTTATTGGCTATATTATATCAAGGGAATGGGAGCTAAGTACTTTTCCCCAAGGATACACCAAGATAGCTGACCTAGTTGAGTACTGAACATGTGACTCTTGGAATACAAGGATGACACTCAACCACCAAGCTACAGTGGCTCACTTTTCAAAACTAAGTCATATTTTAGCATATCAATTCTGACAAATTTTTAATTAAAAGTTTTGGGGTTTGGTGGTTTTACAGCACAGCAACATGTTTAATGCTATACTGTCCTGAGGGAAAGGAAAGTGCTAAGGACACATACATGTGAATCAAACTCCCACCCAGATGTCACGAGTTCAGCCCCTTAACCAATAAGCCAGCATGGTTCAAATGAAGGAATATAATCAGTTAAATCAATTATTACTTTGAATATTATTAACATATACTGAGAAAGCATATATTATTGAACTATTAGTTGCATGCATAATTATATAATTATAATTATATTTGCTGCCAAGTATCATTCACAGAATATGATATTTTTCTAATTCCAACAAAATAGAACTTGAAAAAGAAACTTTTACAAATTGTGGATAAAGTCACTTATCAGTTATGCATCTCACCTTTACATATATTACTGATATGCATGTTTTGTCTAAGGGACACCTTAGATCTCCTTCCTTAGGCTTCAGCAATCCTTGACCTCAGGAAAGGGCCATTTCCTTGTCAGCAAACACCAATGGTAGCAACTTTCTTACGAGGGCATATCCTGGACAGCTTGCTTTCTTGGCATGCTTCAAGGCATGCCTCAGTCTGATACTGTTCACCATGACATCATGAGAACTAAAGAGTTTTGTTTTCTGAAAATTCCTAAGAATTGTATGAATATATTATTAATAAACTGTTAGATATAACTGATCAAACTTAAAACATATGTTATATTGTTTTAACAAGGATTGTTCATGAACTGTTCAAGAACTAATATTCTAGAACAATTCATGAAATTAAGTTCTTGAAAATTCGGCCATTTAATGTTCATGAACTGTTCAGGTATATTTTATTAATATTTCATGAACACGTGTTTTAAGAGAGTTTGTGAATAATTCCAGAATTGTTCATGTATGTTACAGTGAATTAGTCCAGATATCATTACATGAACACCTCAGTTATTAATCAGAATCAACAGTTCTGATAAAATCTTTTGAACCTTTCATAAATACACCTAAATTAGATACTTAAACACAGTTATGCGGTTAATGATTGAATCAACATAAAACAAACGTAGAAACACTCAGACAACTTTACTGTCCTGTTTTGTAACATTTTCTGATTGTGTACTGACCGCTTAACGTCTTATAACCTTTTGGATATTTTCAAATTTTTTTATGAAAACATTCTGTGTGATTGTTGACCTGCTCAAGGATTTTAAATCTGACATCAAAATTATCCAGTCTTTTCCAAAAAAAAGGGTGATAATCTTGCCCAAAAATTTGTACTTTTTACCTTTTTAAAAAAAGATACTTTCTGAATGGGGGGTGGGGTGATTGGTGTGAGGATTCCAATCCCCTTGTAACCCTAAGTGCTCAAGAGACCATTTCAGGATTACTGCAATCGTATGACTGAATTATACCTTTTCGCGTGAAAAACGTTTTTACAAAAATCAACCATTACTTACTTAGCATTATGACGTTTCATTTTGACCGTAAATCTTGTTATGATACTAAACAAAGCTCTAAGGAATCGTGAAAGATCAGATTGATAATCATGCCTATTTTACGAGAAATGGTTTAAAAGTGTTTTACCTTTAATTCCAATGACGGCCACAAAGTAACTCAATGTTTTCCTTTGAAATTTTGCCAGAACCAAATCTCCACTTCTGTACTCATCACGGTGTGGCTTCAGAATTGTAGTCATGCTTTGTATTGACCAATTCTTTTCATTGTAATACAAAAACAACAAACAGTATATTTGACCTTCTATAAATTTCAATGAATCCATTTTGTTTAATATTCAGCAAATGCGCACGGTGTCCTTAAGCAGGAATATTTCGATTTCGAATCGACCAACTGCATCAGCAACCGCTATTCGGATTTATCTTGGCTATTTCTGCAATGTAACATATGACTCGTACAATTGACCTCAATGTTGAAGATGCTGCAACTCTAAGATGGCCAATTTTGATTTATTACAGTACCTTCATTCAAAGACTCAAAATCGATTTATTTTTAGAAATGTAAGAATAATTATCTTCGAAGAATATCAGTCGCAAAACTATTTTTTTTTAAAAAATCACCTAGACAGTTGCTGATAACAAATATAACTCATTTTAACCATGCGATTAAAGCATCATTTTGATCTAGATTGAAAACAAATGTATGGCAGACTATATTGTAAAGGGATATTTTGCTTCATTTGCATAAAGTACACAATGTCAGTAAGTGTTGCTTTCCTGATATGAAGCGTTCGGTAATTTTGAAAATTTTCAATCCAATAAAATGGGTTCTGTTCGGACATTGTCCTGTACTTGGGTCTGATAACTACAAATAATAATATAAGTCCATGGTTGAAATACGAATACAATTAACACTGGATGCCAAAATTATATTATCGAATTTATTTCGAAAACATCACTACATTCATTTTTAATCTAAAAAAAAGGTCAAAAACAATTTCTGAGGGCATCCATTTAAATTGTGTCACAAATTTTGTACTTTTATTTTTCAGTTTATCAAATTGTAATTATGGAATCCCCCAATTGATACTTAATGAAAAGCAGTTTGCAAATCAGAAGTTGAGGTAGTACTGAGGACACTTCATTTTAAGCAAATTCAGATGTTTAGGCTTGTGATTTTAAAGATATTTTTCATATAATAATAAAAAAAAATAGAAAGCAGAAACTTCAAGTAAAAAATGTTTAATTTCTTTGCTAACTCTAAGGCCATACAGAATTACATATTAGATTCTTGTTCATGTTGTCATCTTTTTCAGACATCCTCCTTTATATAACTGCCTAGAACATTGCATTCTAAGCAATATTGAAAACAGGGAGTGAGCTTGCAGTTTAAAAGTTTAAGTTTATGGCAAAAATAGTCTCTTTCATTGAATGGTGCTGTATTCAAAATCAAATAAACAGAAATTTGAAGGAAGTTTTCAGTTTTTTCAGCTTCAACATTTGTGTAATTAAACTATTCATGATTTGTTTCCAAACTTTATCATAAACCTTTCAGCTAGTTTTGCATGAATTTAATTGCCATTCTTTTGTTTGTTCTTTAACTTCTTGACATGATCAAGAATTCTGTCAAGAACTATTCATGATTTTTTTTAAAACTATTTAAATCATATTAGTTCATTAACCATTCTGACATGTTCCAGAATTCTGTCAAGAACTATTCATGAACTTTTATGAACTATTTATATTCATTTTAGTACATTAACTGTTCTTGATCTGTTGAAGAACTCATTCAAGAACAGTCCTTAAACTCTTGTGGTGCAGTATTGTTCTTGAATTGTTCTTAAAAGTTATTCATGAACTGTTCAAGAACTATAGTTCATGAACAGCCAAAAAACTTTCAAGAACACTTCATGTTCAGTTCAAGAATAGTTCATAAAGTTCATGAACTGTTCATTATATCAAGAACTCCATTTTGCAGGGGAAAACTGGAATAAAACAAAGTGCTGAAATACGCCTCATGTCTTTTGTCAAAGTCCTGTTTACGCTTCATCCATAGTATGCATATTTTCAAAGTTTAGAATTACATCTCATCTACCATACTGCAATTTTCTAAGTTTCAAAATACGCCTTTTCTTGCCAATATGGCAGGATTATTTTTGGAATAGGCCTGTACATTTCAAAACTCTAAGACAAAAGATGCTTGCATTTCATACCAGTATTACGCTTCTGGGTCTTGTACGCCTGTAAAAGTTGCTTTACGCCTTTACATTGAGCGTATTCTGCCTCTTATACTACTCCTGTACAGGCGCAATATGCCCATACTTTTCGTATGGGATGTTTGAGGTCAGAAAATCACAATCTTTTTCAATACCAGCTGTATAGAGCTGTTGAGTTTTAGTTGAAAAACAATGTTTTGACATGACCATCTGTTCAGGAGAACCAGCCATATAAAACTTATTAGGATGGCCATTTTGGAAGTTGGATAAGCATCATTATATTGCAGAAACAAGTGCTTTTTGTTTAAGTATTAGCAAAACCATATATTGATATTCTATCCCTGCAAGAGCATTGACAAGAATTTCAATATGGCCACCATGTCCTTCATGCTGGAGCTCTGATCAGTATGACTTCTCATTTAGAAGAGCACACACACACACACACACACACACACACACACACACACACACACACACACACACACACATGCGTGCGGATTGCTGTACTTGTGAACCATCCGACTAGGGATCGCGTTATGGACACATCCTTAAATAATCATTGAAACAACACATACAAGCTAAATAAGGTGAAAATATCCTCTATTGGTGCTTTTTTTACCAACATATTTTCTATACACAGTACACTAAATGAATTATTGATTGTCAATGTCGCGACACTGTGGACACGAAATTGTAGTTATGGACACTGTTCATAATGCTGTGTGTGTTTCTTATTATTGTGGAACCAGCTGTGAACCATGTGTCCACAAATATGATGAAAAATATGTTTATTATAATATTACTATAATAAATGACCATTCATTTCACTGACAGCGCTATCTTTTGAGGAGAAAAAGTCTTTAGGAAAAAGTTAGATTTTGCAACGAAGCTATATTTCTGTTATGAATCGATTACTGTAATCACAATTACAGGTAGTGTCTTTATGAAGAATAGCACATGATTTGACATAAATGGTAATGGTCGAGAGGGAGCAAATGAGTGGAAAAGACAAAAAAATAAATTTTGTATGTGATGAAATTAAGCGTTTTTCGTGTTGAAATAAACAATTCCATAGTGATTTATGAACTTATTGTTACATGCACAGGGGTCTCACTAGACAGACCAGTTTCAAACTCTAGCATAAATCCCGCTGGAAGGCATATGTTTTCCTCAATTTTCCAAAGACTTCCATACAATTTGAGTCGTAAATTGGAAAGCCAGACGTGTCTGCTTTTATATACCAAATTTTACTCTAATCAAGTCAAGACCACAGAGAAAACAACTTCCCAAAAGTCCATCAACCGCACATTTGCCTGGTTTTTCTTCATAATCATCAGATTTTCTTACCGCCACCCGGTTATGCCATTTATCCTCTTTTTCACTGGGAACTATTTAACTACACCACCTTAGGGCAGTCAATAAATGCTTTTACCAGCACATTACTCCAATATAAATGCATCTATTTTCCACTATGGACAAATAAACAGTATCTACCAAGTCGCTACTTATTGATTCCATTGAGTAATTTACTGGTTTCCTACCATAAATGCTGCCACCTCAACCACAACACTATTATACACCACAAGAATTTAATATGGACTATGTTACCCTTGGGACAGTCATTCAGATTGGAACTGAATTCACTACTAGCAAACCATGGCATCGTTCAAACTCACTAACATTCAATTCTGTGATGTTTGCTCCTAGTAATTGGCTAATTATTTTGGGCTAGGAATATTTCCATGGTGCCGAATCCCAATAATCACACAAATCTTAAGATTTGCTTAAAACGGGGTGCTATGAAATGCGCATACTCCAAATTTATTACAATTATATATATATGTTGTCAAAATATGCAGTAAGTACAAATATATTGTCTAGTGGTTAATTTACAAGAATAGAGATTGTTGCAATTTTTATAATCTGAGAGAGAGAGAGAGAGAGAGAGAGAGAGAGGGAGAGGGAGAGAGAGTGTTTATGGTCAGTGGTACTGTTACTAAAGTACTACAGTATGTACGCAACACGTATACATTTTTTATTAAAAGGAAACTCGTACACACTTGGTCTAGTCTAAAATTGCTTAAATAGAGTATTATTATAATTTTGCATTGTATATACCGAATCATTTCATGTGTACTTCTTGTATACACTGCAATAATGTTGAGTTCATTTTTCCATTCTATAAAATGATTCACTGGATAGGGGGAAATCGTAGTAAGTAAAAATAAGAGTTTGCAAGTATTTTCAAATTATACTGAGATTAAACATTTATTAAAATGACAACAGTAGATATTGCAAGAATACCAATAAGAAGTGAGAAATCGTGGTATCAAAAGGCGATGACATGCGCAAACCACAATGTGTGTATGTGAGGTGGGTTCACACAAACTGGCTGTTGCACGGCAGCAGGCCAAGATACACACTCGTGGCGGGAAATGGTTCACAACATTGGTCTGCTCTTTTGGTTTTAAAATCATGTACGTGAATCAAAATGATAATTTACAAGTGTGTACCTTGTGGACACCTACATTTAGCGTCCACAATGTAAACTGTGTCCACAATGAAGGTCTATACTTTGGATCAATGTCCACAACATAGTAAATCTGAGTGCACACACACACACACACACACACACACACACACACACATTTGAAACATGGATAATCAATTGGATTTTTAGAATTTTAGTTGTGTTGTATTCCACTCTTCTGGTCTTTTATTTGTGTACATAATCTGGCTATTGATTTAACCCTTTCATCACTATGGAACAGTTTTCCAGTCCAGGGGGCAGTGTTCTTCTCTAACGTTATACCTGTATTTTTTCAGCTGTAATAGATATGCACATTTCAGTCAATTAGTTAGTCAATTAGTCATAAAATTTGATTTTAACCTTGATTTTGACACCTAATCCAGGCAGATAACTTTAAAATTGGCAAAGTTATGTTATTTCAAAATCCGCAAATCATTTTGTTTTACAACTCCAAAGTTATTTAGTGTTGAGGACTCTATGCCCTCAAAGTTATTTAGTGATGAAAGGGTTAAAAAAAAATTCTTTTGTCACGCTGGAATTGCTTTTGATATGTTGATCAAGGGCTTCTGACACCCAAATTTCAGCAAAGAATGCAGACTAATACTCATGATTTAATAAATTAAAACTTTAGTCTCCTTGACAAAAAGTGTTTGTTTCTGTAAGCTTGGCTTTTGATCCAAATAAATCTTTGTGTATCATGTCCTGCAGCACATTTCTACCAAGTTTTATAATAACTGATCCAGCAGTTTGTTTTGAGAAGTTTAAAATTTGTTGATGGATGATATGTGACATATGAAAGACAATGCACTCAACCGACTTTATGGTGAACTAAAAATGACAATAGCAGTTACATTCTGAAAATTATGCAATATGTTGCATGTTGTTCTTTAAAATCAGGAAAGCACAAATATTTGTCAATATCTGCATCTATTTAATATGACAATAATATGTTGCAAGATTAATGATCCATAAAAAGCTGCAAAAACATTGCGGTCACAAGATTCTGTCTCACACTGGATTGACCTTCAGGGTGAACCTTAAATAATGAGAGCACTGTGATTGGATAATGTACATATCTTGAGATCATGGCCATAACATGTACACAGTTTCACAGCAATCCAATGAAAGCTGCATTTACAAGATCAAGTCACATACAACATCAAGTATCAATAACTTTTAACATGAGTACCATGAATGACACATAAGCCTATCTGTGTCTGATAGTCTTCTATGCAAGTAACTGAAAATTTGATGCATAACGTTTTCTTCTTAATAATTTATGAAGGCTTCAATCCTGAATAAATGAATGTTAAAATGAACCGGCCATGAAGGGTCATTATTTACTTTTTAATCTTTCAAAAGAAAGTTATTTAATTTTTCCCGTGGGGTAAGGAATGGTGTCACATCAATACGGGCATTTATGCACACATAGTGTGCTATTTAATTTGGTTGTCATGTCGCACCCCTATTGAGGGACTATCGACATGAATGTAGGACCTGGGTGAGTGGGATGGATCAGACATGCACTCAACCCTATCAACCAATTGGAAGGAGTGTACTAAAAGTGCAATGGCACCAACAAATGACTGGTGAAAAATGGTTTTCACATCTCATCATATTGAGGGTTTCTGGTCACAAGAAAGGAGGAAAAGGTCCGATAAGCCAGCCCATGTATGTTGACATGCCTTGAAATGCCCTAGCCATACTTATTTCAAATCAGGTTCAGTTTCACTAATGGATGGAAAATATACCAATAATGTGTAAGCCACCTCTGTAATTAAATCAAATTTTGTGTAGTTGAAGATTTTTTCTAACTCCTAACATACTAATGTTTCTAGTACCCAGTGTACGTATTGTAATTCCCTGACAATTTTAATTCTAGAATGTCTGTGTGACATATGTAGGTTGGTCACTGTTAGGTTATATGGATTGTGAATTTTGATTGGCGGTGTTCAAAATTGATCAAGTTAGGGTTTTCAAAAGAGCTTGTCAAATTGAGTTTTCGTACCAAATGAGTGCTATGTAATGGCTAAATGGCAGTAGACCTTAGAAGGGCTTTTTGATGGAGGGTTATGTAATGGTAACCAGTCTTCCCTCATTCTGGTTTGTTTGCTCCAGTATCCTCCTGTCGTCTCTTGTTCCTTGGGCCTCCCTTCATCTTGATTGTCAGCACAGTGTCCTCCTCTCTTCTGGCTATCTAGATCTAAAATTGTCCCTATCAATTTGGAAATACTCTGTGCTGTTGTTACAAAAGTGTATACAGTCCCATGTGACAGCCTATTAATACGGATGTACTAACGCATTCCTGATGGTTCGAGGATCAATACCACCTTGTATTTCTGATTTAGTTTTTAGGAGAATACTGACTAATTGGTATTTGGATGCAGCATTGTGCCACTGGGTCTGATGGTCTTGGTGTTTTATGTATATGGATAAAATGTTAGAAATAGATAGAGAGGAGTATTAATTCATAGATGACGGTATCCATAGTCCACCCTTTTGCTTTTGTACCTGATGTTATTTTCTTAAATGCTTCAATGTTTATTTCTATATCTTTTGTTATCCCTGATGCTTCATCTAATTCTGTTTGGTTGTTTTAAGTGTGTAGCCCATCAAAAGATTGGTTAATGAACCCATGTGACCTCACTGTGGGGCTACAATTTACTTCTTAAGGTTGTTATAAATTTCAAAATTAGTTTGTTATTTAGGTATTTTCCTTGCCAATCAAATGATTGGTCAATGAACCCATGTGACCTCATTGTGGGGCTACCATTTACTTCTTAAGGTTGTTATAAATTTCAGAATTAGTTTGTTATTTAGGTGTTTTAGTAGCCTGTCAAATGATTTGTCAATGAACCCATGTGAACTCATTGTGAACTACATATTGCTCCTTAAGGTTGTTATACATGTTAGAATTTTTTATTTATTTAGGTGTTTAGGCAATGTTTTTATATTATTTCAATTAGCCCTGTTGTTTTAAGCAGTTCAATTATATTTCTGAATGTTCCTTGAGGGTTGGTGTTAGTTAATTGGATTACTTCTGGGTATGTACTTGGTGCGGCTATGTTTAATTGTTTGGATCTAAATTTGTCCCTTTCCTTTTTGGTTTTTGTACCTGTCATTTTCTAAACTGTAAGCATCTTTTCTTTTTCTTTTAAAACAAAAATGTTTGTGGCACAGATGAAAAAGTTGAACTGAAGACTTAAGAACATTAAAACAGCAAACTGAAGTCTATATATCTCCATAACAAAATAATTTTTTTTATATTAATAAAATTCACCAATGATATACAATGGAAGCAAACAGTTTTATTTTAAATTTGGTCTTTTTCACCCAGTAAAAACATTTCTCAACATTAATGTCTTCTCTTTCCTGTCTTCTAGATTTGGCAAGTTGTAATATACAGTAATGTACTGAACAAAGTGGGTTTTCAACAATGTGTCTCACACCCAACATTTTAAGAATTTGTTTAGATCATGAAAGTCATTTAAACAGATTTTCTTATTTATGATTTACGTAGGATGCATGTGCTAGGTTTAAGAAAATTGTATGAATTGCCAAACAGTACAGAACTTCAGTTACAAACAGGAAAATATACCTCACCCTGAAATTTCACAACTTCATCACCATTTCACACACACACACCCCTATGGAGAATTTTCAGACATTTATGAGAAAAATGAATGGGATGACTTATAATGGAAGGATAGGGTTCCAGTTCAGGACTATTATATGTATCCAGATAAGCACGCAAGATGTCTATAACCTTCAAAAACTGAAGGTATTTTGGCAGAGGAAATAAGAGATGGAAAAGAACTTGCTTGTCAAAATCTACTGCTGCAGCTGTATTGCCCTCTTTCACTTGAAGCTTCCTCTTGACATAGTCTGCAATATCATGAATGTTTGGAATTGGTAGTGGCGGCCGTCGGAATTTGTCCAATGCTGCGATTATTGGAGATTTATATTCATTTTCAGCACTACAAAGCACAACAAGTCTGTACTGTAGGTCTGAAATAGAATTCAAAATTCCCATTGTTTTCTGGCCAACACTGAGCAAAGCATGTCAGTCCCTTGAAAGGTCTGATGCTCTAATGGCTGAAATATACTTCAAAGAATCGACAATAATAATAATAACAAACATAACAATAATTACTTTAAGACAATGACTCAATTACACCTCCCTTAATAGCTCACACAAAGCAGGGTCCACAAATATTGAGAGCACTGTAAGTGAGGGCACAAGTTAGCGATGGCCCTCCCAAAATTCTGCTATACATAAAAAAAAAATGTGATGGGGGGGGGGGTAGGGAACTGGACTGTTGAATGACTGAATCCTTGTTTTACAATCATGTTGATAAGTCAATAATAACAGTTAATAACACACTTTTTCTAATGACATTGTTTGTGATTCAGTATAAATAACATTTATTTTCAAAATATTCAACATGTGAAAGATCATTAATATTGATCCAACTAGTTTCAACAACCATCAGGTATATGACAAATTATGTGTATATTAGGTCACAGTCTTTTTGTTTTGGTCTGGTTCCCAGGGTGGTATTTAACAGCACAGTGCCAAGTAGGGAGTAAATGTAGCAGGGAACTAGATTAACTGTTTATACACCACCGAACAAGATTCCACTTTTTCAAAAACTAGTGACATTTATTTCATGAGAATAGTCTACATCAAAACTCAATTTTTGTATTGCTCAAGGAGTACAATATTGATGTCATGATTTCTTTGGAAGTAATAGTGAAATTTCTTATCATCCTTGAGGATATCTCTAAGTGCCAGTAATTCTCTGAAACTCATTTGCCCACAATGGCTCATATCTCTGAAATTAATCTCTTTATTTTACAAAGTATTCATTTTGCTTCGTTGCCTTGCTATCTTTCATCACAGTTATGAATGAATTGGTTATTTTAAGGTAGTTTAATTATATTACATATGCAGTAAAATTTATAGCATTGTTCAATTGATCAAATAAATTGAGTTGACCTGACATATTGAACCGAGCGGCTAAATTTTATGTATGTAGGATTTGCATGACTTTAAACTTTTCTTTTACTCCACCTCCTTTATTTGATATAAAAGACTAATTGACGTGATAAATCAAAGGAGGCTACCTTTTAATTCTGTGCAACAAGGCAACAAATACTTGCACAAGTCAATTATCAAAATGTAGCACTTAATTAGGTTCTCAGAGAAACATTCACAGACATAGCTGTTATGGTATTTTAATTTGGCACATTTTACTTTAAATACACATTCCACATATGATGAGTACAATTAAGAAGAACTAAAAGACAGAACAAAAACACAAATTTTATTTAACAAAAATCATTTAACTGGCATTTAAATATTAATGTACTGCCTAAATTATGCATGACATTTTCATTTATCAAAATTACCTTGAATATTACTATTAGTGTACTAAAAGTGCCAATTGGAAAGAAAATGTAACAAATTATATAACTACTTGTTAAAAGTTGATAATTTCATAATGTTGATTAAAATGTTAAAGTCCTACCTACCATTTGTGACCATACAAAAAGAGATATATAAGCATTTCATTTACCAATTTTGATCGCGATTTTCTTCTGGTTTTGAAAAAAATTAGATCCATGCCTGACTACTTATTATAAGCACTTTCATGGGTTAATTATATGCAAGTTATTAAGTGGTGTTGTTACAAATGAGAACTAGTCTATCTTGTGACCCTCTTTTATGTACATATATAATACAACCTAATAATGTTTACACACATACATATAAACATACATAAATGCTACATTGCTGAAGAACTGAAAATAAAAACAAAAACAGAAGTAGGTTGGTGTAAATTGTACTTCAATAAGTGCACCAATTTTTTTTCATGCTTTCATCAATCTAAAACATCCAACAGTGGAATGAAAAGAAAAATGGAGCTAATTTAATGTTATTCAAAACAACTGCACCTGAACAATGAAAGATATTTTTGAATAACTACCTTTTAAGCTTGGGTTCTTTACTACTGCAGCCTTTTAATGATCTTAGATTTGGGATACCAGTCAAGTCACTTTCCAAGAAAAAAGGGCCGAATAATATTTTGATAAACTCTGTCCAAAAATGACATATGAGCACATCAAATATTTCCAGATATATGAATTAATCCTTTAAAATCCAACATAACTGAAGGAAAGTTAACATGGATTCAAAAACTTGGCTACAACAAAACAAAATGACTTAACATCATTTGTAAAAAAACAGAACTCAGAATATTTCTCTAAAACAAAGGTTATATCCTAAACTAAGATGCCGTTTCAAAAAATATCCCCAAATTGCAAAATCATGAAAGGGGAAGGTCACATGAACAATTATGTCATGAAGTTCTAACATGACTCTGAGGAGAACCAATCATTTACTTTAAGAATAAAAAGTTGTTTACTTCTAATTCACTAGTCCCATCTTGACCTTGACAACAACCAATCATTTAAAAATAAATATAAAAAACTTGTTTATATGGTTTCCATTAACCTTGAATCAAGGTCAGGATCTATGTCAACATTACTTGTTTACCAAAGAATAACCAATTTTCTAAAATAAAACATCATCTCTAGTGAATAAATTTACATTACAATAGCATGTAATAAAAAAACAGAATTTAAAACTGACAAACAATATGAAATTAAACAAAGTTATATTAGATATATGTAACAATTATTTCTAACAGACTCAGCTTGAGAAGGAAAATTTGTAGCTAATAGGTGTGGTTGTATTGGACAAAGTTACAAAGTATAAGATTTTCTGCAAGAGCTATCAATCTTAACTACAACTGAAATGGGAAAGGCACACAAATGCATAATTAACTTGCATGGTATAATTGGACACAGCTGTGATAGCAGAATGACATTTTTCTGGTTTGGACAAAAGGCATTCATGATGATTAAACTGAAACCAAATTAATAAAACTAGAGCATGAATTTAATTTGACAAAACTTCTTTAATTGGTATTAATTTATTAATAATATGCCATCAATAGGCATTAATGTACATGTCATTGATATAAATTTTTCAATATCTTAATGTTATTTACAGTATTCTGGGAATATTGTTTGGAAAGAAAATTGAACAAAATATAAGACTTTCTGTAAAAAGTTGAGAATTTCAGGACACTTGATTCAAATTTCTTTAACTAACCAACATTTTCAACAAAGAAGTGATATATTAACGTGTGACTTACGATAACGATCACGATTTTTCCCCCCCCCCCATTTATCAAATAGTGGTTTTAAAAATATCTTCATATTTGCAAGTTCAAAATACAATATGTGATCCATGGATGACCCAGCATGAAAAGCATTTTGGAAGTTATTGAGGGAGAGCAGTGCAACATTATTTGCAGCATAAAAAATGCTGCAAATTTTTCTCCTATGAGACTAGAAAATATTGGAGATATAACATTAAATTGCCTGCCTGCATGTTCTGTACTTCTGCATCCATGGATAGTCAGAATAGCCCTATCTAACTTTGTTTTCATTGCATAGGTCAGCTATTTTCAAGACAAACATTTTCATCATTCTTACCATTTTGCTTGTTTTGATGTATGTACTTCTCCAATTCCCTTTCTCCTTTATCACTGACCTCAAAATCCAAGAGGTCACTGTTAACTAGACAGTGGATCTTACTGCTGGTATCCATAATAGTCCGTCTCCAGAATACACATAGCTACATAAAAAAAGCATGAAAGTCGGTGATAAAAATTAACCAATACTTTTACTTTTGACTAATGACCAGCATGAATACAAAGTGCTGTCCTCATTTTTAAACCAACAAACAGCCAAAATTCCAAAGAATTCACACATAAATCAAGGGTCAAGTAGGATTGAGACCTGTTACTTGGCAAAACTAATCCAAAGACGTTACAAAATTAATTAATATTAATAATTATTATTAATATTACTACTAATACTACTTTAAAGAGGATGATACAATTAGTTGCATGGAACTATCCTCAATGTAGCCCACTACATAATGCATATTTACATATATGGTATGTAGTGGTATACACAAGAAAGAAAGGCATATATAACTCCAGTTTCTTTCTACATAGGTTGTTTTTAAAAATAAAAAAAACATCAATCAACACACAACCTTACACTTGAGTATAACTCAGGAAAAACACTTTCATCTAGTCCTGAATGGGTAAATATTGGCTGGACCAAGAAATCCCTGAATCAAGCTGATGCAGATTCACACCTTGAAAATACTGTACATGCTAGTTTCCTTTTCTACCTACAGTTGCTGTGAACATTGCATAACAGTTGGCATATGTCAGCTGTAAATAATCTATGCATAATTTGCCAACTAGAAGAGAATCACTTGGGGTCTAGAACATGTTACAGTAGAAATAACTTCCATTTTTTAAAACAGGAACCAATCACATATATTCCTTTCTATGGCACCCATGTGTAGTTCTCTAGAATAGAATATAGACCCAAATAGATCATTTTATATGAAAATTAGTGGAAACCTAGATGGTTGTAATTCATCAATCAAATGCAATTTACTGATGTTTTTCTTGGAGAAAGTAATTACATGTTTATACAAAAGTCTCCCGTATATATAACAATATATTAATAAAGCTGTAATCTTGAAAATACTGGTGATCTGAGGCAAACATAAAAATGTCTGATCAGATTACAATCATCAAATTTTGCACATCCTCCATCCCTTAAAATTTCCCCTACCTAACTCATACAGAACAGCTCATAGAAAAGGAAAAGTATGACATATTATTTAAATGTTTAACTGTATATCCATATACCACCAAGAAACCATAGGCTATATGTTCATTTGCAATTCTGGAGTTGAAAAAAAAACTGTTTTTTATTATATGTTTATCATAGGAGCCATGTATCTGCATGGTGCTGATCAATTTTGTATCAAATGTGCACCAGGCAAATGCTTTCTTTAATAGATTCTTGAGTAGAATTATGAGCAGTGTAGTAAAGAAATATACTGTGCTGGATATAATGAAGACAATGAGGAGTAATTTTTGCAACTAACTCATTCCAGGGAGAAGTACTTGGGAACTTTTTCTGAACCCTGTGGAGGGAAAAAATATCTGAATGTATATATTGACATAATAAACATAAAATTATCTAAGAATATACTCCAACTAGGTACAACATGTATATACAGTACAAAAATAGTGAGACAACAAAGTGGAAGGTTTGTGAATTTATACTTTAAGTAGTAAAGTGTTTGTCACTTTGCATCCAATGAATTAGATAGATTATAATACAATGCATCTCAATTTCCTATGGGATTCTGTTCAAAATCAGTAGCCCACAAAAATTAAAACTTCCATTTAAGAGTTCTTTTCTTGGTTCTGGAACAGAAAAGTTAGTTGAAATTGATCCAACATGGCAGTGTAATTGCCTTGTTTTTGAGCACGAAATAATTCCTCAAGATATAATGGGGTCATATCATTTTAAACTCTGTGTACAAGTTTATCCTTTCTTGAAATATTTGTTCACTATTATTAACATTTTAAAATCATTCATTGCACTTGGGATGTTTTCAGCATGATGTAATAAAATTTGTCTTGTCTGTGTATACTTTCATGTCATCATTATTTTCAGCCTGCACATATAAGAAAACGTTAAGTTTCAACCTAATACTGTCATAGAGCTCTTTAAAGAGCAATTAAATCAGGCGATATATATAGGATGGGTCAGCATGACATCACAAGCTTAGCAACAACAGTACAGTAGTATTAGTTAGGTTTGATATTGCAGACCATTTTATTTTACCTTTATTTTGTTTATTATTTTTGTTTTCTTTGTCATGAACATGTGGGTTGTGACTAATAATACAAATCTTGAGTACCAGGTCAAATTTAATCAATGCTTTAGTTTAATCTTATCTTTTAGATGAGTCTAATCGACTGAGCATAGAAATGTTTATATCAAGCACTCAAATGATACATGCTGCAACCTCTGAATATTCTAGTCAAATCTCAAGAAATTTAACTCATCATCAGTTGAGTTACAACTCAATTATGTAATTGTTTCGAGCTTCAAGTAGTGGCGGAAAATTCCATGTTTTTTTCCCCAACTTACATCAATATTTGTAAATTTCAAGGACTTTTCACTGTCTGGAAAAATGATTATATCTCCCAACCTTTTCCTGATTTCCCAGCAGTGTTGGAACCCCAAAATAACAATTCTTTACACAGAGCTAGGCTTGTAGATGCCAACACTTTATGTTAGATAGTGACATTTACAGGATACTCTGAATAGAAAAAAAATGTGAACTTAATTCTCATTGCCTTTTTGTCAGACAAGTGAAATTCATATACTATGTGATACTGTGAATTAGATCATTCTGCATTGTTTTTATATTGGTATGTGACCTATAACTGAATTCATGGATTTATCAAATAGAGATTTAAAATATCAAGCATTATGGATTTTAGTGGATTCAATTGGACAAATGGTTGTTGTTGTTGTTGTTGTTGTAGGGTTTAACACCATTTGTAAGCACACGATAGACTATACATGGCAGCCAGTATTACTGGTGGAGGAAGAACCTGGGAAAAACCCCAGAAAGAACCACCGACCCATGAGAAGCTATTGGCAAGCTTTCTCACATAACTACATTAGCCAAATCTTAGACTCGAACCCACGCTGACAGAGGTGAGATGGCAGTGATCTGTAACGGTAAGCGCTTTAGACCACTCGGCCACTTGGAGCCCCTGGACAAATGGTAAGATTTATTTGTAACATGTCTGTCTGTCAATCTATCTGTTCATCCAGTTAGGTATGTTTATCTTCCCAAAGTACAACTCTGACTCAGTGATGACAAGTCACCCTTCAAATGGATCTGACTTGGCAAATACGCCTTGATTTATTGGAGGGTTTAGGAGAAACTCTCTTTTTGTAGCCCTAAACGGTGGATGGGAGTGATCATCTTACAGCCAAACTGACTTCTAAGTGAGTATACATGGTACTGATAAAACAAACTGCTGTTTCAATAAACACTTCTCCTCAATAACTTTTGCACAATGGGGTCCACACACATAGACCACACTATTAGTGAGAGTATGAGTTAAAAAGGGACCTCCCAAAACTTTGCTAGATGTTGAAAAAAAATGCAAGGTGGGAAGCTAGGGAGCTTTGCTGTTTATTGACTGAATCCTTGTTTTACAATCATGTTGATATGTCAATAATAAATATTAATAACACACCTTTTCTAATGAAGTTGTCTGTGATTCAGTATAAATTACATTTATTTTCAAAATGTCAAACATGTGAAAGATCGCTAACATTGATCCAACTGGTTTCAACAATCATCAACTGTATGCAAAAATATGTTTATTACATCACTGCTTTTTGCTTTCTTCATTAGTCTTGATGCTGATGTGGTGTATAATAGTACAGCGCCAAGTAGGAAGTCAATGTAGCAGGGAACTAGATTAACTCTTGATCCACCACCAAACAAGATTCCATTTTTTTCAAAAGCTAATGACATTTATTTCATGAGACAATTGTCTACATCAAAACTCAATTTTTGTATTATTCAAGTAGTACAATATTGATGTCATGATTTCATTAAAGGTAATAGTGATATCTCTAAGTGCTAGTTCAGAAATTCTCCTAAATAAAAACTTGTTTGCCCACAATGGCACGTATCTGTGAAAACAATCTCTTTTATTTTTATAAAGTATTTTTGTTTTGTTTGGTTGCCTTGCTATCTTTGATCACAGTTATAAATAAGTCAGTTATTTTAAGGTAGTTTAATTAAGTTACATACAAAATAACATTTATAACAGTGTTCAATTGATTAAATGTTGTGAGTTCAACTGACATACATCTGGGGCTGCTAGATTTTAAGTATGTAGGATTTACATGCCTTTTAACTTTATTCCACCTCCTTTATTTGATTTAAAACATGTAATTACCTGGTTAATACAACTGAGGCCAGCTTTTAATTCAGGTGCAACAACACAAAAAAATAATTCCATTGAGTCAGTTATCAAAACAAGGTCAGCACTTAATTAGGTTCTCAGAGAAACACTTGCAAAAATAGCTGTTATGGCAGATTGAAACATTTTACATTTAAATACATACTTAAGAACTAAATATAGAACTAAAACACAAATTTTGCTTCATAAAATTATTTAATTGACATTTAAATATTAATGTACTACCTACACTTGACATAAAAGACATTTTCATTGATCATAATTTTCTTGAAGATCTTTAATTACGGTGTACTAAGAATGTGTTTAGAAAGAAAATGCAACTAATTATGATTTCTTATTAAAAGTTGATAACTTCATAATGCTGATTAAAGATTCCAGCTCCTATCTACTGTTTCCAACCATTAAACAAGATATATATGTGTTTCAGTTACAAATTTCATTCACAATTTTCTTTAAGTTCAACAAACAGGGATCATCTCTTTTGTATTTTCTGGTTTAAAATAATGGGATCTATGCCTGACCCTGCATTATAAGTGGGTTTGCAAATTATCAGGAAGAGAGTTAGCAAAGAAGTGGTGTTGGTATATTCCTGTTTGGAAATTTTGTACTTTTTGTTGTTTCTGCATTGCAACAAAACTTAAAACTGGCTGACTCCTATAGCTCCACCTCAATTCCCCCAACCCTCCAACCACCAAAGGTTTCAAACAGTCATGGTGAAAATGTTTAGACATCAAAAAAGATAATTACTTTTTTTGCATTAAAAAATCTGTGTAAAGACTAGTTATTTAGAGGTTATTTCTATGTCTAATAAGTACAGTTGAACTTGATGACTAATTTGCAAAATATTTCTACTTAAACAACCGATACATGATTGTTCAATACTAAATTCAGATGGATTTTGATTTGTGGAGTTGCTGAAAATAGTAAATGTTGATGAATGATATATGCCACATAACAAGATCACTTGTTCTTATTGCCAACAAATCCATTTTGTGCAACTCACTGGATCAAGTGTTGTCTGAAGTGTGCACATCAAGACCTCATCTGCCTGTGGTAGAGACTGGCTGGTACCCATCATGTAAACCGACAGAACAGTGGACAAGACATCAGCTATAAAAAAAATTATTATTGGTATAAATTTATACAGAAAAACACAAGGCATATTTTTCAGCCTCTTACCAATGATCCCACTTTTACAAAGTTCTTTAACAAGCTTCTTAATCCTGCCCCAATATTTAAACTTTTGAAGTAACAACAACAATTAATGTCATTATACAACATGGGTGCAAAAAAAGTACATTTTCATGGACACTTTCATCTGTGCCATAACATGTTATAATACCAGGAGTTCAAATGGGTAAATACAATTGAGTTACAATACCAGTGGGAGTTCAATCGAGTAAATACAAATGAGTTACAATACATGTACCAGTAGATAAACTGGTAAAAGAATGAGCATGAGCACAACATGTTTTCCCCAAGCTGCTGAAGCCAGTTTTTTCATCCTTGAGACGATTATCATCATCATCAGTCTCTTGACCTAGTGTGGTTGTTGAGACACTATGCTGCTGAACATCTAACGAGTTCCCTCCACTTGTCTTGATCATGTGCCAATGCAAGTGTTTCCACAAAACTTTTCTTAGTCCATTCTGTGATGTTGTCAGTCCACATTTTTTCTCTGTCTACCTCTCCTTCTGCTACCTTGGATGCTGCCCTGCAGTACTGTTGTGGATAGACTGTTGGCTCTAGTAACATGGCCATACCATTTCAGCTTTCTCTTTTAACAGTGGTGAGGAGGTCATCAAAATGGCCAACTTTGTGAATGATGGTAATAGGCACTTATTCAATTGTGATATGATCCATGTAAGAGATGCCAAGGATAGTTCTCAAGTGCCTGGATTCTTCATTGTAATTCTGCTGTCAGGGTCCAGGCCGCACATGAATACAGAAAGATTGAGATGACTAGTGCTCTCAATAGTCTGATTTTAATTTTCAGACAGATATTCTTGCCTCTCCAGATGGGTCTTAGCTTTGACATAGCTGCCGTTGTTTGTGCTGCTAGTGACAAAATTTATGCTCTTGATCCCTCTTTGGTGATTATGAACCAAGATATTTTAATTGGCCCACTGTTTCCAGTTCCTGTCCTCTGACTTTAATCTTGGTTGAGATTTGTTTGCCACTATTTTTCATCAGCATTATCTCCTTGGCACTTATCAACATGTAAAATCTGGAAGATGTTTCATCCAGGTTCTTCACTAAGGTGGCAAGCTCATCTTCACTGCCTGCCAGCCCATCAATGTTGTCTGTAAAGCATAGTTTGGTGATGTTACGCCATCCAATGCTTACTGTCCCAAAGGGGTTTACCAGGGCTTTACTCATGATGCGCTCAAAGCAGATGTTGAAAAGCGTGGGTAACAGGAGACAGTCTTGCCATACTAAAACTGTTGTCTTGAACATGTTCCCTACAGAAACTTGAGCAATTACTGCACTCATGGTAGCCTTGACGTATAGCTGCTTGATGGTATTGGTCAACTTTTGACTCCATGTTGTACTTCTTCACTGTGGCCCACAATGCCTCATGCCACACTGTCAAAAGCCTTTTACAAATTTATCAACACACTCTGGAACCCTGCCTGTTCTTCAGTGATTATTTCATCTGCTTGTGGGTTCAGACTGTTCAAGATGATCTTCAACATCACCTTACTAGCATGGCTGATCAAACTGATAGTTCTGTAATTTTGGCACAGCTGGAGATTGCTTTTTTGGGGGAGTGTTATAATCAGTGACTGGGTCCACTGTGTTGGCCATTCACCTGTCTGCCAGATCTTGTTGCAGATTTTTGTTAGTAGCTGTATCATTGATTCTCCACCATTCTTGATAAGTTCAGCTGCAATGTTGTCAACTCCAGCTGCCTTCCCATTCTTCAGTGCTCTTATTGCTGACTCCATCTCTTCTTTGAGAATGGGGAAATCATCATTTGTGGAGTTTGGAACTTCAAGCACCTCTGGTTCTCATTATGACAGATGGTTGTAGAGTTCTTTACAATACTCAGTCCATCTTTCTGCACTTGCTTCTGTGAGGAATTTTCCATTTTTGTCTTAAATGGTACTGACTCTTGTTTGCTTCTGTCTGGTGAGGTCTTTCACATTTTGGAATGCCTTTTTGCTGTTATTTTTTCTCAGACTGCTCTCTATTTCTGTGCACTTTTGTCCAATCCAATCTTCTTTTGCTTTCTTCAAGTGTTTTCTTATATTCTTGTTTATTTCTCAGTACTACACTACCCCTGTTGTGTGTCTGATGTTTCTGAGTTCTCTTCGTACATCACACAGATTCAGAATCTCTTCTGTAACCCAGGCCTTTTTCTTTGGGTGTTGGAGGTTAATGATGTCCTTGGCAGCTGTTGTCATGACTGTGCTGAAAGTGTCTGTCATCACTTTGACATCAACATCCATCACAAGAAATGGAGCAAATTTTCTTCCAATTGTGACTTGGAATGACTTGCAGATGTTTGGGTCCTTTGGTTGTTCAAGGTTGAATTTGAGCCTGATTTTCTCTGACTTGTTAATTTTCTTAAGCCTCACTCAGAAAGTTCATAATGACGAGGTTGTGATCACTCTCAACATCAGCACCTGGGAAAGTTCTTGTTTTTGCTCTATTGATGCCAGATCGGTAACGATTTTGAACAAGTATGTAATCGATCTGGTTATGATGAGTTCCATTTGGTGTGTGCTATGTCCAGCATCATAAAGCTTTATGTAGGCCCAGAGTGTTAGCTAGTACCAAGTTGTTCAGCTTGCGAACTCAAGCAGCCGTTTTCCTCTTTCATTGGTAAGCTCATTGCAAGAAGGTCCACAATGATCATCACAGTCTTTTAGAGCATCTTTGCCAACTTTGGCATTCCAGTCTCCTTGGATGATAAGGATGTCTTTTTTTTATTTACCATGTTTATTATAGACTTGGATAATTGTGATGTAAAAGGGAGGTGCTTTCAGATGAATGTAGATGATTCTGTTAGATATGGGGCGACATTGAAGCATAGATCCCTTGATGGCATTGTTTACAAGGAAGCCTACTCCATTTATGGACTTGTTCAACTCTTCACTATAGTATAATACATGCCCATCTTAAGTTTGGTGTAGGGCTTTCCATCTGACTTCACAAAGTTCCAGAATGTGCCGTGTGTAGTGTTCCATTTCATGTATCAACTCTTGGAGTCTTCTAGTTTGCGCCAGAGTTCTATTGTTCCAGGTGCTCTGATTTAATGCAAAGATGATAATGTTTCACAAATGTGGCATACATTGACAATAGTTGATTGTTGGGGAATTCTTATGACCAGAGTAAGGAAACTGTTAAGAAAACAGTTCATACACTTGATTGGGATACAAAAATCTGTGTTTGAACACACACAGAAAATAAATTTAGTAAGATTTTTGCTGGACACAGACACAATAACTGTCAGTCTAATGTGAGATAAAGCAGTCTCATTGCTCTGGGTTGTGACATACTGTGGAAACAATACATCATTATTCATGAATTGTCTCAACTTGTGGGAAAGCTTGTTGCTAACAAACTAGGTGTTGAGTATGCACCTTTATACTTTAGATCTAGAATATGAGACAGATAAACACTTAAAGATATGTAAGAATGATTTTGATGATTATTAATTACTTCAGTAAAACGTGTTATGAGAGACTGCCCCTTCTGCCAACAAAAAGTGGTCTCTCAAGACAGGTGGTCTCTCATCATAGCAGGTTTGTACAAAAAGATGTTTCCACAGTTCAGTTTCAGAATAATTTCAAGAAAATAACCACAATCACTGTACATATATTTTATTCTTTATTAATAGTACCTGCTAAAATGTTGTATGCATTCATCTAAAAACAAAATTATATAAGAATAAAGATATCATCTATCATTAAACATTTAATTACATTTACATTTTAAGATCACATATTTTAGTGTATGAAATCATTTCTGAATAACTCCTTTTCCTTTGTAACAATTTAAATTTGTTTTACCAATGCTTAAACAACTTTTTTTGCAAGTGGTTTGCTCTTTTTCAGTTCTTTCAGTTACAATACAGTAGAACCCGTCTTGAAAGACCATCCCTTCTGCCAAAAAATAATGGTCTCTCATTTCAGGTGGTCCCTCATAACAAGTCATAATACTATACAGTAAAACCTGTCTTGAAAGACCACTATTATGTGAGGCCACCAGTCTTGAGAGACCTTATTCTCAATGCACAGATTTATTGACCATATAATATTATGACCTGTACCAGTAATGAGAGACCACCTATCTTGAGAGACCATTATTTTTTGGCAGAATGGGTGGTCTTTCAAGACAGGTTCTACTATATAATCAATAAGTCTGTGCATGAAAACTTTGGTCTCTCAAAACAGGTGGTCTCTCATAGCAGTGGTCTCTCAAGACAGGTTTTACTGGATTTATTTTCTCCAGACTCAACATTTGTCTCTTTTTAGTTGGTGGTCCATCCATTGTTATTAAGGTTCTAGGTGTTATTATTAGTGCTCACTTATAATATCAAACGTATAAACAGTTTTGACTCTGCTGTGGATAAATATGAAAAATCTGTACATGTGCATTGCATATATAACACTTAATCAAAACAAAGAAATAATTATCTCATTCAGAAACAGAACCATTTACTCAGAGACAAAAGTCAATGGCTTCATTCAAAGATGACATACAGGGATTAACTCTATAAGCAAAATGTGAAACATGGTCACACCAACAGATAATAGCTTGTGGTCGGGATGTAATCTCTTAATATCAGGGGGAAAAACAACAAACATCACAGGTCTTGAACACTTTCAAACGAATCCAACAATTTTCTCTTGCTTTTTAATATACAATGACATTATTCACTCCCAGCAATATGAATTAACTCTAAAGCCAAACAATATACATGACCACTACATCAACTTTGGCAGTACAAAGGCATTTCGTGATATGGTTTACGGGTTGTAGTGTCCATCACTGGTAGCAAGAATTCTTTTTTTGATAAATATTCCTTTTATGTTTGTTTTGATCAGAACAATCTTTACTAATCAAGAAGTCATTGCAATAATTAATTACATATAGGTCAGTGGTGTCTATCTGTCCTTGCGATACATCGTTCATCAGGTTGCCAGGTCCTACGATACAAGCAGGGAAGCAGGTTAAAGCGGGAATAATTAGTCTGGTTCCCTGCTGTATGCTCTCTGCATTGCTCACCCTTATAGAAATAGCAGAGAACAAAGCAGGGAGCACACAAAGCTGGGAACCAGACTTGGAAATAATCTACCTACACATTAGTCTGGTTTATGACAGAAACTTTAAAATGCTATAAGCATAGCTTAAAACAATTCAGACATCAGTAGCCAACCTATTGTTTTTAATTTTTTTAAATATTTAGAATGGTACAAGCAGTCATTCTTACAGTGATTAAATAAAGATTGGTGGAGTTATACTCATTTTTGCAATGTGGTCTTTCAAATTGATCCGTGCATTAGGATTATCATTGGAAATGACAGGTGGTTGCTCATAGCAGTTTTTACTGTATTGGCAGAGAGAAGACTGTGTATAAACTTCGTGGATATCAAGTTTTACAGTAATATCACATGGTGAACCATAGATTATTTGACCAATCACAGCTTACTTGTTGGTTATAAAAATAAAAAAAAACTGGTTATTGGAACCAGGAGGAAAAACTGTACCATATTCACTTCTTGGAACTGAAAGCCTATTTTTTGGCATTACAATCTTTTTGTTCAGAGGTGAAGAATACCCATGTGCACATCTTTATCGATAACTCTGTAGCTGTTTCATTAGTGAACAAAATGTGGGGCTGCATTTCTAATTAGCATAAATTATTATGTGATATCTGGCTGCGGTGTGCAATTAGCATTATCTAGTTAAGTGATTCCCATTTGCCAAGGAATACTAAAGTGTGCTGCCGATTGTCTCGAAACATAAATGAGGATCCTGAATAGAAGTAACGTTGTACAATCAGAAATACCATCATTTAAGTGTATGTGCATACTGATGTGGATTTATTTGCTTCCAGGTTAAATCATCAACTTGTGCTTGTGTTTCATATGAACCTGACACCAAAGCTATAGCAGTTGGATGATTTTTCATTAAAATGGAATTACATTTGTCATTATTGCTTTCCATCTTTCAGTGCTGCAAAGCAAAATGACCCAAAACGAAGCAGATCCGAGTTTAATGGCACCACCATGGACAATGCAATGCTGGTTTCTGAGCCTCTTGCATGCTGTAGTTGGTCTTTGTTTTTTCCTGCCATGCCCCCATGAGATAATTCAATTGGCAAACAATCTGCAATGACAACACCCCCTCCACAAAATGATGATGGTGTTTTTCACTTATCAGGATGACAATAAAAAAATCAAGGATTATCAGACAGGGCTATCTTCCTCATCATCAATTCATGGAGAACATCAACTAACAACAATATTGTGGTCATCTCCAAAAGTGGATGATATAGAGTTTTGAAATGAATTAGTAGATAGAGATTTAGGTTATAATTCTGATAATACAGCTAGATTAGCAACTTCATCATTAGTCAGTCTCACTTCTCAATCCACTCTAAGCAATTAATGTTTTACTTAAGAGATTTTTGAGAGAGGTGTTCATTGCAAAGCCTTCATTTCCAAAGTACTCATTTGTGTGGGATGTGCGGCTTGTGTTTAACTATTTTCTTTCTTTACAAGGCAATGACCAATTTTCATTTCAGAAACTTACTATGAAGTTAGCCACGATGCTTGCTTTGTTGACAGGACAGAAGTATCAGACACTTCACCTTATGCAGACAAATGGCATTAAATCTGGTGTTAACAGTGTACAAATACAAAATCTTTCATTGCTGAAACAATCTAAACTAGGGAACCATGACAAAAAAGTGTGTGCTGTGTCTTGTTTACAATTTTATATGCAACAGACCACAGTTTTGTGAAGTTCTAAAACATTTATTCTTTAGCACACAATCTCCACATAAAAACATTGCTAAAGGCACACAATCAAACTGGACAAAGACTTATAAGAACGTCTGGTATTAATTTATCAGTTTTTTGGGTTCATAGTATAAGGGCTACACCTACTTCTGTGACCTGTACACAATCCTGAAGGCAGTTGGTTGGGCTAGTGCCTATACCTTCAGGAAATTCTATGACAAGCCCATTACAGACAAGACTGAATTCTGTTGTTGTTGCTGTTGTAGGATTTAACACCATTTTTCAGCACACGATAGGCTATACATGGCAGGGCAGTATTAATGGTAGAAAAACCTGGGAAAACCCCTGGAAAGAACCACTGACACACAAGAAGCTACTGGCAGGCATTCTCACATACCCACACTGGCCAACTCAAACCCATGCTGACAGAGGTGAGATGGCAGTGATCTATAACAGAAAGTGCTTTAGACACTCAACCACTCGAGGCCTCGTGAATTCTGTACAAAGGTCCTCTCTGCATCCAGAATTTCATAATGGTCATGTAATGTACAATTTAACCTTGGTTATCTGGTTTATTACCAACATATATAAGTTTTCTTCCTTTTCTTCTAATTGTTTTTAATCTATTCCATAAATGAAAGGATTTCTCTCTGAAATCTCATGGAATCACATGGCACTTATGGGGGAAAAGAAATTAATAAATTAAACTATACTTTTCAAGTTGAAGTCTGATTATAATTTCATGAATGCCGCAAGTTCCTTAACTCATTCGGCCCTGATGCCGCCTTTGCACATAATCCAGTTTCTGCATTCAAAGGCCGATACCGCCTTTACGTGAATTTTCTCAACAGTGTATTGCAGTGCACATCCGCAATAAGAACCGGAAGTCCACAGCTAGAAGCACTGCCAAACGTCCACGCTGGGAACCAATTCAAGAGTAATTTCCCTTTATTGACATTAGTACGACGTAGAAGAACTAGAACAACGAAAAAGATAATAAATATGTTACCTCTGTCTCTTCAAGTAAATTAAAATAACAATATTTCTTTGTGCACGGAGTCCTGTAATATAAAGTAATTTTTTTTTCTCACGGCTAAAGCAAAGGCATATGAAATCTCTCTCTCTCTCTCTCTCTCTCTCTCTCTCTCTCTCAGATACTCACGCGATAGCAATTAAATAAGGGAACCAGTAATCGCACCTTATGGAGCGTATTATGCCTGCACAAAACTGAGGTGAAATTAAGGGAAATTTTGGAATCTCTATTATAATAGATAAACTGAGTCTGACAATCAACAAACAACTCTTAGTACAATGGACTTAATTATATTTCGTATTGCAGGCTTCCTTGTACCATCCTCACCTCAAACTTAAGTTAAGAATGTTTAAAAATATTGACAAATCTCGCATACAGAGCTCAGAAGAAATATCTGATCCTTATAGCCCTATTCAAATTAACGAACCAAACCAACTTCATACATAAAATACCATGCTCTAGGTAAAATCTTTAATAGCAAGTTTGAAATTTCGTGTGCTGCGTAAATCGACATATTTCATACTGTTCCTGATTTTCATGTTATTTTACTTACATCATAGATTCACGCACTTGAGTAATACAGTAACGTATCAATAATTGCATCCGTGCTCATAACCAATGCTAATATTTCTCTTTGTTAAAGTCTGGGTCATAAATATTTCCTTTCTTACACATCTGCACACGTCACGTTATCTCCATCTATATTTTTTTCATAATTAGATATTCCAGTTTATCAGCTTTATTCTTAACACACTGTTCACAAGAAATTTGTTCCCATTTACCTAAACTCGCTTCTTTCAAACGAATTATCTGCGCTCAGAACCATGACTTTCTTATCTCTGCCTTTCACAACACAGGTTGATGCCAAAATAAAAATCAGTATAACTATTGTTTACAATAACCATCTGATACTAACCACCAGAAAACGAATGAATTAATCCTTCTCTTATAGACACAACTCGTATCATGAGGATCTATAGCAAACAATCGAACAAAGTCTGTTTATTACTGCATGCTGACTTATAACATCCGTGCCTAGAACCAACAATTCTTGGTGAAAGAAAGTTTAATAAAAAGTAGAGTTCCAATAATGGCACATATTTTAGAACATATGACAATAAGAATCAAATCTTTATTACCGCATATCAATTCGCGTTCTCATCACAATCATACGCCGATAACATGTAGAATACGGATATTTACTTCATCAATGATAACATCCCGCTGGGAACCAAACCAACTTCATACATAAAATACCATGCTCTAGGTAAAATCTTTATTAGCAAATTTGAAATTTCGTGTGCTGCGTAAATCGACATATTTCATACTGTTCCTGATTTTCATGTTATTTTGCATACATCATTGATTCACGCACTTGAGCAATACAGTACCGTATCAATGTTTGCATCCGTGCTCAGAACCAATGCTAATATTTCTCTTTGTTAAAGTCTGGGTCATAAATATTTCCTTTCTTACACATCTGCACACGTCACGTTATCTCCATCTATATTTTTTTCATAATTAGATATTCCAGTTTATCAGCTTTGTTCTAAACACATTGTTCACAAGAAATTTGTACCTATTTACCTAAACTCGCTTCTTCCAAACGATGCATCTGCGCTCAGAACCATGACTTTCTTATCTCTGCCTTTCACAACACAGGTTGATGCCAAAATAAAAATCAGTATAACTATTGTTTACAATAACCATCTGATACTAACCACCAGAAAACGAATGAATTAATCCTTCTCTTATAGACACAACTCGTATCACGAGGATGTATAGCAAACAATCGAACAAAGTCTGTTTATTACTGCATGCTGACTTATAACATCCGTGCCTAGAACCAACAATTCTTGGTGAAAGAAAGTTTAATAAAAAGTAGAGTTCCAATAATGGCACATATTTTAGAACATATGACAATAAGAATCAAATCTTTATTACCGCATATCAATTCGCGTTCTCATCACAATCATACGCCGATAACATGTAGAATACGGATATTTACTTCATCAATGATAACATCCCGCTGGGAACCAAACCAACTTCATACATAAAATACCATGCTCTAGGTAAAATCTTTATTAGCAAATTTGAAATTTCGTGTGCTGCGTAAATCGACATATTTCATACTGTTCCTGATTTTCATGTTATTTTACATACATCATTGATTCACGCACTTGAGCAATACAGTACCGTATCAATGTTTGCATCCGTGCTCAGAACCAATGCTAATATTTCTCTTTGTTAAAGTCTGGGTCATAAATATTTCCTTTCTTACACATCTGCACACGTCACGTTATCTCCATCTATATTTTTTTCATAACTAGATCTTCCAGTTTATCAGCTTTATTCTTAACAAACTGTTCACAATAAATTTGTTCCTATTTACCTAAACTCGCTTCTTCCAAACGATGCATCTGCGCTCAGAACCATGACTTTCTTATCTCTGCCTTTCACAACACAGGTTGATGCCAAAATAAAAATCAGTATAACTATTGTTTACAATAACCATCTGATACTAACCACCAGAAAACGAATGAATTAATCCTTCTCTTATAGACACAACTCGTATCATGAGGATCTATAGCAAACAATCGAACAAAGTCTGTTTATTAATGCATGCTGACTTATAACATCCGTGCCTAGAACCAACAATTCTTGGTGAAAGAAAGTTTATAAAAAGTAGAGTTCCAATAATGGCACATATTTTAGAACATATGACAATAAGAATCAAATCTTTATTACCGCATATCAATTCGCGTTCTCATCACAATCATACGCCGATAGCATCTAGAATACGGATATTTACTTCATCGATGATAACATCCCCGCTGGGAACCAAACCAACTTCATACATAAAATACCATGCTCTAGGTAAAATCTTTAATAGCAAATTTGAAATTTCGTGTGCTGCGTAAATCGACATATTTCATACTGTTCCTGATTTTCATATTATTTTACTTACATCATAGATTCACGCACTTGAGCACTTATCAATGTTTGCATCCGTGCTCAGAACCAATGCTAATATTTCTCTTTGTTAAAGTCTGGGTCATAAATATTTCCTTTCTTACACATCTGCACACGTCACGTTATCTCCATGTATATTTTTTTCATAATTAGACATTCCAGTTTATCAGCTTTATTCTTAACAAACTGTTCACAATAAATTTGTTCCTATTTACCTAAACTCGCTTCTTCCAAACGATGCATCTGCGCTCAGAACCATGACTTTCTTATCTCTGCCTGTCACAACACAGGTTGATGCCAAACTAAAAATCAGTATAGCTATTGTTTACAATAACCATCTGATACTAACCACCAGAAAACGAATGAATTAATCCTTCTCTTATAGACACAACTCGTATCATGAGGATCTATAGCAAACAATCGAACAAAGTCTGTTTATTAATGCATGCTGACTTATAACATCCGTGCCTAGAACCAACAATTCTTGGTGAAAGAAAGTTTATAAAAGGTAGAGTTCCAATAATGGCACATCTTTCAGAACATATGACAATAAGAATCAAATCTTTATTACCGCATATCAATTCGCGTTCTCATCACAATCATACGCCGATAGCATCTAGAATACGGATATTTACTTCATCGATGATAACATCCCCGCTGGGAACCAAACCAACTTCATACATAAAATACCATGCTCTAGGTAAAATCTTTAATAGCAAATTTGAAATTTCGTGTGCTGCGTAAATCGACATATTTCATACTGTTCCTGATTTTCATGTTATTTTACTTACATCATAGATTCACGCACTTGAGCACTTATCAATGTTTGCATCCGTGCTCAGAACCAATGCTAATATTTCTCTTTGTTAAAGTATGGGTCATAAATATTTCCTTTCTTACACTTCTGCACACGTCACGTTATCTCCATGTATATTTTTTTCATAATTAGACATTCCAGTTTATCAGCTTTATTCTTAACAAACTGTTCACAATAAATTTGTTCCTATTTACCTAAACTCGCTTCTTCCAAACGATGCATCTGCGCTCAGAACCATGACTTTCTTATCTCTGCCTGTCACAACACAGGTTGATGCCAAAATAAAAATCAGTATAGCTATTGTTTACAATAACCATCTGATACTAACCACCAGAAAACGAATGAATTAATCCTTCTCTTATAGACACAACTCGTATCATGAGGATCTATAGCAAACAATCGAACAAAGTCTGTTTATTAATGCATGCTGACTTATAACATCCGTGCCTAGAACCAACAATTCTTGGTGAAAGAAAGTTTATAAAAAGTAAAGTTCCAATAATGGCACATCTTTCAGAACATATGACAATAAGAATCAAATCTTTATTACCGCATATCAATTCACGTTTTCATCACAATCATACGCCGATAACATGTAGAATACGGATATTTACTTCATCGATGATAACATCCCCGCTGGGAACCAAACTAATTTCATACATAAAATACCATGCTCTAGGTAAAATCTTTAATAGCAAATTTGAAATTTATGTGCTGCGTAAATCGACATATTTCATACTGTTCCTGATTTTCATGTTATTTTACTTACATCATAGATTCACGCACTTAAGCAATACAGTACCGTATCAATGTTTGCATCCGTGCTCAGAACCAATGCTAATATTTCTATTTGTTAAATTCTGGGCCATAAATATTTCCTCTCTTACACATCTGCACACGTCACGTTATCTCCATCTATATGATTTCACATATTTTCCATCATTATATATTGCTGTTGATCAGCTTTATTCTTAAATCATTGTTCCCAAGACCTGTTTCCGACATATTTTACATAAATTCGCTTCTTTTAAGCGATGCATCTGGACTCAGAACCACGACCTACTTGCTACTGCCATTCGCAGCATCATTCGATGCCAAAACAAACATGAGTTAAACTATAATTTCAATAAACATATTGCTACTAACCACCAGTAAATGAAAGGAATATTCCTTATATTCAATAAAAATCGTATCATGAGGATCTGTAGTGTGTGGCCCTTTGCCCGACCCAAAATTAAATTAGAAACATGTGTAATCAAAGTAATTCGGACAAGCCACTGTTTATTGTTAAACATGACCGCATGCTAACACTTTCCCTTACGTAAGTTTGCCTGGCTAGGATGGGAAGCCCGACCAAGGCCGTCAGAAGTGCAATTTTCACCTTGGGTGGAACGCGCTTATGTAGATCAAAGAAGTTGCCAGAAGGAGTGGACGTGCCTCATCTTCTTGATACGCAGACTGACAGCCAGGTTGAATTAGTCGATTGGACAGGGCCCCAGCGCTACCCAATCGGAATCGTGATAGGGGCGGAACCCTGATTTGGGCTAAGCATGATATCCTTAGACCTGCAAGCAAACTTTAGTGTTCTATGGTTCTTTGGAGAGATTGCCACTTTTGCCAGAAGATAGAGACTCCGGTGAGCCACACGTTATTGGCGCGAAAAACCTTAGAATAGGATTCTAAGTGTAGCTTCCAAAAGGTCAGTAAGCTACTTGTTCGATCTTTGCTGAATGCGACTGCATTTAATTGTTGATCGTAGATATACTTATTATTATTACAAGAATCGTAGTAGGAATAATTATTTTGTGATATTACTATGTTTGTATATTTTGAAGAATGAGTTCATATTTGTAAAGAATCATATTGCTTGCTAGCCGTCGTAAGAGGTTTATAGTCGACTAGCACATTTGTCCATGCAAATAGATTTTGCCATTGTTGAATTGAATTGTGTCTTTGACATGGTTGCACTGTGAAAAATTAGTAATATGAATATTTGAATTAGACATAAATATTATTTTAAAGACCTAAAGTTTATTTGTTAGGAGTATTAGTGAACAGTGTGAAACAGTTGTGAGTTATTTTCCATCCTGTGTATTTTGCAATTTTATGATTTTCTCATCTTGTGTTTGTTATGTTTGATATCTGCATGCTTTGTAGATCTTTAATTACCTGCAGTAATTGTGAAGCAATTATCGAGCAAATATCTTACCTGAACGAAATTAGTTGTTGTCGACAGGTAAGTATTTGGTTAGGAACTTGTAATATCTGTCCATTGTTAGTAGGGTCGAGACAAGGTATCACTTCGTATTAGTATAAAACCATGGCTACAGAAAGGGAAATGATGAAGGAGTACCGTGCCATGGGGTCGGAAGATCAGCAAAAAGCAGCAGAGAAAGTGATGGCAGCCGAAGCAGCGGAGAGAGAGAGAGAGAGAGAGAGAGAGAGAGAGAGAGAGAGAGAGAGAGAGAGAACTAGCGCTAGCCAGACTTACACGCTCAAAATGAAGAAGGTAAAGCTAGCAGCTAGGGACATCAATGGGGACGACGCCAGTACGAGTTCCGGAGGAACCCGACGACCTTTCATCGACCACGAATGGTCCAGATAAACATGCCGCGGTTCAACGATAAGGAGGAGTCTATCAACGATTTTCTCGTGCAGTTTGAGAAACTTGCTCACGCTCATAAAGTTCCTGAGCAACATTGGGCGATAATATTTCAGCCTTTTTGCAAGGTTCTGCTCGTGAAGTCTACCACGGCTTAGCTGCAGACAATGCAGACGATTATAATGCGCTCAAGAAGGCCCTTCTTTGCCATTATCGGCTGACCGCCGAAACGTACCGTAAACGTTTTCGGGACTCGACGAGAAAGGCAACGGAAACCCACTCTCAATTCCACAACCTTGTTCGAGGGTTATTTGAAAAGTGGATGAAGATGGCCGAAGTCGAACGATCGTTCGACGGGTTACGCGAGGTTATACTCAAAGAACATGTCTTGAGTACTTACCGTCGCGAGTTGACAATTTTCCAAGCAGAGAGGGTGCACCGTACGCTCGAAGAGATCGCAAGCATTGCGGAGCGATACGAACAGGCGCACTCGAAGAGTGGACGTTCCGGGGCTGCGGACCGACCCCGACCCACTGAGTCGCGCCGGGTGCTTGAGGTGGAGCCGGCTGTCCGTAACCGTCAGGGCGACGGGAGAGCCGGAGGGGGATCTACAGGTAGGGGTCCAGGGTGATGTCAAGCGATTCTGTCTCTCCTGTGACAAGTGTCAAAGAATGGCACCGGAAACGGATCATCGACCCGTCCCCTTGGGGAGTACACCCCTGATCGACGAACCCTTTCGACGCGTAGCAAATGGATTTAATCGGAATTGGTCAAGAGTCGGAGTACTCGACGAGATCCTGACCGATCAAGGGACGCAATTCATGAGTTGTGTGATGGCGGAGGTGAACCGACTAATGTCAATTAAGCACCTCACGACTACACCGTATCACCCCCAATGTAACGGACTGGTCGAACGATTCAACGGGACCCTAAAGAACACGCTCAAAAAGCTGTGCGAAGGCCGCCCCAAGGATTGGGATCGGTATATGCCTGCTATCCTTTTCGCATACCGGGAAGTACCACAAGCGAGTTTAGGGTTCTCTCCCTTGTACAGGAGGACTGTACTTGGTCCAATCGCCGTACTAAGACAGCTATGGACGGACAACCACGCTGTAGAGGAGGTACGCACTACCTACCATTACCTCGCGGACTTGCGTAACAAACTGGAGGAAGTTTGTTCCCTCGCACAGGAGAACCTCAAGCGAGCGAAGACGCGTCAAACGCGTCAGGCGAAGAATTACAACAAGCACGCAAAACCAATCCAGTATGAAGTAGGGAACAAGGTGTTGTTGCTGTTGCCCCAAGAACACAACAAATTGCAAGTTTCCTGGAGAGGTTCATACGTCGTCACCGAGATGGTCGGAGGTCAAACATATCGGATACGGCTGCCAACGAAGGAGAAATTGTACCACGCCAATCTGCTTAAGAGATACCGGGAAAGAGAGACCGTCAGCGATTTTGTTATCGCCACGATAGTCACCGAGGACGCCGAAGTCGATACGGAAGACGCCAACACTGTCCCGAGCTGTCCGTTAACGAGGGCTGAGACACCCTCGGACGTGAAGTGTGACCTCATGCTGACTGCGGCACAGCGGGAAGAGATTGAGACGTTGCTGCCCGGGTATTCGGATGTGCTTACGTAAATACCCGGAAGAACTTCGCTTGTCGAGTTCGGGTTAAAGCTGGTGGATGATCGGCCGGTACAGAGTAAACCCTACCCCTCATGGCGCAAGATGCAGACTCCCCTCCCTCTGTCACCATCGATAGATACAACTTGGAAGTTGTCGAGAACTTCACATACCTCGGGTCCAACATCTCCAGCTCACTCTCAATTGATTATAAGGTGAATGGTAAGATTGCCAAGGCAACTGCAGTGATATGGAACAACTCCAACCTCACCGAGAAGACCAAACTGCGTGTGTACCACGCCTGCGTGCTCAGCTCAGTCCTCTACAGCAGCGAAACATGGACCATCTAAGCAAGTCACGAGAGAAAATTCAACAGCTTCCACCTGAGATGTCTGCGACGCATTATGCACATCAAGTGGCAGGACAAAGTACCGAACACAGAGGTTCTAGAACGCGCCAACATCAACAGCATGTTCACCATTCTCAGTGAGAGGCGCCTTCGCTGGCTCGGCCATGTCAAGAAAATGTACCCGGGCCGCATCCCTAAGGAGATATTATATTGGGAACTAGCAGAAGGTACACGACCAACTGGACGCCCATGCCTGCGTTACAAAGACGTTTGCAAGAGGGACATAAAGACGGCCAACATTGATGTCAACAAATGGTAGAGCTTTGTTATTGACCGTCTTATCTGGCGCCTAGCTGTCAAACAGGAAGTTAGCAAAGCTGAGGATGACAGAAATAGGAAGCATGCTCCAAAAAAAGAGCCAGAAAAAAGGAACAGCTAGCTTTGGAGCCACATATCGTCTCACGTAGATCAACGGTTGCCAAGAGATTGATCGAGCCGTGTGTAAAATGCAGCAGAACTGGAAGCACCATCTCAGAATGTAAACGGGAGTGAAGATTACACACCGGCCAGAAGTAAGTTGTATCTTTTCCGCCTAGTCGTTCAGCAACGACGATGGCTACAATTTCATCACAATTCCTCATCATATCAATATGAGGGAAAAGATTTATTCTCGGTGGATATTTGCTTAATGAATTTTTTCAACATTTGCCCCCATCTCAGTTCAAGCTGGCTGACGGATAACTGCTGATCACACAAATTGTTTTTATGTCATCTGCATGTTTAGTTGGTAGCGAGTTGATGAACGTGACGATAACCGAGATATGCAAAGCTCCTGACAATCACCAAACATTTCGCGTGGCTATCTCGATGTTCTCGATAGTTACTAATTTACTGCAGTATTTTCCAATATCATCATGTCTCATAGATCTTAGTATATGAATGAGACCTGTTGTTTCATAAGCTGATATTATATTTATGATTTTGGATTTTCTCAAGTGCAGTACTGGAAATTCTGGAAGAAATGTTGCATACTTTTATTCCCATCTATAAGAGATTTCTTGCTATCTTTTAGTCAGGTGCAGACAGAACTTTTTCGTTTGTTACACGCAGTTCACCCTTGTCCAAACAAGTGATAAAGAACTACTTTCAATCTGACCATATCGTCATCTCTACCATGACATCATAATAGTGGCGGTATGTTTTTTTAATATTTAAATAATGTTTATCCTCATCTTTCTCTTTCTCTGTTTTCATTCATTTTATCTTCAGCGGTTTAAAACCGAAAATAAGTAAAACGTCTCTTTTTTCATCAAATGTACTAGGAGTAAACCGGTTATAACCGGTTTAGAACTACTTTCAACTAATATCAACTAAAGAAAACCGGTCAAAACCAGTTGGAACCGGTTTAAGCCGGTTTTTACTAACTAAACTAAGTAAAAAGTCCTTCTTTCATCAGATGTGACTAGGAGTAAACCAGTTCTAACCGGTTTAGAACTACTTTCAACTAGTATCAACTAAAAAGAGCATGACGAACGCCCTCAAAGTCAAATTACCGCAGGCAAAATTTTTGTTATGTACCGAACACATTAATGACTATGTCCGACGACATCATCAAGAAAATGGGGCATGTGTACTGGCCCCTAAACGAATAATCCAAATCTTTTTTGGAAACAAAATTCAAATAATATTTGCCTAAGATGATACGGAATTTGATTACAGATGTCAGAATTTGGAACCCTATTAAGAACAATTGTCAGTTTTCAAACCATATTGGCAAAGATTCTTGTTCGGATTTTAGTGGATTTTAGTGTTATTTGGGTGGATTTGGCGTGATTTTTGGTAGATTTGGGGTTGATTTTAGGGGATTTGGGTGGATTTGGGGTTGATTTTAGTGGATTTGGGTGGATTTGGGGTTGATTTTAGTGGATTTGGGTGGATATGGGTGTTTCGTAGCACCCCAAATATGCTATTAAAGATGTTACCTAGAGCATGGTATTTTATGTATGAAGCTGGTTTGGTACCCAGAGGGGATGTTACCATCGAGGAAGTAAATGTCCGTATTCTACATGTTATCCGCGTAAGATTGGGATGAGAACGTGAATTGATATGCGGTAATAAAGATTTGATTCTTATTGTCATATGTTCTGAAAGATGTGCCATTATTGGAACTTTACTTTTTATAAACTTTCTTTCACCAAGAATTGTTGGTTCTAGGCACGGATGTTATAAGCCAGCATGCATTAATAAACAGACTTTGTTCGATTGTTTGCTGCTATACATCCTCATGATACGAGTTGTGTCTATAAGAGAAGGATTAATTCATTCGTTTTCTGGTGGTTAGTATCAGATGGTTATTGTAAACAATAGTTATACTGATTTTTATTTTGGCATCAACCTGTGTTGTGACAGGCAGAGATAAGAAAGTCATGGTTCTGAGCGCAGATGCATCGTTTGAAAGAAGCGAGTTTAGGTAAATAGGTACAAATTTCTTGTGAACAATGTGTTTAGAATAAAGCTGATAAACTGGAATATCTAATTATGAAAAAAATATACATGGAGATAACGTGACGTGTGCAGATGTGTAAGAAAGGAAATATTTATGACCCAGACTTTAACAAAGAGAAATATTAGCATTGGTTCTGAGCACGGATGCAAACATTGATAAGTGCTCAAGTGCGTGAATCAATGATGTAAGTAAAATAATATGAAAATCAGGAACAGTTTGAAATATGTCGATTTACGCAGCACACGAAATTTCAAATTTGCTATTAAAGATTTTACCTAGAGCATGGTATTTTATGTATGTAGTTGGTTTGGTTCCCAGCGGGGATGTTATCATCGATGAAGTAAATATCCGTATTTTACATGTTATCGTCGTATGATTGTGATGAGAACGTGAAATTGATATGCGGTAATAAAGATTTGATTCTTATTGTCATTTGTTCTGAAAGATGTGTGGGTATTGGAACTTTACTTTTTATAACTTTCTTTCACCAGGACTTGATGGTTCTAGGCACGGATGTTATAGATCAGCTTGCAGTAATGAACAGACTTTGTTCGATTATTGCCTATATATCCTCATGATATGATTTGTGTTTATAATAAAGGGAATAATTCATTCGCTAACTGGTGGTTAGTGTCAGGTGGTTATTGTAAACAATAGTTATACAGATTTTTATTTTGGCATCAACTTGTGTTGTGACAGGCAGAGATAAAAAGGTCGTGGTTCTGATCGCAGATGCATCGCTTCAACGAAATGAGTTTAGATACTTTAATTAGGAAACAGGTCTAGTGAGCATGGTATTAAGAATAAAGTCGATAAATTGCAATATCTAAAGATGAAAAAAATGTGACATGATATACATGGAGATAATGTTATGTGTGCAGATATGTATGAAACGAAATATATATGACCCAGGCTTTCACAAAGAGAAATATTAGCATTGGTTCTGAGCACGGATGCAAACATTGATACGGTACTGTATTGCTCATGTGCATTAATCTATGATGTAAGTAAAATAACATGAAAGTCAGGAACAGTATAAAATATGGTGATTTACGCAGCACACGAAATTTCAAATATGCTATTAAAGATGTTACCTAGAGTATGGTATTTTATGTATGAAGTTGGTTTGGTTCCCAGCGAGGATGTTATCATCGATGAAGCAAATGTCCGTATTCTACATGTTATCGGTGCATGATTGTGATGATAACGTGAATTTATATGCGGTAAAACAGATCTGATTAGTTTTGTCATCTGTACTGAACTATGTTTAAGTATCGTAAGTCTATTTTTTTTTTATATAATTATCTTTCAACAGGAAATCTTGGTTCTAGGCACGGATGTTACAATGGCAAAATGTATCAATTAAAACCTTCGTGTAATTTGATGATTTTGCTAAATATCACTTTTCTCAGAGATATAATTTTAAGCACTTTACTAAAAACTAATTTTGTTAAACTGCAGAACGCATATAGATGTCAAAATTAGGAAACGAAAGCATTACAATATTGGATCATATGAGACATAAATTATCTTATATATATATATATATATATATATATATATATATATATATATATATATATATATATATATATATATATATATATATATGCCAACCTATCCACCTGTCTTATGAAGGATTTATGTGGAGAATAACCGATAAAATAAAATATACATGAAGACACAACATGAAGTAATAAATTACTGCCATATTGTGTGTTGTTGTTGTTGTTGATGATGATGATATTCTGCTATATTGTGAAAAGCAAGAAGATGGAATATATTGTTAATTTAAATAATGCAAAATGAAAACATAAATGTACAAGGTTGCTGTCAGTAAAAATTAAAATATATATTCACTTCTCATTCAGGTAATTAGTAGATTTTCTGCCAGTGCTTCCCAGAATGTGACCTAATTGCAGTTGAGCCGATGTAAGTTTATCTGAAGAATTTCAATTTCATTAGGAAAACCAGTAAAGAAGTAACGGGTATTTTCTTAAATGTTAAATATGATAACTTTAAATATGATTAAGGGGCCAACATCAATAACAAGCTGCCAATAGTTATGCTATATCAATAGTTGTGCAATGATTATATCTTTAATGTGGTAATGAACAACAACAATAATAATAATAATAATAATAATAATAATAATAATAATAATAATAATCAGGAAAAATGTCATAAGTACCGGACTCAATATTGCTTCGATGCGCGTTTTATGTATGGCTATTGGTTCCCAGCGCAGATGTTGAGTGGTTCTGAGCAGAGATATTTTGGTTCCTATCGCGGATGTGAGCTACATAACCCTACTCAATTTTCTCGACTGTTTTCAATGGCCGGTACTGCTGCTCCACGGTCCGAATGTGTGGTCAAGAGAAAGTCTCTGATTGGTTACAAATGGGGCTTTTCCAAGCATCAGGCCCACTTATAACCAATCACAAATAAATTTACTTTCGTTTGGGCAAACTTTAAATGTTCGCAAACTAAGGATTGCTACTTGAGATCTGTTTCAATACAAGTTTTTTTCTTAAAAAATCGTAAAATGATGGCAGAAGCATGAGTGATTTTTTATGGCGGTGAGGGCAAAAATGAGGAGTTTCTCAGGTTTGATCTAAAAAATATTGAGCAAGTAGAGGATAGATATGTTCGACATTTGGATAATTTGCGATATTTTGAATGGGACATTGAAGATTCTTGAGACTGAATAGTCAGAAAAAAATGATGATCGTGAAAATGACAAGAGTTTCTGACAATCTAGCAGACTGGAGCGATCGTCTTCTGCCTGTCCAAATCAATGATTTTAGTGGAATGAATCCTGGACCTACAACATACAATGACAAATTGACAAGGAAAAAAGAGAAATCTTATCTTTTTTCACTAATTATTTTATTTCTGGAGAAACTGTACACGGACATTGCAAACGAAACCAATCCAATGCCTAAAAATGCATATTGGTAGCACCAAACAAAACGTGGTATCCAACCTGCAAAATGTGTTTATTGAACAAAGTTCTATCTTAACCAAAATCTGGATGTGAACATTGCCAAGTAAATGTATGTACATGTACAAATTGTTTCAAACCATATCACATATTAAATTTTCCTGGTTTATTTTAATGGAATTAAGTGCTGATGATGTGATATTCCTAACAATGTTGCTTATAATTTTGTGAAAAATATATAAATAAATTGTGAAAGACTTGAACGATTAGAAAGAAAAATTAATTTGGATTAATTGGTGAAAATTTCATGGATTAATATTGGATACAGGAAGAGAAATTAAAGTAAGTGTGAAGGTATGTGCATGATTTTAACAAAATTTTCCACACAGGTAAAACACTCTGGGCCACAAGCAGCTAGACACAACTTAGTGTGGCTGGGGCACAATAGCAGTGTTACTGACAAGTTTGTTGGGGCTGAATGAGTTAAGTGATCACATGCCCACCCTTAATATTTTCCACCCAATAGGGCACTGTGGCTTCCATTTCTTTTGCTCTGAAGATTGATCAGCCACATGATCTATGCCTTCTTGTGTGATCAATAAGGCACTTATGAGGTTCATGAAATTACAATCAAACTTCGACTTGGTATAATCTAGTTTAATTTATCAATAAAATATTTAAACTTACCTTTGGGACAAATTATCATATTGGGTTGTCCTTGCACAAAACTTTGTGGGAATGGTCTTTTTATTTGTCTCTCATCTGGAAAATAGAAATTTTCAATTATGCATTGTCAAAATTAGAAATACTACCAAAACTGTGAAGAATAACTATTCAAAGAGCAAGCTAACATCGACTGAGAGACTGATAGTAAGTAGGTAGCTGATGCAAGCTCTGGAATGTTAGTTACATTTAAAATAGTAAGATTTTAAATACAGTGGTCCCCCTCTTATCCAACCACCCCTTCTGCAATGGAAAAGTGGCGTTATAAGACAGGCGGCCTTCCAGAGGGGGACTAAATTTTTGTGAGAATTATATGTAATGTATGTAGTAAGAAAGCTACATACTTCATAGCATTTAATATCTTCATTTAAAAGTAACATTATTTATTAAAAGGTTCCTCTTGTTATAACATTAAATTATAATATTAGACGTATTTCAATCATATAATATTCATCTTAGTGTTACATGTACTTTTGTCAACAAATCTTTTAGTAACGGAAACTTGATATTAGGAAACATGTATCAATGATAGAGATAATCTGATTACTTACCTTACACCACGTAATGAATTAATTATTGTATTGGTTCTGGATACATTTGAAGAAATGAAATGGCTGCTTGTGAGGGGAACATTTTACATTTTTGTACTAAAATGCTGGCCGCCTGCTGGTCGTGTTAGAGGGGTGGCCATTCTTGAGGGGTACTTTTGAATATAAACTCCTCTGTATGAAGGATTCTGGCCATAAGAAGTGAGTGGTTGCTGGTCATGGGGGGGGGGGCATTCAAGAGGGGGACTAGTGTAAAACAAAAAGCATTCATTCAAATCCTGTAACTCCCATAAGACTCATACTCTTGTGCACCCATAAATATGCTGTGCAGACCTTGCTACTAGTGTAAATGTACAAGAAAACCAAAAAACAAAACCTAAAACCTCATAGCTGGCACACTGTCGTGTTTACTGGCTTTTCAACAGGTTATTACCTTACTGCTAATATACCCAATACTTTTGTTATATTGAGATCTTACCAGCATCTTCATTTACTTGACCAAACGTTACAAATGTAGAAACTACCAAACAAGCTGAAATGTACAGATACTCGATACAACATTCCCTTGATAACTCACAACCAGATAACTCATGGGATTTCTTCTGCACAGTACAACTGTACCCCTAAAATTGATTTTTGTTTGTTCAACATGACAAAACTTGTGATGGAAACAGGCAAATTAAACTTCGATATATCACTCATTTGTTTTATGAAATCTCATTGAAAACCATGAAACTATGGGATTTTTAGTGTTGGAAAAAGTAAAATATTCAAGTTGAATGACCAGGAAATAACAGAACAGCAGTATCAATATCAAGTTCCCCACTAATATAAGCTGGTTGTGAGAATTTGGGGAAAACAAAATATCTGGGATGGATGTGGGTGAAACAATAATAAATCTGGATAACTAGGTTGGCATCATAATAAATCTGGGTAACTGGTTCATATATAATGCTGTTTCAGTACCATTTAGTTATGGTATGATCTAGGGGGAAGGAAGCCATCATTCATTTAGTAATGGTTAGATTAGCATATTCTGTATGTGGGGGAAAAGGTGCATGATTATGATATGTGTATATAGACAAACACCAGATACAGACATGGCAACCCTAACAAGACTGTCTCAGTAATTCAGTTGATTTTTTCCCATACATGTGGCCAGTTTTCAGTAAGGTGTAACAAAATATCATAAACTACTATTGTAAAGCTAGAATGCATTTAAAAGTTTGGTATTCAAACATGCAGCAACAGTAAACATGTTCCAACGAAATGTTTGTGAAGTAAACATAGACCTTATTGACCACAAGGAATATTGCACAAACTTCAGTTCCAAACGCTATGCAGCTAGCTCAATGGCTTGTTGCTATCTCTCAACATTGGGTCTGCTAAGTGAGAATCTGTCTTCATGGCCTTAACACAATTTAACAGTATTGGAAAGACTGTCAATAGCTGAAACTTAGAACTGCTTTTCTTCCAGGAAGAGATGAAAATCATCATTCAAGCCCTCACCAAGGGACAGCAATGTTTTCTACTACACCAGTCATAAAAGGCTCTCCACTTAGCATCAGAGACCTTATACTTTTCTTTATGAAGAGATCATTTGAGATCAGCCAAGCATGGAGGTGGAATATAGGTTGATGTGTTCAAGAGAGCCCATGTGTTATTAACAGAAGGACTTTTGAGACCAGGGTCTGGGATGGTCCACTAGCAGACTGAATATTGCTGAACCACAATCACTGGGACCCAGAAGGGCATTCAGAATGAGTTTAGCATGGTCAGTTTGACTTGTGTAAGACCTGTGGGGCAATCCTGAAGAGTGTTAAGTGAGCAGACGATCCCACTTCAAGATGAAAGTGTTCACTGCCTGACCCTCTACTCAGTGCAGAAAGTAAATAATGTAACAGCCTCTCCTGGGTCACACTGTAGCTATTAGTAAATATTTGGTCAAGACCCCATATACCTATTGTTTTCAATAGTAATGAAATCTGTGCATGGATGACATACACCTGGCTAGTTTCATGTGCTCAGTGACTACTTTTCAGTATAATCATTTTTATTTCCTTTCCTTTTGGTTTAATACCTTCCATTTATGCTGAAAGCATTTTTTGTTATAGAATGCATGCAGTACCATAATTTGATAATTGAAAATCGTCATATACCATATTTACTGTATATGTTGGGACACAGTAAAATTTAAGTTTGTTGCTGTCCCAGAACTTTTGGTGAAACTGTTTTTCACTTAGGTCATATGTCCCAAGACTTAAGAAATAAAATTAATTTGTATTGCAATGATGCTCGCCCCCCCCCCCCTTGCACTGCACACTGCAATAAAATAGAAAAATAAAATACTTAATTGGTAATAAAAAGAAAGAAACTAACCTTGTATTGTATGTGTACATGAGAAGGGTCATGTTGATGAGATGCTGCTGCAGTGGATTAAAGAGTTTTATCTCAAGCACGCAGTTTTGTTTTTTAAATAAAATTTCAAAAGGAGTGTCCCAGAACATACAGTGCATAAACAAATTACTTTTCAAATTAATTTATGATCTCCCAACATATATGGTAAATATGGTGTGTGTGTGTGTGTGTATATATATATATATATATATATATATATATATATATATATATATATATATATATATATAATTAAATTTCATTGATGTCTAATTTCTAACCTGCCTGTGACCTGTGTGGCCCTAACACTGGCATCATCTATGCGTGTCATGCATAACTGAGTTTCCATAGCATCATCATTGGCAACTTAGTCTCGAGAGACCATGCGGATAGCGCCCTTGGGGTGTCTGTCTCTGGGTTTTTGGCATCGTCTGTTGTGGCTGTGCAGGCCTATGCACGAGTGGTAGTCCCTCTTGCAGACTGTGCAGACATATTGGGAAGCCTGAGTTACTGTGGTTGCTGCCATGTGGCCCTTTCTTACACGTTTCTATGCTGCCAACTGGCCTTTCCCCATATCAGCGACTGATATACTCTTACTTACTGTCAGTCTCCAGGTGCCTTGGTCCTTGGCCAGCACTTCCCAGCCATCAGGTGTGATGTCATATGCCTTCATGTCTCTCTTGCACACATCCTTGAAATGGAGTGAGGAGTGGCCGACTCTTCCCATGCCAGTGGCCAGCTGTCCATATATGATGTCCTTTGGCAGCCTCCCATCCTCCATGCGTAGGACATGTCCCATCCATCGAAGGCAACATTTGCTCAGCAGGGAGAACATGCTGGGGGTATTTGCATGCTGCAGGATTTCGCTGAGTGGGATACAGTCTTGCCAGCTGATTTTCAAGATGCATTTAGGGCATTGTATATGGAAGGAGTTGAGCCAGTACTCTTGCCTCATGTAGGTACTCGAGGTCTCACTTCCATATAGAAGGGTGCTGAAAATGCAGGCCTGGTAAACTTGGACTTTGGTGAGCTCTGTCAGCGCATTGTTTTCCTACACCCTCTTCGTCAGTTGTGACAAGATGGTGTTTGCCTTTCCAAGCCTTCTGTTCAGCTCCTTATTAATCGAGAGAGTGTTGCTGGTGGTTGAACCCAGGTATGTAAAGTTGTTGACTGCTTCCAAGGTGACACTGTTGATTTTGATTGAAGGGACAATGGTGGTATCTGGCACGCTGACCTTTTCTAAACTGAGCATCTCCTTGATGAGCACAGACGTCATTTTTGTCTTCGAGCGCAGTCGTGCCAGGTTGAACAGCCTCCTATCAGATCTGCTGTGTAGATATATGCCATAAGTGGCCGAGTCAAAGGCAAAGGACAGAAGCAAGGAGAAGAAGATCTTGAATAGGGTTGGTACCAGAACACAGCCCTGCTTCACGCCGCTGTTAACTGGAAAGGAGGTTGAGGAATATCAATCATACAGGACTGTTCCCTTTCATATCTGCATGGAAAGAGATTATCATGCTGCGGAGTTTGGGGGGCAACTGATCTTACTGAGAACTTCAGAAAGGCCCTTCCTGCTGACTATGTCAAAGGCCTTGGTGAGGTTGATGAACATCAGGTAGAGTGGTTGGCCTTGCTCTCTGCTCTTCTCTTGGAGTTGTCGTAAAGAGAAGATCATGTCTGTTGTTGACCTGCCTGCTCTGAAGCCACACTGGGATTCTGGGTAAATGCAGTCTGACAGCAACTGCAACCATTTTAGTATGATGAGCGCACGCACTTTACCAACGATGCTCAGAAGCAAGATCCCTTTGTAATTATTACAGTCACTGCAGTCGCCCTTGTTTTTGTAAAGGGTCATAATTGTAGCATAACGCATGTCTTGGGGGACTACTCCTTCCTCCCAGCAAAGGCAAAGTATTTCATGCAGTGGTTGAAGCAGTGATGGTTTCCTACATTTGATAGATTTGGGCGGGATGCTGTCACTACCTGGTGCTTTGTCATTTGGGAGGGAGTCAATTGCTTTGCTGGGCTCTTATAACGTTGGCACTTTTGTCGAGCTCCTCCATGATGAGAAGATTCTTTATGCTGCTGAGGGCTGCTTTGGTGACTAACATTTCTTGGGAGTATAGCTCTGAGTAGTGCTCCATCCATCTGGCTATCTGTTGCCCACGGTCTGTGATTTTCTCTGCCATCAGAGATTTCTGAGTATTGGTGATTTCAGGCGAGCGACCCCTTTCACTGTAGAGCCTTCTTGATGCCACGGTACATACCTTGGATGTTTCCGGACTTGGCACTGTGCTGGATTCCTTCACAAGATGTTGCCAGTACTCGTTCATGCACTGTCTAGCGATGTATTGGGTGTTGCTTCGGGCACTTTTAAGAGCAGTAAACGTTCGTTCAGTAGAGCATTTTTTTGTAAGCTATAAAGGTTCTTCGCTTCTCCTTGATTAGTGGTTCCATCCTTGATAGGTGTGCATTGTATAGAAAGTGGAGGAATAAAACTAAGCATCTGATAACTAAGGCAAAAGAGAACTACTATAAACAGGCTATTAATGAAAGTAAGAGTACCAAAACATTGTGGAAGCATCTAAAAGAGCTCAACCCACCCAAGAACAGTTGTCTTCCCCCTAGACTTAAGCAAAATGATGATATAACAACATCTGTACAAGACATTGTGGATATATTCAACAATTTCTTCATAACCATCTCCAGTAACAGTATTCAGAACCAGACTAACATCCCAATTGAACTTGATGCTCTACAGTTATTTATAAGAGCTAAAATTCCTGAAGATAATTATTTTTCAATAGCTAATGTCAGTGAAGCGGATGTTTTTGATATGCTAATTAAGTTGAATATTAATAAATCCTCTAGATTGGATGGTATTAGTCCACGAATCCTTAAAATTGCTGCACCAGTAATAACAAAGTCATTAACGCATATCATAAATTTAAGTATAATGAGTGGTAATTTAACAGAAAAATTGAAATGTGCAAAGGTTACACCTATCTTTAAGAAAGGAGAAAAAGAGGATCCAGGAAATTACAGACCAATATCAATTCTACCTGTATTGTCAAAACTGTTTGAAAAGCATGTAGCCATTCAGGTCTATAAATTTTTTGAAACAAACTCTCTATTTCATAAAGCACAATCAGGATTTAGAAAGTACCACTCATGCCAAACAGAACTTACCAAATTAATTGATCTTTGGCTGAAGGAAATGGATAATGGGCATATGACTGGGATTGTTTTCCTTGACTTCAAGAAAGCTTTTGATCTTGTTGATCATGAAATTCTGCTGCAAAAGTTGAACTGTTACAGGTTTGACAATCCTTCTTTAAGCTGGTTTAGATCATACCTAAACCAAAGGTCTCAACAAGTAAGCATTGGCAATATTAGCTCTCAAACTCGCACTATTCATTCAGGAGTCCCTCAAGGCTCAGTTTTGGGCCCTCTCCTCTTCCTTATCTATGTCAATGATCTACCATTTAATAATGAATCCACCAATACAGAATTGTTTGCAGATGATGTAACCTTGTATACATCTAGTTCTGATACTGAAGTTATCCAAACAAGATTAAACTCAGATCTTATTAGAGTCCAAAACTGGGCACAACAAAATAGGATGGTAATTAATGAAGGTAAAACAAAATGTATGATTCTGGGGACGACACAAAAGCTACACAAGTCAGGAAACCCAAAACTATCTCTTGCAATAAATAATCATCCATTAGAAAATGTCAATCATGAAAGGCTTGTAGGTGTGTCCATAGATAATAATTTATTATGGAATGACCATATTGATAAGCTTTGTAAAACACTGTCATCCAAAATTGCCCTTCTCAGTAGAATCAAGAAATATTTACCTATGGAAACTCGCAATCTATACTACAAGACGCATATTCTTCCAACAATGGATTACTGTTCTAATGTATGGGGAAACTGTGCTAAATCTGAGCTTGACAGGATTTATAAACTCCAGAAACGAGCAGCACGTGTAATTTTAGATACATCTGTTGACCATCCCTCAAAAGCATTATTTACAGAACTCAAATGGTTCACAATACATGACAGGATAGATTTTCACAAGGCAGTTCTTTTATATAAATGTCTACATGGAACTGCACCAGAGTATCTTCAGGACTTATTCAGGCCTTTTTCAACACAATACCAGTTGAGATCAATCTCACATGGAAACCTTCTAGTACCAAAACCAAGAACAGAGCAATTCAAAAAGAGTTTTCAATACTCTGGTACAGTTCTGTGGAATAAGCTTCCACTACATGTAAAATCGGCTGAAAATATTAGAGTATTTAAGAAGAAATATCAGGAGCATGCATGTGTTTCTAACAGATAATGGAATTTAGAATTTTAATACGAAACATGCTAATATAAGCACTAATTATTGCTTCTTCACACAATGTGCATTTGCTATACTTTCATTAAGAGGGCCTCAAGGGAGAATAGTCCTTGACTAATGAGTCTCCCTCTATAAATAAAGCATTATTATTATTATTATTATTATTGAACCAGTCCTGACTGGGTTGTTCCTTTTTGCCAAATGTGGACATGGCTGTTCTATAGATGGCTCTCTTCATGACGTTCCATTTGGCTGTGGCATCATGCTCTGGCAGGTCCTGGAGAACCTCGTCCAGGGTGGACACATACTCATGCACCTTGGAGGAGACCAACATCTGTGCACTGTTTATGCGTGGGTGTCCTTTTGGTTTTGAGAGGTGTAGTATCTGTGGCTGTAGTTGCACCCTGCTGCTCATGAGGGCATGGTCAGAAATGCAGTCTGCACTGTGGTAGGTTCTGGTGGAGAGGATGCTGTTAAGGACAGAGCACCTGGTGATGACCAAGCTGAGTTAGTGCCAGTGATGGGACCTGGGGTGTTTCCATGACACTTTGTGTTCTGGCTTATCCTTGAAAAATGTATTTGTTATGCACAGGCCATGGCAGGTGCACAGCTCCAGCAATCTCTGACCATTTTTGTTGGTCTTTCCAGGACCATGATATGAGGTAGGTAGCCCATGACTCGTGATCCACACCTACTCTGGCAATAAAGACGCCGAGGAAAAATATTGGTTCGTGTTTGGGGCATCCTTTGATCTGTTCGTCCAGCTGCCCATAAAACTGATCCTTTGTGACTTCTGAAGAAGTGAGGGTGGTGGTGTTGACACTGATAATGTTGAAAGGACCTGTAGCAGTGGTGAGGCAGATGGACAAGAGACGTTCAGTGCCCCCTGTGGCAGGTTCAACCAAGGCCAGAAGATTGTTTTTGATGGCGAAGCCTACTCCATACTGACGGGGCTCCTTAGGTTCTCAACCCTTTCAGAATAAGGTGTAGTTTTCATCTCTGAGGGAGCCACTAGAGGCCAGCCTAGTTTCCTGGAGGGCAGCTATACACCATGATATTTAGCCTGGTGAGTCCTCTATCAATGATGGCTGTTTTTCTGGTGTTGTCCACTTTTCTGAGGTCATCGGAGATGCCTGTACACATAGTGCGTACATTCCAGCTTGCAAATCGAAGAGCTGGAGTCTTCTTTATTGGTTTTTTGTTTGTTTTGTCTGGTGTGGAATTTCCATCTGCTTGTCATGTCGAGCAACACACTCATCTCCAGACACCCAATGGAGCAGGCAGATGATGGTGGGTGAACACCTTATTGACCAGGTGCTGCCTGGCTTGAGGTGGGCGGTAGTTGGCCAGTGGGACACAATGATCACTTCCACCGTCAAAGCTAACCCACGGCGCCCTATCCCTATGCCAATCGGGTGGGACTTATAACCCATTAAATGCCAGCTTCTGTGTTGTTTCCCCATTGATTAGCAAGACTGGAGTAATCTCTGCAGGGCACAAACCTGGGCATGGAGAATGGAGATCCTGGGTTGCCCAGACGTCAGGATTCCCCCACTTGTCCTTGCTGGTGGGGTCCAAAAGAGAGCCAGAAGCCAGAAGAGAGTCGTAGTTTATATTCAGCCGCCTTGGGGGGCTCCACTCCGGATTTTCTGTCTGGGCTTACTCCTGTAACCTTTCCTTTTCCCAAAGATATCCACAAGGCAGTGGAGCCATCATCCAATGGATGGGACTTGATTGGTTTTGAATCAGAGTTTGCTTCTCCTAGACAAATTGCCTTGACAAGGCTAATGAGCTTCATCTGCCCAGGTTTGGTGTCAGAGTTTCGCTTCTCTTAGACTGCATGGTTGCCTGCCATGGCTAATGAGCCCAGTCTGTCCATCAGGTTATACTGCCGAGCACTTGGTCACACCACACAACAGGCTATGTGAAAACAAGGGGCCCCACATGAAGGTGCTGCTGTGGACACAATAGTGTAGGAGAGGTCATACGCAACTAACCACCTGTCCATCAGAGCAAGACTGTGGTCCTGCAGCAATCACTACACCTGGAAAGGAGAGGCTATGAGAGATGCTTCACTTCCCTTTGGCAAGTGGGACATCAGGCCCAGACCTTGCACCCCCCTAGCAACATGGTGCCATATAGTGTACACTGTAGCAAGTCTAGTTTCCTCTCACAACTGAATGACATAGTTCATTCTATTCTGTAAATGCTGGATAATTCTGTAAATTATCATAAGGTTGTGAGTTGAAAGTTATATCCCTTTGCATACATGTACATAGAAATTACATGGCCTGCTAAACCCATGTGAAAGGCAAATTGAAAGTTGTCATTCTTTTCCATTGCTCGATTTGACATTGTAAATATTGGAAGCAGACAATATTGTATTTTACCTTCTATGTACAAAAATGTATGGTCATGCATCCAACCATTCACTGAAAATGAATTGGTACAGGAACTGGAAATGACCGGCCAAACAGGTCTGCTTTTACACCAGAAACATCAGTTTCATATGAAATACACAAACGACAACAATGTTAGGGTCCCCATGCTCATATTCAGGTTTGAAATTATAAATCAAATAATGAAGTTAAGTGCAATTTTAAAATCTCATTTATGCTTTGTTTCTTAAACTGGTAGGTAGGGAGGTACAAACAAATGGTAAGATATATTCAGACTATAGTTGTTTTTTCCTCATGTGAGAAACTTCACAAAAACATACACACTTCAACTCTTATGTCGATCTTCACTAGAATTACATATGACTTTAAAATTCTCTTTATGATGATGCTAAATAATAAGTTTCATAATTAGAAACTGTTCTTTTTTCATTCTTGTCAAAAATGTGTTAACCAATCAACGAAAGTCATTTTTTCTTCTCTTTACTCCCAGTAATATATTACACATGTGAGGAAATGCTTGCTCATATGGACACAATTTTCCTGCTTGTTTGATTTTTCACAACAAAATCAGACCTGCTCAAGTGAGCAAAGCATTGTTCATATGAAATTGTTGCTCACATTAGCAATATTTTGCTCATATTAACAATTCTTGCTGGCTAGATTCTGGTGCTCATGTGAGTTCTAAGTCGCATGTTAAAAAGCACATAAGCTTAACATGGTAAGCCAATCAGCGTGGGATTTGGAATCCTTGATATAGAAAAAACGTCTTGCATCCTATCCCATCCTAGTTTTGTGGCAGCCATACCATATAATGCAAATCTATGCCTGGGTATCACTGTGAAACATTTTTAAAAACATAATCTGTGCAAGAAGACATCTGATCACCTAATTTTGTGTTAGGTTCTTTCTGTAAAACTTGACAGTGCACTGCATTAAGCTATTGCTGGCTATACTGCAACAGCAGATCTGCCAACCCTGATGAGACCGCCTCATTAAGGGAGTTGATTTTTTCCTTAAGCTTGACAAGTTTTCAATAACATGTAACAAAATATTAAAAACTTCTATTTATAGCTGGAAATCATATTTAAAAGTTTGGCATTCTAAATATGCAGTGACGTTAAAAATTATGTTCAAATGAAAAGTTTGTAAAGTACACCTAGACCTTATTTATCACTTATTCAGTTACACAAACTTCAGTTCCAAAGCCTATGTAGCTCAATTAATGACTTGTTGCTATCTCTCATCTTCACATAATTCTTGAGAAAAAAAATCCATTTTCACATGATGGCAGTCATACCTTCTGCCACAAGACATCTGCAAATTGACAAATGATGTCCAATAAACAAATTGTGTCCCTTCCTGCTTTTATTCACAAGAATTTGAATATTTATTTTTATTCTTTTGTGCTGAGTATTAACACTTTTTAAGAGGATTTTTCTCTTTCATCTTCAACATGTTGACACCATTTTAAAAAAATTCTATAATCATCAGTTTGATCATGCAGATGCTTTGCATGGAGAAATATGTGCAGTTAAAAGCAACTGAGGTACATGTACTGCTGTAAATGTTAGGCTGGTTCTCTGATTAATTCAGTTAATTTTAATATGAAACCCTTATCCAAATCAAACACAGATGAACCAATTATCCAGATTTTTCAGCAACAAATCATTTTTCCATTGGTTTTGCATTTATTCTACAAGTCCATATGTTAAGGATCAATTTTGTAAGACTTATGGCAAAATCATAAGGGTTGGCAGGAAACAAATGGATCAGCTGAAGCTAGTATGTCTGTGGATATTTACCATTGGTACGATAAAGACACATTGCAATGTATGCCTGCAAAAACGACCATGTGTTGATGACCATTGTGACATTGGTTTGTGGATTATACAGTGATAGTGAAGCAAAGTTTAACTTCAATAAAACAGCAGATGTTGTAAAGATTAAGTGACATGGAAAAATCATAATATTATTGACGCTGAATACACTGTTGTTGCTAGAAAAGTAATATCCAAGTTTCACCATTGACTAGAGCACAACAGGAACAAATATGAAAGATATACCAAAACTCTGTGAGAACTTTACTTGATTTTCTTAAAGTTTTATTCCTATGTCCATATATATGGACAGATCATTCACATATTATCATAATATAGCAGTACACTTGCTAGTACCTTTCTCAGCTAATCTCTTTAGGATGAGTCCAAGATGTTCAACACTCAGACAGTCAGTCACACCAGAGGATACAGATGTCAGAAATACTTCCCACAGAATATTCAGGATTTTAATTAACGAGTCCACATCCAAGGCTCTATACAGGGGTAGAAAATGAGAATATATAGTAGTTGCTAAATAATTTATGTAAGCATTGACATTTGACACTGTACACTCCTAAATGCTCAATATTAATAAACTTCTACACATCCAGGCAGTCCTCATTCAAAACAAAAAGCTAACATAACTGACTGGAATTCATTATATTGAATTTAAACTTTCTAGCTATTCTGAAATACTTCATTTAAAAAAAATGGGACTGATGTTCTACTGTCTAAAAAGAAATCCCTAGAATCCAAGAAATGTATTTTTCTTCTGTCCTTAATTCTTTCTAATTGCTGAGTACTGAAACCAATCTGATCTTCTTGCTAAAATACAAAATATCAAACTTGGTTTAAAAAAAAGTATTTTTTAAGTTGGCAATATTATGCTCATGAGAAACCTATAAGAGCAGCACAAAATTCTTAGTCATGGCCTTTGACCTTGAACATTATATGAAAGAGAGAAGATTGCTGAACTTGTTCAAAATACTGTATATACTCGCGTATAAGCCAGTTCGCGTATAAGCCGACCCCCCCCCCCCAAACTGAATTGGTAAAAGTAGTTTAAAGTGCATGACCCGCGTATAAGCCGACTCATAATTTTTATACAAACAATACATCACAAGATGCACAAAGTGAGCTCTGAATATGTTTATTTAGGTAAATCACATTATTAAATAAAATAAAAGTAAGAAATCTAGTTTATATGTTGAAATAAAAACAATTCTGAAGTGTTAAGTCTTAATGGAAATTTAATTAATCCTCATTCTAAAATCATGAATTATAAAAGTTTGATCACTTTTAGAATCCTTCAAAATCGGGCTCTGTATCAGACTCGCCAAACAGTTCACGAAACTCAGCTTCTGTTACGGGCGTGCTTTCATCATATATGTCATCACTCCCCCCCGTACTTGCTTCTCGTTCACAACAAATTCGCGTGCTGCAGCAGTTGTTATTTGCTTCTGCATATTCAATAACTTTAAGTTTGAATGCTGCATCATAAGCAGAACACTTTCTTTTACTTCCAACACTATTCATTTTATCCGATTGAATTGAATATAAACTTCTAGAGAGATTAAACTGAAATAATTTCTTTCGGTAGTAGTATACTATTTATATACCTTATCCTGTAATTATTTCTATGTGTGGTTGGTTTTCAATTTGTATTTGATAATTATTTTTTCATTGTTATTTGTGTTGTATTTTTTAAACTACGGGTAGTGTGATTCAATTGATCAAACTATGATTGGTTTCAGCGTGGACATTATTCAAGTATTGTGACAGTTTATAACTTTGAGCAGAAACCATGTCCACTACCATACCTCATTAAACAATACATCTGAGAGTTGGCATCTATTAGTTAAGTCATTGGCATTGTGTAACAAAAAAAACCTATTATCCTCGAGGCATTTACCACAGATTAAGCATATGGTAGCTTTTGTACAACAATCTTCCGTTAACAAACCACTTTGCTTTACAAACAACTAAACAATAGTTGTATATAAACTGTGGCTCCCGATTACTTCTAAAACACCTGTCAAAGAAATCCAACAAATTATATTGTTTTACAATTATTCATGCTGACTCGTATATTGCACTGTTATTTACCGTTCCTAAGCGTGCGCGCAACAAACCACTATGGAGCCTCTCGCTATTGTTTCTTGAAGACTGTCATACATGTATTTCTACTCTCGATCAAAATGTTTGTCGTATATACCTTCAGTATCGTAATTCTTTTATTTCTTTTTACGTAGATTCTTTTCATATTTACACTAAAATAGGCTAGCGTGCATTTCTACGAAACCGTAGAGTTTAATTATTACTGATTAGCTGAGGGTTAAATACTTGACCAGAAATTATTAATATGGCAGTTCTTTTGGAAAATACACGTATTTCCGTAGTTCAAATAACACTTTTGGCTGTATACCTTCAGTATCGTAATTCTTTTATTTTTTTACGTAGATTCTTTTCATATTTACACTGAAATAACCTAGCGTGCATTTCTACGAAACCGTAAAGTTTAATGATTACTGATTAGCTGAGGGTTAAATACTTGAATTGAGATTACTAATATGGTGGTTCCTTTGGAATATACTCGTATTTGCGTGGTTCAAAAAACATGTATGGCTGTATTTTCTGGTGGACGGACATCAATCAGATAGATGTCAAGTACGTTAAAACATGTTTTTCATTCATTATCCTACCACTTATGTTAGAAAAAAAATATTTGTTTTACTTCACGACAGGACAAATCTTATTAGTCATGTGGCATCATTAGGCATGTGATCTCATATTCGCCGATCAACAGAAACAATAAATATTGGAAATCGAGGGGAAAAAGCATTATAAATTTCAGATTTGGAACTAGACCCGCAGATAAGCGGCCCCCCCCCCCTTCTTCCAGGCCTTATTTTTGTCCTAAATTTCTCGGCTTATACGAGAGTATATACGGTATGTCAAGATATACCAAAAAAGTAAGTTTCATTAAATATATACTTATTATTTTTGACAAATAACAAGGTTACTGAATTCATACCATTCAAGAAATTTGCACATATATTGATAAATTAGGCTTGATAGAAATCCATACTTATTTGCACTATCATAAGTTAGGTTTTAAAATATAACTTACGATACACACTCAATACCTGATACTGATATGTTTTCATTGCAGGAGTCACAAATGTCTGATGGAGGTTGGTAGATATTTCAGTACCGACAGGTAAAATAGACACTTCCTTATCGGCGACAGCCAAAAACTAGGTGATTTTTTAGCTGTACTTATTTCACCATACAAAGAAAAACCAGTCACTTTGATGAACTGATTGGTGTCTGCTCATTACATATTGACCAGTGACTGGTCAGGTGACATAGATATGTTAGGCCCTACTTCAACATCTCATTTGTTACTCATCAAAGTATGATGCTTCTCCTCCCACTTAAGAGGGCCAGACATGCTACCTTAAATATTGTCTGTGGTGTAGCTCTTCCCTCATGGGCTGGGGAAAAACACTACCCTGGATGTAAGACAAGTGGTGCATTTCTTCCCTCATGGACAAAAATGACATGCTGCTCGAAGCATGAGAAGCACTGAACTTCAACCTTTTGGAGGGGTGGCAATCTCGTCCTCGAATGTTCATTCCCACTTACACAAGAGGCCTCACCTGTCTCTGAAAAAAACTGGTCCCTTAAGCTCCAGGGACCCAATAGTACTCTTCCAAAATGAAGAACTAAGGCATCTTTCAGTATGCAAGTCATGGAACCAGACAAGTTCATTTGGTGGTAAATGCTGAATACTTGAATGCAGTAGTGGCCCACTGTGATCAATTATATGGCCAAATCCGGTTAAGAAGGAACATGGCTATCATGACTGGCATGAGCATTGCTATTAATACTTACAAAGTGGACAGTAAATTATTATTTCTAATAACAACTGAATAAAGACTTATTTAAAATGTAAAGCTACTGAAGCATCATGCATACAAAATACATGCATGACAATACTGACCAATATGTATCCAACTATGCTACATATAAATCAGTTTTCTAAAGTACGCTTAAATATGCACATTAAAAAGGTATAAAAAGCATTAATAATACTTACAAAGTAGAGACTACAAAATTCATTGGGAGAAAATTTTACCTGTAGGATGTTGTTCTATAGAAGTACAAATCAGTAAAGTGTCACATACATGTATATAACTATTCACTAGATGATAAGATAAAAACCCTACTTGCATTTGTCTGGATGTAGCAGAAATTATATAGCAACATTAAATGAGTTTTCTACATCAGGAAGTCTAAGATTCGGCTAATATAGTTATGTGAGAAAACTTGCCAGTAGCTTCTCGTGGGTCAGTGGTTCTTTCCAGGGGTTTTCCCGGGTTCTTCCTCCACAAATACTACTGGCCACCATGTATAGCCTATATTGTGCTGAAAAATGGCGTTAAACCCTACACAAAACAAAACAAATATGACTCAAACATTGTGACCCTTACTGGAATGTAACAAAGGCATCCAGGTGCGTGAAGATGGCAAAGTGATAACAATGAAAAAAAGACACTCTGTCACTGAAGACAGAACAGAAAAGTTGAAAACAAATGGAAAATACCTTTAAAGACAAAACTCCTCCAATATTTTTTTAAGGTACAAATTTTTTAAACTGCTTGTATGGAGTTTGCAAGGACTTTCTGTGTGTTTAAAGAGCATGCTAGTTTCTCTAGTGGAAGTAGTAACTGATGATTTCATGGATTGGATGCTAATCCTTTTATCATGGGGAGATCACTCTAACTGCCACCTAGGTGAGCAGATAACGTTTAGCATTTTAGCTAAAATGTTTTAATCTGGGAGGGTTGGATTTATGAGGTACTGGTAGTAGTAGTTATCCTAAGGTATTAAGAATGGGTATCACATTTCAAGAAGAAAGTGAATGTTCTGCTTATGGGCATGTGAGCTGCATGAGTGAACCATGTCTTATTGACGATTCTCCATTTCGTGGGATTATAAATTTACATCATACCAATATTTGTGTCTTACTCATCCTCTCTCATGCAATCTCTTGTGCCAGTTATTAATGCTTATGGATTCTATAGCAAGTAACTGAGTGAAGGCATATATTGCAAACTTAACCTTAGACTATCATCAATGATGCCACACACAAATATGCTGTATCCAAGTCATTTGAAGATGAGATGCAAGCACCATTAGCTTGTTTAATCTTTAAATTATTTTAAATAAGCAATTTTCTAACAAAATCTTCTATTAGCTGCCTTATTTATTAGCAGCATTTCATAGTGATCTTTAATCAAAAGCCAAACACAAAATCAACCTACCGTATATACTCGCATATAAGCCAAGAAATTTAGGACAAAAATAAGGCCTGGAAGAAGGGGGGTTGGCTTATCTGCGGGTCAAGTTCCAAATCTGAAATTTATAATGCTTTTTCCCCTCGATTTCCAATATTTATTGTTTCTGTCGATCGCCGAATATGAGATCACATGCCTAATGATGCCACATGGCTAATAAGATTTGTCCTGTCGTGAAGTAAAACAAATATTTTTTTTCTAACATAAGTGGTAGGATAATGAATGAAAAACATGTTTTAACGTACTTGACATCTATCTGATTGATGTCCGTCCACCAGAAAATACAGCCATACATGTTTTTTGAACCACGCAAATACGAGTATTTTCCAAAAGAACCACCATATTAGTAATCTCTATTCAAGTATTTAACCCTCAGCTAATCAGTAATCATTAAACTCTACGGTTTCGTAGAAATGCACGCTAGTTTATTTCAGTGTAAATATGAAAAGAATCTACGTAAAAAAATAAAAGAATTACGATACTGAAGGTATACAGCCAAAAGTGTTATTTGAACTACGGAAATACGTGTATTTTCCAAAAGAAACGCCATATTAATAATCTCTGGTCAAGTATTTAACCCTCAGCTAATCAGTAATAATTAAACTCTACGGTTTCGTAGAAATGCACGCTAGCCTATTTTAGTGTAAATATGAAAAGAATCTACGTAAAAAGAAATAAAAGAATTACGATACTGAAGGTATATACGACAAACATTTTGATCGAGAGTAGAAATACATGTATGACAGTCTTCAAGAAACAATAGCGAGAGGCTCCATAGTGGTTTGTTGCGCGCACGCTTAGGAACGGTAAATAACAGTGCAATATACGAGTCAGCGTGAATAATTGTAAAACAATATAATTTGTTGGATTTCTTTGACAGGTGAGTAATCGGGAGCCACAGTTTATATACAACTATTGTTTAGTTGTTTGTAAAGCAAAGTGGTTTGTTAGCGGAAGATTGCTGTACAATAGCTACCATATGCTTAATCTGTGGTAAATGCCTCGAGGATAATAGGTTTTTTTTGTTACACAATGCCAATGACTTAACTAATAGATGCCAACTCTCAGATGTATTGTTTAATGAGGTATGGTAGTGGACATGGTTTCTGCTCAAAGTTATAAACTGTCACAATACTTGAATAATGTCCACGCTGAAACCAATCATAGTTTGATCAATTGAATCACACTACCCGTAGTTTAAAAAATACAACACAAATAACAATGATGAATAATTATCAAATGCAAATTGAAAACCAGCCACACATAGAAATAATTACAGGATAAGGTATATAAATAGTATACTACTACCGAAAGAAATTATTTCAGTTTAATCTCTCTAGAAGTTTATATTCAATTCAATCGGATAAAATGAATAGTGTTGGAAGTAAAAGAAAGCGTTCTGCTTATGATGCAGCATTCAAACTTAAAGTTATTGAATATGCAGAAGCAAATGACAACTGTGCTGTAGCACGCGAATTTGTTGTGAACGAGAAGCAAGTACGGGGGGAGGGGGGATGACGTATATGATGAAAGCACACCTGTAACAGAAGCTGAGTTTCGTGAACTGTTTGGCGAGTCTGATACAGAGCCCGATTTTGAAGGATTCTAAAAGTGATCAAACTTTTATAATTCATGATTTTAGAATGAGGATTAATTAAATTTCCATTAAGACTTAACACTTCAGAATTGTTTTTATTTCAACATATAAACTAGATTTTTACTTTTATTTTATTTAATAATGTGATTTACCTAAATAAACGTATTCAGGACTCAGAACTCACTTTGTGCATCTTGTGATGTATTGTTTGTATAAAAAGTATGAGTCGGCTTATACGCGGGTCATGCACTTTAAACCACTTTTACCAATTCAATTTGGGGGGTCGGCTTATATGCGAACGGGCTTGTACAAGAGTATATTCGGTACAAATCTTGTTTGATGAGAGTGAAAAAGCCTAAACAATAATTCAAGAATAAGCAACGTGAACATTTTTTTTATATACCTCTGTGACACATCATGTTCCTTTATGACCTTTGCAGTTAGGGTTGAAATAGACTGGTCAAATTTCTTCCATCCTGCATATGCCATAACTCTGAGATCTCCCAGCTCATCTTCATTTTCACCTTCAATTGTTTTTGTTTCGTCCATATGACCCATACACCAAAGAATTCCTAAAACAAATATTGCTGAAATGTGCATTCTGCAGACTAGTACAACCTAAGCATTTAAATCGCTTAAGGCTCTTCTACATAAACTTTAAATCTCAGCTGATTCAAGCAATCAATCTAAGTGTTTCACTAAAATCAGAACTGCTCACGCAAAGAACACTACTGGAGAAAAACTGATTCTATTTTTATGTCTATGGAGTGTAACACTTTAACAAAAAGCGTTAACCTTGAATCTGGCACATTTCTCAAGATAATACATAACCACCTTAGTAATTCACATCTGGATAATTAATTAACCTGCTTATATCATCAGGGAATGCATGGATCTTTCTTTTATTGTTGATTTTTCTTGAAAATGCCAAAATAATTTACCCTTCTTTGTTGAACATGAAGAAAATCATGATCAAAACTAGTAAATATAACCTGATATATTGCTCATTTTATTATAAAAAAACAACAGTATGTTTCTGGAAATTTTAATCAACATCATGAAATACCTAACTTATAATAAGTCCTATATTTTGCTACATCTTCTTTACAAATATAAATGCATGTAAATAAAATGGTATCATATCTGTATACTGGTCAGCCATCTTGCAGATATTTTCTAACACTGCATGTAATTGTAAAATAGATTCCACTCATGTAAACTGATTTTTCTGAACTGAAATTTTAAAAAATACTATGAAACTGTGTGACTAAATAATTATGTAGAGCAATTTTTTAGTTTTAAAGTATGAAATGTAGTTGCTGATATATTTAAGCTGTCACTTATTTGGTAGCAGTTTATAAATATTAATTCATGTTTCTGAAAGCTGTAGCTTTAGTGGTGCAATCAACATAGTGGTGGTCTCTGCAACAAACAATAGTTTCCATTTACAAAATTGCATAATACTGTTAATATTGCTTTACAATGAATAATATCTATCCAAAGTAAAAATTTAATGAACGTCATATGAAATTAAAAAAGAAAACAGTATCTATACAAAATGAGTTATGTTTTAAAAAATATCTTTGTCACTGTTTAATAGTGACCAGTAAACCCAGCATCAACCTGACAGTAGAGTATATCTCCATATCTCTGTCCAAATGAATCTGAGATTTAAAGTCTGATCTATTGTCTGAGCATGTATTTCATGCAGACTAATATTAATAATTGACCTATCCATATTTCCAGCATGATCACATCATAACTAGCAAATATTTATTTTTCACAACAAGAAGGATAAAACTGGAAAAAAATGTTCAAATCCAAACATTGCACTGCATAAATAGATATCTATTACTTTACTAACCTAATCCCACCCACCCACCAAACACCTATTATCTGTTCCATTAATGCATTGGACAATACAAGAATGCTGAAGTTGGTATGTTTGAAATCGTTGAAGCTTTATGTAAAATGCACAATCTCTCACTGTAAGCGACTCCCAAGTCATATATAACAGCTGAAAATGGCAGTACTGAATAGTGACACTTTAAACAAACAATGAGTACTTCTTTAATTCACGTAGTTATGATTTGTACAACCAAAAAGTGAGTGATGACAAGGCTGGAAATAACTGATAAAGTGCTATGTCTTTACTGCCAATGCATTTTTATATCACTTCTGACATCTTGAATTTCTCCAATATGGGCAATCAAATGTGCATATCTGGCTTTGTGTGCTGAGCATCCAGAGAAGTCAGAATGATAGTAAAAAAGATGCTAGAAAAGATATTCGTGCAAAATTCCAACTTTTAGAAAATTTTAGGCTTTTAGTTTGTAAAAATTGATGGCAAATAGGCATAATGTATATCAATCTGACAGACCATTATTTTTATTATTTGTAACAATGGCCATTTTACATAATAATTTAGCAGTGTTTATAGAAACTGCATAGTCCCCAATGACAAGATGCTTTCTGTCAAATATGTTTAATTTCTCTTGAGCAGTTTGGCATTTTTCTCATTTAGCAGAAATGGCAGCCATGTTAAATGATGAATTGGCATCTTTTGTACACATTTCAAAAGACTATTTCTGCATGCACTGTACCAAAGTTGACTGAAATTGGTCTAGTTGTCTCCAAGAGAAACTTAGTATTATAAAAATATTGACAGACAATGCTTGAAGCACAAGGCATATTCGTCTTATGGCCACATGAGTAGAAATGTGTGGAAATATACAGTCTGTACTTCTGTAAATGATTAATCTAATAGCTCAGTTAACAGAGTATGAAACGTATTTCTACTTTCAATTCTATTTTGCAGTAATTTTCCTGGAGATTATGTTATACTTCTTGCATTATCAAAGAGGTAAGACCTACCTTTTTTAATATTATCAATATCCACATGCTTGACAGCTTCTATTGCAAGACTCTCTTCAAACCCTGCCTTGATCATACCCTCAATAAAGTTCTTCACCTTCTCCTCTTTTCTCTTGTCAACCTCAACATTGTGAACTTTTTTGTCCTTGCATTCCTCATCATCTTTGATCTCAACTTTTTCCATGTCACTGGATGCTTTTTGCATAGCATCTACTAAATCCTTGTATGTGCAATTCTCCTTTACAGCTGATAAAAGTGTGTAGAGACTATTGTCTGGATCCAGTTCTGAACCAACCTTTAACAGTTCTTGTTGTAATATGACCAGTTGGTCAATTGTGAAATAGTTCAATTCAAAATATTTCCATCTCTTCTGGTGGATATGATCTATCCATTTGTCTAGACAATGTTCTGTAAATCTTGCTAATTTGTGTAGGAATTCTGTGACATCTTCTGTTTTGTCTTCTGTTTTGGTCTGCATTCCCTTGAGAGGCACAGCTCCCTCACCAAATTCTATTTCCACACACAGATGGTTGTTGGGATTACATAAGAACTTCATCTGCCAGTTTTTGAAAAGGATACATCCCCCAGAGTTCAATTTGATGAAGGTATTGGCAATCCTTATTACACCATCTAAAATCTGCAATTGTATAAAGTACAATCATAAAGTTCTGAACCAAAACATAATGTCCACTCATTCCTGTCAGTTATTATCAAATCATCTACATACAATGCATCCATAACTTTTAAATCAAGAAGCCTCAATTGGTCCAACCCCATCCACAAAAACAGACCAGAATGTAATCATGGAAATCATCTAAATGAAGCATTCAGAACTGCCCAACACTATTAAAACATCAGCTAAATGAACATAAATTCAGAAATCAAAATAAATTCAAAAACTTTGAATGACTCTGGCCTTTGACCAGTGGTCCCTCTTAAAGAACACAAGCCTTCTCTTGATATTTAAAATGTAACTACTGGCTGTTTTAGCATGTACCGGAGTCATTCATTCTCTACCTCAGGGGTGAGCAAACATTTTCTATGGAGGGCCACATTGAAAACTTTATTGTTATTGGGGGGGGGGGCCGCATATATATTTTGTCTACTTCAATTACAATTTACAACGAATGAAAATATGAATTAATGATAATAACCATGTATTTGTCATTTTATTTCACATTCACACTGTATTACACATGCACATTATATTTTAAAATACGAACTTGAAACAGTTTCTAATTTGGTAATAAGATTTTACTATTCATAATTATTTCAACAAAAGTTTATTGTTACCTATCATAATAATTATGAAGAAGAAGGAACTTAATTTACATACAATCTGACCACAGAGTACAATTATAATTAATGAGAAGTATGTAACTGTTCACAATTTTGGATAATGTTCTTGAACTGTGGAACCAGTTTACTGGTTGTGATTCGCATGACTGCATTCAAATTGCAGTCAGTCACCATCGACCTGTTCTTAGACTTGTTGATTTTCAGACAAGAAAAAGCTTGCTCACAGATGTATGTGGACCCAAATAGTGACAAAAATTTGGCAGCAAAGTTGTTTAAGTGTGGAAATGCTGCTGCTGACAAAGATCTATAAAACTCCAGCAGAAGAACTGACTTGAACATCTCCTTCAGGTCATAATCTGCTTGTAGGTCAAGCAGCTCCAACTGTATATTCTCTGGGGCTGAATCAGCTTCTGCACTAAATGGCGAACTGAGGATACTGAAGAGTGGTTCCAAGGTCTTGAAGTCTTGGAACCTCCTTTCAAATTCCACAACCAAGGCATCCAACTGAGCCTTGTACCTGTCAGCCATTTCACCAGAAATGATTTTCTGTTTCAGCAAAGGGAAATGGCAAAACCTGCTTTCACCTGCTTGCCTGGAGAACAGGGAGAGTTTTGCCTGAAATGATTTAACATGCACATACATTTCATGTTCAAACAAGCTATTGCCCTGAAGTTTGACATTCAGTTCATTCAACTTTTCCATAATGTCAATGGCAAACATGAAGTCTGACTTCCACTCTTCATTAACAATGTTAGTAACAAAGTCACAATCAATACCCTTCATCTCCAGGAACATAACTATTTCTTCCTTGAGATCCCACACTCGCCTCAATATCTTGCCCAGGCTCAGCCAGCGGACACTGCTGTGGTAGATAATATCAGAATGTTCAGTTTCCAAATCTTCAAGCATTGTCTTGAACTGCCTGTGGTTAAGTGCCCTGGCTCTGATGAGGTTTATCACACTGACAACTGGGTCAATAACATGCTTGATATTCAACGCAGCTTTACACAGACTTTCCTGATGGATGACACAGTGAAGATGTAAGAGTGTGTGGTCAGGGTGTTCTTCTTTAATTTTATTATTCATCAACTTCTCCACACGTACGTTTTTCCCAGTCAAAGCACACACTCCATCGGTTGTTACACTTACTATCTTATTCCACACCAACCCAGTTCTTTCAACACAGTTCACAACAGCACTGAATAAATCCTGGCCTGTGGTTGTGTCTTTGAGTGACTCAACACTAAGTAATTCCTCGGTAAGCTCAAAACGGGTGTTTATTCCCCGTATAAATACCAACAATTGTGCTGTCTCCTGTACAGCGGTACTTTTGTCCAACGCAAGAGAGTACCACAAAAAGTCTTTGCTTACATCTCGAAGTTGGTGCATCAAATTGTCACTTATCTTTTCAGCACGCCTGACTACAGTTCTCCTTGATAAAGAAATGCTGTCAAATTTTTTTTTCTGTTCTGGACAAATAATGTTTGCTGCATCTGACAAGCATTCCTTGATGAACTCCCCGTCAGAAAAAGCAGTGTTCCGTTTTACAATCTTATGAGACAGCACCAAACTGGCTTCAGTTGCAGCATCTTGTATTAAAGACTGTTTGGTGAAAACAGTTTGTTGCTTCTTTAAATTGTTAACCAAGTCCTGGCATTTCCTTTTTCTCTCTTCGTTCGTGAAATTGTGCCCAAAATCCAAATGTTTTGTTTGGTGGTGTCTTTTTAAAATGTACTCCATAAAGACACTCACACACTCACGGCACAGCAAGCAGACTGCTTTGCTCCCAACGTTCGTGAAGCAGTACTTAGCAGTCCATTTGTCACTAAAAACACGACATTCGTCCTCAATCTTTCTTTTTTTGGCAGCACTCATGGTTAAATCAACGTCTATTCGCTTTTAAATTACAATTTTTACCAAACCTTTCAAAATGTGAACAAAAGCCACTTCCAGTTAAGCAGAAACGCAGTTTCGAATAGGGATGTTGATGATTAATGACTAATCAATTCTGGAGCCATAAAAACCAATTTAATATCCCTAGATTCGAATCAAATACTTGGAATAAAATTTCAAAAATATAGTGAAAATTATAATCGAACAAAATTAACATCGACGTAGGATCACAACATGTGCGTGCCTACGGGCTGCATAATATACTCTGGCGGGCCGTAGTTTGCCCACCCCTGCTCTACCTGAACTTAAATTTTCCCTCTCTCTTCCTAACAATTATTGTTGCACCAAACAACCCAAAACTGAGGTTATATGGCTTTCACATTGGTGTAACTCTTCTAACAACTGTGATGTACAGCACACACTCCTAAAATGAGATCAATATAAATTATTTACTACTGAACCAGGAAATCTTTACAACAAAAAGGAATTATACAAATAAAGTACTTGTATGCTATTTAATGGACAAGCCCATCTGTTTCCTTAAAAACAATAGTTAAATGTCTGACATTAATAAAAACAACAATAATCATCCTATTATGAAGACCACTTTTTATGAAAAATGCCCACCTTACTTATAATACCTTTTGCACAGGTACAACTGTCTGTGTGCAGTTCAAACCAGTCTGCCTTAGATCTGAGGCCAAAAAGTCTCAAATCTTGACACAAAATTTGATTCCAATCACGAGCGAATTTTGGGTGAAAAAAAAACTGGGTCCAAAACATTAGGTTTTTCCCACTGTATTTTGTAGTGCAACTAAATTGTCCAGATTATTTGGTATCATTGTAGAGCTAAATCTGTCTACCTTTCTATAATACCACCCAGCTTAGTGTATCTTACATGACCTTGATGCTACAGAGCATGGCAGTAGGCTACTACCTCTTGCCCCATAAATGCATGCCAGGGGTTAATGTTTAAACTGTTTGACAATAGCTAGGGGGATGTTTTGTGTCAAATACTGAAGTGGGAGAATCCATCCAAGGTCGGTAGTTCTTTCTGGGGGGTTTTCCCGGGTTCTTCCTCCATCGATAATACTTGCCACCCTGTATAGCCTATCATGTTCTAAGAAATGGCATTAAACCTACAACAACAACAACCATTCAGTCTCTAGTGAGTGCAAACATGAACACAGATGACACTTGCATTACCATCTAAGCCACATGACTGCATCAAATTTAACATATATTTTGCCATCCAATGGATTTTAAAGACAGAATTAAACTTGATACAGGTTTTCATTTAAGTTTTGCTGTGATTATGCGAGTGTTTGCACACATGCATGTGTATGACATTGATATCTGAAAATGCTATGTCTACCAACTACATGTATTTCTTTTTTTGTAAGTGTATTAAAGTCAAGTTCATATATTAATTCAGATTCGGTTTTCCAATATTTTTCTATAGGCTTATATGAAAATATAGCTTCTTAACTGGCTAGTACTAATTGTTTTGTTGCTCACATGCACTAAGCCACCCCCACCCCTCCTTTCCCAAACCTCAAAGCACACTTTTGAGTCTCAAAAAGACCCCTAACTCTGTCTGGGAATATGGCAGGTATGAGATAAATAGACTTCTTCCCTACCCTATGTGCATGCTAACCTCCAAGTCTGATCCAGTTATGTGATATATACAACGAATGGTATCGTCCTGAATGCATGTTTTATTTATTTATTTTAGCTGCACTAGCCTTGTCCTAGCCCTCAAAATCAATAGGTCTCTGTCTTAGGTCATGCACAGGTCATCCATCTTAGGTTTGGCATAGGTCTGTGATGTACTAAAGTTATTGTGCAAAATCTATCTCTTTCTTCAGTCATAGTAAGTGTGTTGTCATTTTAAACATAAAATCAGCAGGCATGTTTGAATCCTACTATCAGACTAAGGGGACAGGAAACCAATTTTATGCACAAATTTAAAGTTGCATACACTAAAAATAGCTCAAAAAGTCACACCTTATCCTTAAAGTTAAGAAATTTGTCAGAGGCCAATATGTGAAATTGTCCCCTTCCACCCTTAGATCAGCTACCATGATGTTTCTGGGAAAACCTGCCTAATATAAAAATTCATAAATTTTTTTTAAAAAAATACACGAGTCAGGTCGAAAAGGTCCATATTTTTGGATATGTATAATAACACAACACATAAGAGTATCATTCACTTGATTTGACAAGTCAATGGAAATTCACAGAACAAAAAGTTGATGCACCTCACCCCCCAAATTTATACATGAATTTGTCATGTTCAAAGGTCATTTTTGAGAACACGTGGTGCTCACAGTGAAAATACAAGACCTTTTCCTGGGTGATAATTTTGAAAAACATTATGTACTTAATAGTTTGATGCTATTCAAAATAGTTGTCATCTAATCAGTTTTTGAGATATTCTACTTCCCTTGAATCAATGTGTCAACTACTATAAATAGCTAGCTCTGAGGTGTTCATGCCTAACACCAATTACAGGAACAACAAAAGCTGGAAAGACCAAATTCACAAATATCTCCAACAAAAGCTCAATAAGTCACACGATATCCTTAAGTTAAGAAATCTGTCAGAGGCCAATATGTAAAACTGTCCCTTTCCACCTAACCCTGGATCAGCTACCATGATGTTTCTGGGGAAAGCACTTTACTTTACCTGCATTTGCAATGAATAAATTAACCATGTTGCTGTGAAATTAAGTAACAGTATAAATAAACAAACCAAAAGAAGCAAACATCGTCCCCAAAGTTTGGTCCAGTGATGTTCAAGATGAACGTTGCTGGGCAAAAAACATTTTCTTCTCTCAGTCAGTGACCTTAATCCTCAACCAATTGACTCTGAAATCCGTTGGTTACTTTCTTACCCCAAATGCAAGCCATTCCCAGCATTTGGTAATTTTATAGAGAATTCATGTTTTTCTGTAGAAACAAAATGGTAACAAAAAAAAACTGATGAATGGATGGATATAATATAATATCCTCTGACTTAAGGCAGGTATATAAAATATGAAATCTTGAGATAAAGAAAAGGTATACTTCTCATTTTTATCCAAAACTTTATTTTAGGCACTGAAACTCACTGATTCAAAGTGACCTTTATCTGAAACGTACTTCCTGCAATCATCTTTTCTGCAATGTGACATGCTTAAGACCATAGGTGATAAACTGCTAATGCATGGCATGGTACTCATCCAATGTTGATGCCTTTGTATATTCTGTTTGGAATTACTATGCTTCCATATGTTCTGTTATGTGTAATCCTAAAAGAGCCATTCGTTTGGACATATATCTTTAACTTGTTCTGGTGAATCAAAGTGCTAATCTGATGTGATTTATAATTGGTCAATATTCAAATGCTTTCAACTTGTATCATTATTGACTAAAAAGGCAAAGACTGATCCAATTTTTGTGCTTTCATGACACAAACTTTGTCCAATTTTGACAAAAGTATTACTGGTAGGATCTGATAATATGAGAGTTTCAACAATTTCAATAGTGGTGCTAAAATTACAGTTTTCCCATGTAAAATTTTATCTGACCAGAAAATCTTACACTGATAAAAGTGAATGTAATGGCATGATTTGAGCATCAAATATGAATGATTCTTCCAAATTCATAATACAGTCAAGTCAATCATGCAATTAAAGATGCATGGAACAGTCTAGAAGTATTTTGTGAATTTAATGTCTTAAAAAAACACACTATCATGCACAATATTTACGATGTTTAAGCCAAAGATCCAATTTTCTTAATCAAACCTGGTATCTAATAAGTATATTTTAAAACTGACCCAACTGAATGAATATTAATTTCTCATCAGTTTTACTGCAAAAAGAGGTACAGGCATACAAAAGTCATTGATTATAAAAGAATCTTTTAAATGTACAGAGATACATATAAGAATTACTGTAAGAGATGATTTAATTTTCATTCTTTCAGTTATACCTTTAACGCACATAGTAATTTGTTTTGGTTCCTCTTAATGTCAAATGCATGATGTGGTCAACAGTAGCATAAATTACAGTCAATAGCAGCCAATCGCAAGATACCATGAAAAGAAGATATGGTCTATAGGAGAGCAGTGGCAAGTTGCAATCATGCATGCATGCACCTATAATATATCACCTTCATTTACTTGAAAGACAGGAAAGGACATCAAGAAAGAAAATGTCAGTTTCCTTAATATCTCTAGGTCTGGTAATAGCACCAATTTCAACATGACTGCCAACATATATGACAAAATTCACAATCAGCCATAATACTACAGAGCACATTTGTTTTCGAGGATCCTACATAGTTTTAGTCTGTTGAACCAAGTGATAGAGGGTGTAATTACATACCTCAAAAGAAAGGTTACTGTTGATGAGGTTTTTGTCAGCCTCTAGACCAAATACCCCAGCAGCACTGTAGTAGTAACTACAACCTATGCTCTTATGCTCAGTACGACTAGGTTTTGTTTCTACTGCAGTGAAAGTGTAATTACCCCAAGCTGATGAAAATGTCTGTCTGCTTTTCATGCTTGTTACATTTAATGTGTACTGGGGTATGCCAGTCACATGTTGGTGCAGATACTCTACCACCAGGGGTTTGTGTTCCCTGTCAGCAGCAGATGCTTGTCTTATAAACTGTTCCAAGTCTCCATTACTATCTACTACTGCTGGATTGTCTGAGAGTACCAATATGTTTCTCGTGTATACCACCCAGTTTCTAATCTTTCATTCATATAAAAAATCTTAGAAAAAGTTGTTCTAACCCAACTTGTAACTCATTTGAATTCAAACAATTGTATGCTGATGACACCCAAATATACAAGTCTAGCCACCCAAATGAAAAATTGATGGTACCATTGATGGAGTAGATAGGTGCATTTCTGATGTGAAATCATGGATGACATGTAACAAGCTGCAGATGAATGATAATAAAACTGAGGCCATTCTGATCACAACACAAAGACTTTCTCATTCACATCCTTTACCTCAGATAATAAATATCAGCAACACCAACATTAAATTCTCACAGTCAGTACAAAACCTAGGTGTTACTCTATACAGTACTCTCACATTACATCAACATGTCATGAACATATACACGGCTGCATATCTTGAACTGAGACGCATCAGTTCCATTTGCAAATATCTTTCAGTTGATGCCACTAAAACACTTGTGTGTTCATTAGTACTTTCAAGACTGGACTACTGTAACTCAATTCTGTCTGGTTCGTCACAATATCTACTCCAGAAACTTCACAACACAGCTGCTCAGATCAATTTTAGAGTACCTTGATCAGAACACACCTAACCACTGCTCTGTACCCTACAATGGCTATCGATTCGATACAGAATCAAACACAAAATTTGTTCTCCGTGCTATGTTTCAATGACAGACTCCAATCCAACATACCTATCCGGCCTCACCCATGTTTATACACCAGCAAGATAGTTACGCTCCTCTTCTGACAATTGCATACTCATTGTTCAAACTATGAAAACAAAGTCATATGGACAATGTTCTTTTGCATACCAGGGCCCAGCGATGTGGAATGAATTGCCCATTGAAATTAGACACAAAGACACAGTGGTCCCTTTTAAGAGTGCTCTTAAAACTCACCTTTTTCAACCGCAGGAACAAACTTTGAGAATTAATAACATTTTTGTATCTTATATGTTTTCAGCATGTTTTTATGTTTTACATTTTCATGGTTTTTGTTATTGTTTTTCTGTAGCGTATAGTCATATCATTATAGATGCTGTAAAGAACTTAGAGCTTCTAAAGATTAGGCGCTATACAAAGTCCTCATTATCATTATTATTATTATTATTATTATTATTATTATTATTATTATTATTATGCTTGGTCATTAACCCTTGGCCTTCTTTTACCTTTATCGCAATTTATAAATGATTTTCAAGATCAGGTTAAAGTTGAGTGCAGCTGAGAATCCTGCTTGCTGTTTGCTGTCATTGAGACCCTCACACCTTATGTTACCTGAGGCGGCAAACATAGATGCACTAGTTGTAATGCATTCATGCAAGGCATTAGCTGGATTGCCAATACTACCATTACGGTCCATTATTTACATGCAACAGAGGCCCATGATCCATCAACACAACCCCCATGGAGAATAATAATGTAAGAACCAGCACCAAGTACAGCTGCAGATTGTAAAACCACCATTTCTGAAAGTCTTGCATTGAATCCTATTGATACAAACTGGATGCATTAAATGCTATAACCCCACCAACAAAGAGATTTGTGTTGGCCATTAAAAAGGCAACATTCTCCTTTTACAAAGAAGGAATGGCCTTTCCAAGATGTGCAGGTGCTATTGCCACCTACTCATTTCATGTTACACCACTCCCTCGATAACTCGTGCCCTGATAAATCGCAAACCCACTTATAATGCGGTGTCCAGCGTGGATCCAGAATTTTCCCCAAAGAAAATATATTTTAAATATCTTTCAAAATATGCTAAATGTGAAAAAATTACAATAAGAATTTGTAAATTAAACCTTTATACATTTCTCGTTTTATCATCAAAAATGGTGATTAATGCCCACAAAGATTGAAGCCATATTGTGAAATTTGCAAATTCTAAATAAGATATCACATATTATGTTAGGGTTTATTTGTTGATAAATAGTCATCAATAAACTGTAAAAAAAAAAACAGTCTGGTGAAATAGCAATCAATGAAAACATCTGGTAAATGCAAACAGGTGGAAACAGAGAAAGAAATAAACAGCAATTAAATATCTTGCTTGTGAAAGTCACATTCTAATCCTTTATTTCCATTTCAATGTAAACGTTATAATTGCAACATATTCTTTTCTATGAAAACATGAAAATAGTCAATCAACTGTCACATCAAAACCAGTGAGTACTTCCGTGATAACCTAATTACCTGCCAGCTTTGTTTTGATCAACAAATTGGCAAAGAGTTTGTTGCATTAAAATAATCAATTAAAATAGATCTGTGTTGTTTTATCACTTTGAATATGTCTTTTTGTATTGAATCAAAAAAGGAGGATTTTACTCGGTGGCAGAGAAATCAAGGAGTAACACAAAAAAATTAATGATTTTTTTCAAAAAGTGAATTGACATAAAAGCATATCATAACAGGCATTTATTATCTTGTTCTAATTTACATTGTTTTAAATTTGTAGACCCAATAAATTCATGCCGATAATGACAGATCCTGTTTTACTTCTACCGCAATCAAATCTATCGATCGATCGATCAACATTGTTTCTCGAAAAGAGAGTTCATCTTTTGTATTTAAAATAATACATCTAATTTGAATCACTAGGAGGTATCCAATTCAACAAAACAATTAATGACGTAATACTCAATGTGTGAAGAGGAACACATTAAGCAAACAGAAACCACATGGAATATAATGTTTTTGATGATCTCCTCAATATACTGTAATTTATCCTGAAATTAATGTTACTCTATGAGAAAAAAATAAACTACACCTTTATGAAGAGATTTTAATTAACAGTTAATCTCAGCACGATTATAAAGTGAGTATTCAACACTATAATCTGCCACCCCCACCTTTTTTGCATTTGTGCCGATCCTTTTATTGTATTTTATAATTATATGTCCCTTGATAATTTGCACCTCACTTATAGTGCAGTCAATGTTTCTGGACCCCGATGTGCCCGAGTTATCGAGGGTGAGGTGTACAAACTTGGCAATTTCTGCATTTGTTATGCATAATGGCATTTTGCATGCAGAGCAAAACAGGAAGTGATAATAATAATAATAATAATAATAATAATAATAATAATAATAATAATAATAATAATAATGCTTTATTTATAGAGGGTGACTCATTAGTCAAGGACTATTCTCCCTTGAGGCCCTCTTAATGAGAGTATAACAAATGCACATTGTGTGAAGAAGCAATAATTATTGCTTATATTAGCATGTTTCGTATTAAAATACTAAATTCCATTATCTATTAGAAACACATGCATGCTCATGATATCTCTTCTTAAATACTGTGATGACCCTGAGGTGCCTGAAGTGCCACCACCAAAGCAGTTAGGACCACATTGTCTAATAGTTTGCCAGCATAACAACTACTAGTTCTTAATTACGAGAGTGATAGTTCATAACTGGTGTGTTGTATAATCGAAATTACATATTACAAGATCATGGATACATGTACTGCATTTTCATAGGAGAAAGTATGCATGTTCCCATAAGATTCATTACCTATGTAAAGAAGTAAATATGTTACCCAATTACATTCCATTAGGAATATTAGCCTGCTACCTCATAAATCCAGCTACCTCATAAATCCAGCCCAACAAAAAGATGAAAAATTATCTTTTACTATTTTAAACAAAAGGTAGTAACTCTTGCCTATTACATCCCCTTGGCACTGCAAGGACTTGCTAGCTTTTAGCTGAACAACATATTACCGAGGATGCTTGCATAGCGTGGTGGTTGGGAGGGGTTCATAAGTAATGTGACTGGGTAAGTGTTCTCTGAAAAATAAAAATTACTTAAAATTTACTCTCTCTTTCTAATATGATCCCAAATCTCATTAGGAGAATAATAAAATAGGATGCTAAGCATCCAACCTCTATATCGGGTATCCTTCTGGGAAAGAATAGCTAGATTCCCCATATGAAAGATAACCCATTCTCCTAATTACATAAGCAACAGAGCCAGGGATCCCTTGACCTGTGACACTTGTTTACAGTTAAAATGATAAAGTTGAAATCTTCTTACCAACAAGAATTTCGCTGGCAAATCCAGCAAAGCTAGAAGGCTGTAATGACTGATCTGGCTGGGTCTGGTGGCTGCCGGTGCTGCAGCCACACAGCCACTGTCCCTTCCAGATTCAAGGTTTGCCTCTGCAACACTAAATCTCTGAGACAAACTTCAGAAAGTTGCTTCTGCATGCCAGCCAACCACTGTGCCATTTGAATGTGAGGCTTGCATAGATGGCTCTAATCTCATAAGCTGTAATATTCACGAGGCGACTGTATTAGCTTGAGAAGATTCAGGTTGGATGGGATCATCCTTGGCAGATCTATTGCTACATATAGTAGATCAGTGACCTAGCACTTGTCCCATCTGAGAGGAGGTGATCAGAGTGATCTTGCCATTATGACCCAGTAACCTCTGGATAATTTTTGGAATCAGAACTGTGGGCGGGTAGGCAAAGATCCACAACCCCTCCAAACTGATTGACAGTGCATCCACAGCCCAAGCTTCTGAGTTTGGAACTGGAGAGACAAAATTGGGATTCCACCGTGTCACAAAAAGGTCAATCATCAGATGCCCGCAAAGTGCACAGATCTGAGTGAAGAAATGACCAACACAGGATAAATTTCTTCAATGACAGCTTTAAAGCTGAATTCACTCCACTCCATATTCAGATCTGAATAAGATGGATCTGTCAGTGTCTCATGACATTCACTGTGAACTGGGTCCTCATCCAGGTTGGCTTGTAGCTCTGCAAACGTCATGCTGGCAGCATTGATGACTGACTGGCTGATTTGGCATTATCACCATCCCTCTCTTGAGGGCAGGCAGTGAGCAATCTGAAGTCCAGCATAGCTGAATGGTATGAAGAGCATGTGGTCAGCCTGGATGTTGGCAGTATATAAGACTGTTTGGCAATCACTGGCATCAACTGCTCCATAAACCCAGCAGAATGGACAGATTTCTCATCAAAATCTCTGGTAAAGTAGTCATAACATGCTAATGGCATGGCTAGATGGGTAGATCCCTGTATGAACTATTCGGTTGGACCATGCTGGAATGGCTGGATGGCTGGCGATGTTTAGATGTTTGGTGACAGCTGGACAGCAAGAGCTGGATCCAATGAATCTGGCATGAACCACATGCACCCTGACTTACAGGCCCAAAGGTCATACTCATGCACACAGGGGTGCTTATGCCCACTGGGCTGCTTAAATTGGAGGAATATTCCCTTAATGCATCTATTGAAGCAAACAAAGAAAAAAAGGGGCAATCTTTCCCCAGATGTAAAGAGTTGCATTGTTGTCTCCTGCACCAGATGACACATTTGTTTTAACAAACAACAAAAGCTGGTGGATTGGTTGCCATAAATGTATTTTCTATGAAAACCATATCACTCAATCAAAAGATGCAGCACATCAAGACAATGTATGCAGTTTACTTTTAAAGCTATATTCACCCACCCAATCACGTTTTTGTATCTGCAGTCATTCCAAGAATGGCAGACAATTACTTTTTTCATGTGTAGGCATTATTGTTGTTGCTGTTATAGGGCTTAAAACCATTTTCAGCACAAGATAGGCTATACATGGCAGCCAGTATTAATAATGGAGGAAGAACCTGGGAAACCTGGAAAGAACCAATGACCCACGAGAAGCTACCGGCAAACTTTCTCACATACCCATACTGACTGAGCCAGAGTCTTGAACCCAATCAGGGCCCCTGTAGGCATTATAATACCTGTCCAAAATGGTAATGATATCCAGCTGGATGCCATACATGCCACCTACTTAGACCAAGGAAAACTATTTTTCCAATTGCACTGGTTTTAATATTAAAGTAGGCATGCCATTTTGGGTTTACTTTTTCATAAACATTACATATATTTTATGTGATTTTTTAAAAACTTTTTTATTTTTTTAAAAACCAAGACAAAAAAGTCCTAGGGTCAGCAATGAGAAAAAACAATGGTCGGCTGACCGGACATATATATATTTTTTGTTTGTATATATAACTGTAATCGAGTACAGTCAAAATGTTTAACCATTGCGAGAATTTCATATTGAATTATTACACTTTCATCCTAAAAATACAATCGGTTCCTGTAAAATGTATGCACAATTGGAAATTATTGAAAAGATTTTAAATAAGGTGTATGAAAAACTGGAAGGTCTGGATATCTGGATTGATGACAGCATTAAATGTTAGCTGTTTTCTTTTAGTAGAAGCTGATACAAGTAAACAATCATTTAATGCACACGTAGTATTTAACTTAAATATTTTCAGCATTTTTTATGTTTTCTAATTTTATGGTACTTTGTTTTTTGTATTCATATCATTATAGATGCTGTAAAGCACTTAGAGCTTCTAAAGATAAGGCGCTATACAAAGTCCTCATTATTATTATTATTATTATTATTATTATTATTTGGACTACTACGGTGGCCAAGTGATTAGAACATGCGATGTAGGAGGTCACAGTATCAAATCTTGGCAGAGTCATACCAAATGACTTATAAAAATGGTACATTAACAGCTGCCTCTTTAGGTGCTCAGCAATAAGAGGTTAGTCAGCCTGGTGTCAGGATAATGTGACTGGTCTGCAGCATGATGCCCCAGTGCTTGGCACCATTATAAACTGCCACATTGCAGACATCATAGCAATATGACTGAAAAATTGTTAATGCTACGTTAAAAATCCAAATCACACACCCACACACACATTTAGCTTCTTAATTCCTACTTAACACATTAACTCCTGGTGCCGCGTTTATGGGGCAGGAGGTAGTAGCCTACTGCCAAGCTCTGTAGCGTCAAGGTCATGTAAGATACACTAAAGTGGGTGGCATTATAGAAAGGTAGACAGATTTAGCTCTACAATGATACCAAATAATATAAACGTTTTCATTGCACTACAAAATACAGTGGGAAAAACCTAACTTTTTGGACCCGTTTTGTTTTCACCCAAAATGGTCAGATGCTGATTTTGTGTCCAGATGCTGATTTTGTGTCCAGATTTTAAACTTTTTGGCCTCAGATCTAAGGCAGACTGGTCTAAACTGCACACAGACAGGTGAATCTGTGCAAAAAGTAGGATAAGGTGGGCATTTTTAATAAAGAGTGGTCTCCATATGAAAAGGATGGGTCCGTTAAGCAAAAAAAAAAAACAAAAACAAAAAGACAACTCCAACTTTTCCCCTTCTTCACATGTGCAAGCAAAAAAACCAATGAAAAGAATTGTTTTTAACACCACTAGGCATTAGGCTAATAGAAAATTGCTTAGAAGTTGATGTATTAGGATGTATTCAGAAATAGTCCCAAAAATGTGTTTCCTACTCGCATTCAATGCAAAAATAGCAAAAACCTCCATGAGTTAATGTTTAAAAATTATTCATTACTTCCTCTTTCAACTCACTGTTCTCACTAGTAGCACATTTTTTAACAAATCAAATACAAAGCCAGTTTTTCCCATTGAATACTCTACAAGGGGAATATCAGCTATGTAAAATGCATGTTCAACTGGCATTTCAACTGAACGGAACTATGAACAAAGCTGCAAAATACTCATTGATAATGCATTATATTATAAATCATAAACAAGGAATGAGATGGCAGTCACAGCACAAATGCAAATGGAATACAAATACAGTGCAACAGAATGCAAAATGAATGCATTTCAAATCTAGATGAAAGGCAAAGACAATGCAGATATGGTAAAAATACCTATTTGTGAGTCTGCAGTCCAGATAAAAAATTCCCTGAAGAGGACAATGAAGTTTATTCATTTTCCTCCAAAAAGAAAAGAGCTCTTTCCTTTTTACTCACCATCATAAACCTATTGACATCTTCCTTCCCCTGTTCTGCCTTTCCTGCAACCAACATCAAACGACTCTGAAGATCATGCAACTGTTCAAACGTGTACTGTCTGTCATCTCCTGACTCTTTTTCACTGATCGGTACAGTCAAATGTAGGGTATTATGAAGATCCTAAGAGGGAAACATAACTGAACTGTAATTCATTCATTCTCAACAAAAAACAAACGAAAGTCTTTGAATCTTGTAAATTAAGTTATGACACAAAAAATCTATCTCATCTATTTACAGTTGACTCCGGTTAACTGCACGCCTTCGGGCCCATCACGAGACTGTGCAGTTAACTGGAGTGTGCAATTAACCGAAGTACGGTACAGTACAGTTTTAAATCTGCACGGCACGAATATATATGAAGAATAAATTTAAACAATGATTAGAATCCACTCTTTCAACTTTTACTTAAATGTTAAGCTTGTTTTCCTTCCTCCGAACACAATTTCACTGATTCAATCAATGGATAAAGAAATTATAGCGAATTTCAAGAAATTCTATAGATCGCTTGTTATTCGAAAACTGGTGTCAGACATTGATGGGTCATCTCCCACAGAAAAAGCGTTCACCTCCAAAGTCGTCTGCATCCTGTTTTTCGCCATGTTATTGTTTAAATTGAATTCCAATGCGCATTTTCCGTCATTCCAGCCATTAATTTTTTGGTTTGAAATCATTCAAATGCAAACGGTTTAGAGCAATGTTTCCCATGATGTACTATGAATTTTCGCACGCTATTACTCCCTAGTGGGTGCGGATATACATGTATATACCACCTAAGGGGTACTTTATATGTCAATCATTTACAAAGTCGCATTTATTGGCTTAATTGTTGGCTTATTTGAAGCGCTACAGCAGTGGACTGACAATAACTGATCATGAATATACATTGTGCAGTTAACTGGAGTAAAATTGAATTGAATAATGTACCATGGGCAGAAATTTATCGTGCTATTATCCGGAGTGTGCATTTAAGTGAAGTGCAGTTATCAGAAGTTTGTTCCCATTGAAAAGCATTGAGAAAAAAAGGGACCAGCATGACAACGTACAGTTATCCGGCACGTGCAGTTAACCGATGTGCAATTAAGTGGAGTCAACTGTATTAATAATAAATGCAGGAAAGTTCAATCTTGCCTACTTTGTGCAGTGCATAACAAGTAAATTAATGTAACTACTTCTGATATCTATAAGTAGAAAACATGCACATGAAGTTAAATAACTAAATTATGTCTAAGAATTCCAAAAATACAGTAGAGCATGCCTGTGAATATTTATTTAGGCACACAAGGTTTATATGCCAATAACCACGTTGAAAAGTACTAAGTAATGATAAAGCCAAGCCATGTGGCTGATGTAGTCACAGTCACCTTGTTCTTTATGATGATGCTGTAATTATCAGGATGTGTAAACATGTCCATTTGGACAAATGCACCAGTGATGGCTCCATGAAACTCACATAAACATTAATTATGTAAATAATAGCTAATGTGTAAAAACATAAACGGTAACCTATATTTGATGTCCAAGTGCAGTACTTCCCAGGATGCATGCATGTTTTATAACTGCAAGTAAGAGTGTCCGAGAACTACTAACATACTGTCAATGAAGCGTGAAGGTATCAATAACCTAATTTTGGTATGATAATGTAATATGTCTCAAGAATTCAGAAGGTGTATATGATCACTGAAGCATGAAAATTAGGTCATAGTGACCTACCTTTGGTATGATAGTGTAATGTGCCTCAAAAACAATGTAGAAGATTCATGTATATAATTAGTGATGCATGAAAAGTTAAGTTTAGTTTCCAGCTTTTGATACTGTGATGATGTCCCCCTTCAACATACATGCAAATAACAAGTTTCAAGACAGAACAAGCAATAGTACCAGTACTGTGGTTGTTTAACACACTAACAATAAATAAAAATCAATTCTTATAATAATAATTTATTAGAGAGGGGTGGTAGTAGTATGTGGTGCCCATTAGGCAGGGTTTACAACATTTTTTAAAAATTGTACAATAAATATTGTGCCAAAAACTGACGTAAAAGAAACTACAAATTTTTAAAAAGCAAACATGATTACTGGAACATGGAAAGTAACTAATAATTATATATTGCTAAGGTGGGGAGTTACTGCATAATTCAGTCATGTATTTTCTGCTAGTATATGCTGTATATTCTATTATACACTATTCTATTTTTTTTCTCCATTTTCTAAATATTCACGATTGCATCTATACTCTGTCCATATTAAGTTGTTCCTAAATTTGTTATCTGTGAGCTTGAAATTCTGCCATTTCATATCTCCAGATGCCAAGTGCACATTTTTTCAATATTAAACATGTCAACATTTCATACTGCATTATTTCATTTTCACTGCATTCTGATAGGTCATTTGATTCTATATTAATCACCATAATGATAGAAATGCATAACATCATAGACGTTACCATTTAGCACAGTGAAACTACAACAATTATCAAAATGCAAGTTGGAATATCAACACCATATGTTGTTGTAATGGGGCAATATTATTACTGTAATGACCAATTATGATGACAGATGGAGCTGTTAAATTAATCACTGTAGAGGTTGAGCTGTACTGGGTCCAGTATATTGCCGATTCTAAGCATGGAAGACAAGTTACCAAGCCCTCAGTCCAAGAACAAATATCAATTAATTTGCCATATTTCACAGAAGAGAGAAAATACTCTTTATCATTCAAGTGATCTCAGTCCAACTCTGTTAGCAACATGACACTTTTTTTTAAAAGCTTCTTTATTTAATTACTGGTATTTAAATATTTATTTCCACAGTCTAATCATGCAGTCAGGGATTATTCACTGTAATCTCACCATAAATGAATAATCATCAGATATAGACATGTATAATATGATCTAGAACAGGCTTCAATGTCAGGGGATTTAATGATTCCTTCCTCCATCCAGCCATGTCTTATGTCTGTGGATATAGTTACTTTTTAATTACTGGCTCTAAATTGATAAAATTTTAATCTGAGTGCTATGAATATTTAATATGCATTGTTTCTTAGTTACTATATTTACCATATATATTGGGATAAGATCAAATAAGTAATATTTTTCTAATTCGAGAATTTATGGTGAAACTTTCCATTGTGTCATTGTCCCAAAACATAATAAATGAAAAAAAATTGTGTTTAATTTGCACTGCTGCCCCCACTGCATGTTACAATAAAATATATAAACAAAAAATGCTTATCTGACAATAAACTGAAAGAATGTAACTTTGTATTATTGTAATTTATTATTCTTCTTTCATCATGATTATTAAAGAAAAAATATATCCATATATGTTGCGCATGCATCAATACTGTTGTATCACTCATGTCAGATGACACAAAACACATTGTTCGTTTAAGCGAATATTGAGAAATGAATCATGTTTGGTTTAAGTCAAAGGTTTGAATATGTCGTCAGATTGAAATCTGCAATTAAAAAACACTGCAAAAGAGAGAGAAGGAAATATACAACAATTGCTTGAAGGCATCTGCCATTCATGGGGGTAAGAGAGGTTAAAAGATAGCCAGATTTATAACTTGAAGGATTTGGTAAAAGCACTGAACTTTTAAAACCAGAAATTATGCTTAACTATTGATAAACAGTTAAGGTGATGGTTCTTTACCTTGAGAAGACACATTCAATTAAAAAAGTACAAAATAGCATTAATGCAACTTCTGTGATGCATTTTTATCATTTTGGGGATGTATATTAGCATAAAAATGGTAGCATTGTATGTTGTGTATAAAGTTATATCCTTTAGTTCAATTTCTGTATCATGATAGAATACTGCCAGAGTAAATACTGTAATTGATGCATGAATGACATCAATTCATATCTGACCTTAGACCTATTAACCCCAAAGTCTTTGTTTCTTTCTTACCCCATGTGCAAGCCTGTAGCAAGATCAGGCTTTGGTGTATGGTCTAGAACTAAAACTTCTCTGTGGAAACCATCACCATCTTTTTAATTTAATTTGCTCTTGATTTCTGACCCTTAGACATTAAAATCTATGAGTGTGATCATTCATACCCTAAGTACAATCCATCCATAAAGTTTGGTAATGGTACTACTGCACGAAAATTATTATGTAGACTCAATTTTTCTTGAGTTACAATTACATTGACCTCTAATTTTTTAACCCCAAAATTAAATGGTTCTTTTTTTTAGCTCAACTATGGTCAGGTAATCATCATTTAGAATTTGAGTTTGTATATCAATACCACTTTCTTCTTTACTAGTCACTCTGACTTAACCTCAATAATTCAAGTAAGTCTGGGATACAAAAGTCATGTTTTAATGTGCAAAAACTATTTTTTTTTAGTTCTTTCAATCACAATGAACCTGATTATAAATCTTCTGGCCATAAAATTGATTGACTGATTCCTTACTTTATCTGCAAGTCATCCAAAATATTTAGTAAAAGTAAATCAAAGTTAGTTCACAGACATAAAAAAGATAGATGGATTTCACAAATGGACAAGGAGAGTTCATATCCATATATGTAACAACCTTCAGCTAAAATATGAAACAATTCCAAGACTGTTTATACTGCCATGATTTGTTTTTCTGTCTGAACCCAATGATGTGGTTACCTAGTTCTGTATTACTGCTAACAAATTTTAACGGTGAAACTTTACATGCACAGTTAATATACATGTTAGAAAGAAATGTCTATCACATTTTTACAGATAAATGTTGTCGAGTTTAGCCAGTAACATTTTGTCATATTTAATGAACTGAAAAGCAAAATAAATACTTACATATTCTTATGAGTACACAAGTATGACAGTTAATTCATATGAACAAAAACATGCCAAAAAATATGTAATTTTCATTCTCTAAGCATTAATACTTGTTCACAGGTTGAATTTAAAGGGTTGCAGAACAATTCTGACTTAAAAATATGATAAATTCATCAATTATTTAATTGCATCTTTTTCCTATCAAGAGATATAAAAAAAATAATTGCATTTCACTTCAAATGCTGATCAACATCATGCAAACAAGTAAATTATGTGAAAACTGAAACATAACTTGATCAACGAACAATGCACAATGCAAGGCTCATTCTTAGTGCCAGGTCATACCATAAGCTCACTTGGTCTTAATGCCAAATGAACACTCATAAAGCAACACCATGGTGGCTATGGACGTGAAGATATGGTAACTGCATGGTAAGGGGGTCAATCCATAAAATGTCTCACCAAGCCCAAAAATGTGTCTCTGATTGTATTCACAGCTCCAACACAGTAAACACCCTTGGAGTTGATGGCTTCAGCCTGAGCAAGGGAGGTAACTTCTACTGATCCATGTGCTTGCTTTACCTTCTTCAACCATTCCAGACAACGACTTGTATCTTGCTACAATAAATTTTTAATGAACATGCAAATAAAAGGATGAAACTTATTCATAAAATAAATTAATATATGAAGTAAATGCCATATTTCAGTAAATTTGTGAGAACAAGAGCCCTAACTGGGCGTGATATTATTCACCTATCAGACATCAACCAAAAAACAAAATTTACAAGCAAAAAACTTGTGTTATACTCCAGTGCTTTCTTTAAAAAGTTCTTCAAATTCTATTAACCCTTTAGCTACCACTGCCACATCTATGTATCATCTGTAAATAGATCTTGGACCTCACTGCCACATATATGCAGTGTCGATAGCTGTTTCTGTAGCTGTTGATCAACAACATTTTGAAAAGCTTGGAACAAATCAGCCAACTCTATATAACATGGTATGGAAGCCATAGTTTGGCTCCAGAAAAAGCAATTAGCATTACCCAAGTGCACTTGAAAAATCTATCTCACAATGCATTCTATCAAATTATCAAAATACACTATGCAATTACAAGGTCTTTTAAAGAACTTTGATGACCAGGAGAGCTTGATATTTGATCTCACTGGAACACAGACTTCTAGAGTGATGACAAGTTTAATCAAAGAGATCCAAGAAAACATCTTTCATACCTGTGCATGATTTCCATCTTAAACATTTATAACGCAAGCCCATATTTCACATTTCATCAAAATCAGACCAGAAATTTGACTTCCAGAGTGTCAATAAGCATCAAGTTGCAACAAATCACAGACTTAGTGATATCTTCTTCTACATCATATATACATAGACTTAATAGTAAACTAATAAAGTCTATTTCTGAATAGTTATTATATAATTGAAACTAATAAAGTCTATTTCTGAATAGTTATTATATAACTTTATGCAAAATTTGGAAAATCCTTTATACCCATAAAACCCGATTTGGATAATGTTTATGGTTGAAGGGTACAGATCTGCAGAAAATTATCTTATTATACACCAATTTTCTATCCAATAATGAGCTATTATTTTCAAATGCCAAAAGTAGCTGGAACTACTTTCCTCAAGGTTTCTTGGTTACAGCTGAATAAGCATAAATTAGTATGATGTAGCCTCACTAGACATACAAATGGAAATAGCAATATTTTTATCTTTCACAAATCTGTCATCAAGTTCCTGTGTACTGTTCAACCCTGTTGTATACAACTGTCAAAATAACGCTGTCCTTTCAATAACATGTCCCCATTGCATGTACTTTTTTTGCTAGTCCTTCCTGTTTGTCATGCTGGGAATAAGCTACACTACTTCATAATTGGCAGTTATTATTTAACCTGGACTGGATAAAGCAATAACCACCAATGAGATTACAATGTAACATATTTCACCGTGTGATACTCCAGTAGTGTAGCTTTCAAACTGACCGAGCTTGAGTTTGTTTGTTTGATTAGGATTTTTAACGTTGCTTTAACAATTTTTCAGTCATATCGCTACGATGTCTGCAGTGAGGCAGTTTATAGTGATGTCTACCACTGGGGCATCATGCCGCAGACATGTTGCATGATGTCCCACCCAGTCACATTATCCTGACACCAGGCCGACCAGTCCAAACACTAACCTCTTAATGCTGAACGTCAAGCGAGACAGACCAAGCTTGAGAAGATAAAATTCAACATAGAAACTTCGTGTAACAGTGGTTATTAAATGATGAGTAAAATAATTCACTATACATGTGGAACACATAAGGAATGTATCCTATATGCTGAACATGCTGCTGGGTTACGATAATTCGCATGGAATGGGGGCAGATTACAAACCATGTCACTTTGTTTTAATTTGCAGATGGCAAGTGATTATTCTCAATAGTTCTTTTTTTTGTATTTACTAATAAAAATGAATGCCTGTGACTGCAAATGTTATGTCATATGAATTTTATATTTAAAGAATAACAAGGCAAACTAATAATAATATTTCATGACAGCTGAAGACTAAAATAACTTATGGTAAGGATTGTCTTGTATCAATTCTCCATTCTTAATTGTATCAATATGAGTACTGTTAGTGCAAAAGTATCAATGAATCAATATATCGATGAATTATTTCAACCCTAGTGCCAAGCCATGGCAAGGTGAAGTCAACTGATCAGAAATGGGTCAATTATTATTCCTGTGCAGTATACAAAAAGGTCACACTATAATGTTTAACTACATCCATATTTTCACGCTCTCCTGTTTGTTTGTACCCTCCTATTAATTTTAAAAACAAAAGTATCAAAAATAAAATAAAGCACAAAATTCTGTCATCACATTCTTTAGTTTACAATTACTAGTTCTTTGCAATTTTTATACCCTTGATGCTGTTTGTTTTAAAATCAATATACAAATAAATGGGAGGAACTGCAAATAATGCAGTCTGTTTGAAGAAGGGATCATAAAAATAATTACAAACCAGTTTTTGTGGAAGATTTAAATCAGCTTCTAGTTCCTTCCACACAATTTGGCACTTGTCCAACAATTCCTTATACCCTGAACTACTATCAAGGTTAAATATCAAGGGAGCAAATCCTGTAGTTGCAGCATGGAGACAACGGACTTTAGCAACTTCCATGTCCCCTTCTCCAGCTGAGATGCTTGCAAGATCAACAAACACCTTCATTTCCTTCAGGCCTCCTATAAGAAAGAGCAGAAATCATGTGAAAATGTAAACACATTTTTTGTCTCATTGTTTGCATATTTCAAAATCACCACTGCTTCACCATTTTGTTTGTTCAAACTTTACAAATTTACCATACTCTACAGTATCACAATGTGAAAAGGACCAAAACTAGAAGAGTTAAGTATTTTTATGACTAGATAAAAGCTAATTAAACAAATTAATAAGTGTTTCACAGAATGTGGTGTCACACTTGTGAATGGTTGTATGAATGACAGTTTTCTACTTGCAAAGGCAAGACATAATTCACACAATATTTCTGGATAAATCTAGTTTAGGCATGTTGTAATATAATGTGCCCAAGTTTCAGTTCAATACAGCAATTCCTATACAAGATATGATTGTCATAACCTTTAATACAGAATGTGAAACAGTATCTTAACAGTTGAGAACACCTCCACTGCACACTGCAGCCAAACAATTGTTCTGCATAACAATATTGCACTAACAAAGTAATATTTTTCACTATCCATCATGTCACTATATCATACTTATGTTTATGCACACCCATTTTACAGACTACTTATAATTCTTCAAATTGTTCATCTGACCTTTATTTAAAAGCAAAATGGATTGTCTGTCATGAACAGGATTGGATGGTTATTACTCTATTTGTATACAGTATTTTAACAGAAACAATGTTTGGTCATTTTTAATACTGTAAATTGTGACACTTTAGTGTTGTTACATTTTCATGACTCCAATAAAAATACTATATTTCTGATATAATATTTGTGCTAACTATGCAAACAAATTGCATTCATACAAATTATCATTAATAAAAATGTTATAAATCCAGTTGGGGATAATTTCACTTTCAATGATGCAACACCAGCCAAAAATAAAGTGTCACCATGCTATAGCATGGTAGTTGGAGTCCATATAACCCAACCATGTTATAGACTGAACCATCTTATAACCAAACCCAGTCAGTTAGCTGAAGAAAATGATGTATGTATAACACACAAAAAAACTAAAAGATGGTTGGTGTTTGTGTCTGTGGGGTTATGTGTAAAAAAAAAACAGGCACAAAAGTACCTACAACATAACAGCTTTTGATAAAATAAAGTGAAACTAGTCTGTAATACACTTGTGTGTGTATGTATATATATATATATATATATATATATATATATATATATATATATATATAAATATTGACAACTTACATTTGTGAAGCACAGTTCATAGTGCCTTAAGTATTGTGTATGTATATGCAAAGCCATGAATTTGAGTAATTAGTCATATCCCGTTACAAAATACCAATAACACATATCCAGAAAACAGTAGTCCTTCTTTGATCTGGAAAATGCAACAATTTATCATGTTCAATTGCATTCATATAAGTTTAGCAGACTTTCTTTGCCATTTGTCATTCTGGTAGCAACATCAAATAATTGTAGAACATTGATTGAGACTGAATTTTGTTTTCATTTCCGAAGTATTTATACAGGAGGATCAGTGCTTCAAAATTAATAAAAGTTTTCTTTGAAGTTCAGCAAAACTATTTTTCTGGGTACATTTTTTTGGGGGAAAAAAGGCATCATTTGCTAGATTGAAGCTGTTGCTGTTCCTGCCCTCAAATGTTATCAACTGTGGCTAGTCCAATGGAATCATTAATTGAATGTATTTACAGCATCCAGTACTCAGGTCAGTATAAGCAGATTATGATACAACAATGTACTGTTAGTTTGTCAACATGAAAAAAGGATCTGCTCATGTAACAATGGATTGATTCCAGTGCATTTTATATCCAAGTTTGCAGCTTCTATTCATGGTGCATTTGAATTTCTCCATTTCCCAACCCAAGATTGTACAAGTTTAAACAACCAAGCAACATTGTCACAAAAAAAAAATTGCCAGATGGTCTATTTTTTGCCAAAAAAAAAACAAAATCACAATTTGTGACATTGGCAAAACAAAGTGCAATCCTTTAATAAACATTTTACACATTTTTTCTTCTTCATACTTTTAAGAAGAATAAATATCTTTCATGTACAATAAAATATCAAATGTACAGTAGAACTTTGATTATCTGTCAGGATGCAGGACCGAGACCATGATGTATATGGGAATAGATGGATCATAGAATATGTACATTAAAAGTATTAAACAATAGAACAAGTCATCCAAAAATCATAATATCTATATATGGTCATGTACCTGTTGTTAATATTTTAACATACAATGTCCAGATGGTTAACCAGGTGCCAGATAATCAAAGCTCTACTGTATACCAAATTTCAGAAGCCATGACACGATTGTCTTATATTAGAATTCATACATGATCTCTTCCTGGACATGACAGCAAACTCAGTACACATTATTTTTTGAAAAATTAATATGAAATTTCGGGAGCCATCACACAATCATGTAATATCTGAATTCATGTTATAATGGTGAGTGCAGGGTCACAGTGTACTGTCCTCTGGACTGAAAGACACAGTTGTTTTTAAAATTTAACACAGTATTTGTTGAAACACATTTGGCAATAATCTCTCCTCTGAGGTGTTTAATAGCTTTTATCTTTCATCTCACTGGCTGGAAAAAGAACAGCAGATTTATATTTTATAAAAGACACTATGTTAAGCTGTATCACAGAAAAACAAACAATCACTGGAACTGGGAACTAAGGGCATGATGTGACTCTTGGCAAATTACTGAAGACCATATCATTACCTGATAAAGGATCAAGACTGTGGAAATGTTCATTTTCTTTCACATCATTCCCAGGATATCAGACAAAAGGTTCAAGGTGCATGCATGTAGGGGAGGTAACCCACCCACATCTCTAGACCAATTACAGTTGGACAGCATGCTCATTATAAGCGAATTTTAATGCCAATGTACCCAACCCTCTAAAACTCAAAAGATTTCCACCTGGAAAAAAAATCTATGAAACTAAAGCCTACTTATAGACAGAAGCTGTGTACAGGTACATTCTGTATAATCAGCAGATGCACCTAGTAACTACAATGAACAGCACTGACACCACCCAGGCTGGGGGGGGGGGTCAGAACATTATCAATGCTGCCCCTATTACTATCACCCTTCAAACAGTAACCCTTTCTTGTGGCATGAAATCTGCAGATGGAAATTTCTGTATTAAGGATTTTGTTGTAGGGTTTAACATCATTTTTCAGCACAAGATAGGATATACATGGCAGCTAGTATTAATGGAAGAGGAAGAACCTGGCAAAACCCCAGAAAGAAACACCGACCCACAAGAAGCCACTGGCAAGCCATCTCAGATACCCACATTGGCCAAACCTGAGACTTGAATCTATGCAGAGGTGAGATGGCAGTGATCTGTAATGGCGATCACCTTAGACTTTAGACCACTCAGCAACCCTGTATATAGGAGGTTCTCTGCATTAGATAGAGATGAAGTGACAAATACATACCCATAAAAGAAAGAAAAAAAAGCTACATCACACAAATGCTCACTTCAGTGGTGACCAACAAAGTGGGGAAAAATAATTAATTATTAGCCTACAGAAAAGTCAAACCTCACAAAGAACAAAAAATAAAAAATCCTGCAAGGACTGGATTTAGCCTAATCTGCATGCTGAAACTTGCTTCCAGCATGCCACCAACACACTACAATGTGGTTGATGGATATATATTGGGGTGCCCAAATTACTTATTTTTTCATTGCTTACACAAACACATTAGACCACTTGGCCACCAATGTGCCAAATGTGCTCTCTACTGCACCTTTCTGAAGAATAGAGTTCACCTCTCTCAACTTAACATAATTCTTATTCTCTTTCATTTCACATGATAACGGCAGTCATATCTCCTACCACAAGTCATATTAAAATTTGCACGTGATGTCCAATAAATGTAACTGCAAATGTAATTCCAGCTTTTATTCACAGGAATCTGGATATTCTCTTTTATTCATCTGTGTTGATTATTAATACCTTTCAAAAGGCTCATTTTCCCTTTCATCTTAAACATGCAACACTTGCTGGATGCCATTTTTTTAAAAAATTCTAACATCAACAGTCTGATTGATCATGCAGACGCTTTGCATGAACAAATAGGTGCAGTTTAAAACTTCTGAGATGCTGCCGTAAAGTGAGTCTGATTCCCTGACCAATTTCATTAATTCTAATATAAAACCTAGATCCAAATCGAACACAGATGAATAAATTTTCTAGATTTTTCGGCAATGATCATTTTTGCTTTTATCCCTGTATCTGTATTTTAAGGGTAATATACATACAACTTATGGCAGGTTTGCCAGTCTGCACTTCCTTTAACTGCAGCATATTTAACTGGTGAAGAACATGGGAGACCTAAAGCACCTTGTAACCAAATGAGAAGCAACAAAAGATCTGGTTGAGACTTAGCCCCAAAAGGTTTCTCCATGTTGTAAAGAATATTAGTGTCACTAGTCTGAAGGCTTAGGACAGAGATCACTGGATAAAAGACCAGATCTTGTCCTCCTCTGCCACCCTAATGAACAGATGGGAAGTGTACCCGAAGGAAAGGCAAATCTTCTCTGTATCAAATGATGAGGTCAGAAAAGATATCTTTATCCTATTCTCACTCCTGGAAGTAAGGACTTTGCAACCCTATGTCGCTCTGATGCAGGGGATACTAACAGGTAAGAAGGATCTTAATCCATAACTCGATCCTGTTATTGAGTTAATGAACTGTCATTAGTAGAAGGATCTGCAGGTGTGTGAGAGTAACTACCATCTTGGAGCATTTGGAATTTGAAGATGCATCCCCTCCCTCTTTCATGACACAAGGTCACAAGGGGAAGATGTAGGTCTGTGGCCTGCATATCAACCTCACTACTCTGTAACCCAAGCCCACAAGCCATTGCTACATGCAAGGAAAGGGTCAAACTTTTCCTGTCAAAGAAGACCCCATATTCTGTAGGAAACATAGAGATTACATGTTACACTCACTATATGCCAATTCAATTTTTGCACTCTCATTTTAATACCATTTATAATGAAAAATAACGTTGAATTGTACCACAGTGCTAGATTTTATGCCATCGCTGGTGCCATTTGTGCTGTGCATAAAATTATGCATAAATAAAAATTACTTGAAAACTTAGAGTTATAAACTGAACGGTATAATCTTGCCAAGAACTTTCTTAATTTGCAAGTATAAGATTTGTACCATCAACTCAGGAATGCATCTATGACATAAACCAAGTGTCAACTGTAAAGAAAATAGGTATGCCATTGAGATCTCCCTCCCAAGTTTGACATCCATGCACCAAGTCCTAATCTCCAACAGAAAAAAACTGCAGTATGGAAATGGGGTCTCAAAACAATCTTTATACCCATACCTAACTCGATCCAATTACATATCACCAGTCAATGACTAGCGCCTGGTGATCAGTCATATGACTCAAATCCACAGGAAGACCTTTCACCAGATCTGATATATTTTGATCTGAGCTCTGCTTCTACCAGGTGACTTGATCCCAACACGTCACACGTCAACGTGCCTTGGCAACTAAAAGGGTGGCAACAGTATTCTGTAACATGGAACTCTACCTCAAAACAGTGATTACATTCTAATTTCTGTTTTTGATCAGTTATAACAAGAGCATCAGCCTAATCACTCATGTAACTAACTCAGCTGCACAACAGTTATGGGTAATATTTTGCAGCTTTTAAAATGTGTGTAGGGAGTAAAACTAATTTTAAAATTTCAATATTTACCCAGCACTATTACCCTCCTCCAACATTGCTCTGATGTCCTGACAATAATGTCATCTCTGAAAAAGATTACCTTCTAACACATGTATCTAGCTAGATGCATGCATGGAATGCATCAAACAGACAATTCTCCACTTTGTTGGAGGATGAACTCATATCAAATGGACAGTGGTTTTTCAGTTTGAAAAAGTACAAGCTGCACATTTGCAATGGGTAAGTAGTGCATAATGAAAAATAATTTTACCCTCCCAAAAAAAACCACATATATAATAGAGATTATCCAGCTGTATCATGTGTATTCTTCTCTCAACTGAAATACTGCACAAACTATAAGTCAATTACAAATCTCTTTTAATAGTAAGTAAGCAAATATCGCACAGGATACAGATGGACAGAGACAGAAAGATACATTATATAAATATATAAATGTATGCATACCTGTCATTGAGTCCCGGAGCCACAAGACAAGAGGTTTGCATTTGACAAAGTGCTCCAAACATTCCGTTTTCTCTGGTGTAAGATCTTTAACAAACTCACTAGTCACACAAGAATCATCAAAATCTTTCATCATTTTATCAGAAGCACTTCCCTGAAAATTAACAAGCACTAAATACTGTCAAAAGTTAGGTTTCAAACTGAAAACTGTTGAATAGAGAAGAAATTAAAGGTACAATAGTGCAGCTGAAAGTGAATTATGATCATATATTTTGACAGTTATGTATGTGCGAATTGATTAAATACTAAGTAAAAGGCAGTTTTTGCTTAATGTGAAGTACACAGAGTTTCTCATTATGAAATACAAATGCTCAGATATCTTCATATGTAGCTTAAAGAATCCACCATCTCCATCTTGAAACTCATGCTCGGCAGTGATCAGCAGATCCCAAAAAGAATAATAATAACCTAAATTTACATAATTATAAGCTATATATTGCATACACCAAAGCTGATGGCACAGAAAACAACTAAGCTTCCAAACCGCGCAACATGTCAACAACAGTAATAACAATATTTTACTGTTTCTGATCCCTTTCCTATTTGCTATTTTGACAGAAAGTATTGAAATTTATTTATAAATACTTTTCATAGCTACAAGACTGATTTCAATTGATGTGTTTTGTAAAGTGTTGCAGCAAATCCACCAATAGTTTAAGAAAGTGACACTTCAGCTACATAAGTGAATTTGTCCATTTTTGTGTCTGATAATTTGCACAAATTAAAATGTCTTTATGTCAGCAGTGTTTTGCACATATTAAGGAATGTATGCTTCCCTTGAAGGACTATATATTTGACCAAATAGTGCATGTTTAAACTTCTTTACTTTTCGCAGACACTCAGCCTAGCCCAATCAACATATCATTTAATAAAGACAATGCACACCGATACCATACAAAACACACAGGCCACCTCATTTAAATGGCAACCTTTCCTGATACTAAATATAATGCATGCTGTCATCTATTTTGCTTTCATCATGAAAGGCTACCTAAAGTACTAAAGTTTGTAAATAAATGCTTTTGCTGGAATTTTAATTCATGTGACCATCTAAATATAAACTTGCTGAACACATTTAGGTAAGAAGTGTTTCACACTTCACTTCACTTCACTGCCCGTGACTCCTATCAGGGTATGGGCCGCCAACTACAGATCTCCAGAGTCCTCTGTCCTGGGCCATTTTTTTGTTTCACACTAGTGGCATACAAATATATATTTAACATTGCTATGGCTGACTTACTCATTTTAAAATCTAAGTAAAAGTTTTATAACCTTTATTTAAAAAATAAGAAATGGAAACAAATAAAGCCATACCATCTTACTCTAGAGTCTAGTGATTAATTAGACCATGCTAATTAGCCTGATTGCAGCTTTATAGACAAACACATATTACACCTCTGCAAAATTCATATACATATCTATTTAAGTATAATTGCAGTTGTCTGTTTTAAACTTGATGCATGCCTCAAGTATTTTGCAAACCCAAAATATGTTAAGACCATACTCTATATGTAATATCATGATCAACATCAGGACTTAAAAGAATCCAAAAATGTCATACCTACCCAGAATTTAGAATAAAATGAAGGCATACAAGAAAAATAAAATTCCTTCAGATTTTATATAACAATTTGGATAATAATCGGAATTCTGTAGGGCATTCGATTTTCCACCTCTGAACAGGTAAGTTCTGCAAGTGATTTCTGTAATAAATGTTTTATTTGATGCTATGAAATGTTTGGAATTATTTTTAATTCTCTCGAGAACTAGTATGTATTCCTTGAGCATATATGTATCACAGAACACTGTACTGAATAATATGGGCGACATTACATAGATGCCCATTACACACGTCACAGCTGCATATGAACGATAAACTTTCCGTCTGTAAAGATCAAAGAAAATACTGCATATATTTAGAAACAAAAGAGTATTCCAAACGAGTTCCAGTGATGTTCTGATTGAATTCCAATCTATTGTACTTATTTATCAATATCCATAAATAATGTTTGATATTCTAGCAATTGATGTGTCACTATGCTGATGTGATCCAAACTGTCATTAAATGAATTCACAGTAAATACAAAATAGTTAATTAGTCCTCAAGTTTATAAGCACCTTGTAATTCCAATGAATAATTGAAAAAATAAATCCTCTCAATTGAACACAATAATTGAAAACAACTAAATGACTGTCTCTAATACAGATAATTAAGGTAGGAATAATACTTAAGTTATTCACTACCGTATTTTGTCGCATATGTGACTCACCCAATTATAAGACGCACCCGTATATAAGACGCGGGTTTTGATGATTTGTGTAAAAATATTTTACATAAGACGCACTCATATATAAGATGCGGGTTTTGCCGATTTGTGTAAAAAAAATATACATAAGACGAACTCAGCCTGCCATGTGCTGCACTGAGCAATTTATATCCAGTGGTTTCCTTTCCTTTATCATAAATGAAAATTTGTCCAATGTTTCATCACCTGTCAGATGTAAACAAGGCTTCATTACCATTTTTTGTTTAGATCAAAGAATTGTCTGAGGCAGGACCGCAACGATTATTGTTTATTCTTATCAGCCGCCAGGCCAATAGCGGATGGGTTGAGTACCTGGTATCTAGATTCTAGAACAATAAACGCCAGATGTAAAGGCGGTTTCATTGATCTGCTAGGACACCAAGTCTTCAGCAATGGGATTACTACTGTACATAGACAAATAAATGCCTGATGTATACGGTTAGCATATATAAACGTGGGAATAGTCTCTTGTTACCAGTATATATAAATGAGAGATCAATTTGCATTTTTAAAATTTATAAAATTGTCACGATGCCAAAGGGAAAATCATATACAGCCGACATTAAATTAGACATCATCAAGTTTGCCAAGGAGCGTGGCAACAGAGCTGCTGGAAGAGAATTTAGCTGCAGCGAGAAAAATGTACATGATTGGAGGTTGGATGAAGAGGAGATTAAGAAGATGAATCCAAGGAAATAAGCTCGTAGAGGTAGAAATGCAAGATGGCTGAACTTAGAAGAAAATCTAGCCAACTGGGTGTGTTCAGAACGTGACAGTAACTGTGTCGGTTCAACAATAGCGATTAAATATATGGTATAACTGATTTTCATATTTAAGTCCAATATTGAATAAATTCTTGTCTTGTTTTCGAACTATTTAGTCTTGTCTTGTTTTCGAACGCACCCACCAAAGACAAAAATTTACCGGTAAGTATCTTTGAACCCAACCGGATGTATAGGTAATATAGCCGCCGTAGTTTTTGCTGTGATAATTAATAACAATAAACAAAACTACTTAAACATACTATATTATATAAATTTAAAACATTTACTCCGACTAAACGTAGATCTGCAATAACTACGGTATACAAAAATTGAAACGACAGGATTTTAAATTTGAAGTGGCCTGCATTGAATTGGTACACATGGTAATTACTGAACACTTACCCAACTGTTTTTACAACTAGGAATGTAAATTGTGAAACGTAAATATCAACCGCAAAAATCGTCCTTCAATATCACACAATGTACCATTTGTTTGTGTTCAAAATACCGTATTTTCGTGCATATACCCGTATATTAAACTCGAGTTTTGACGATTTGTGTAAAAATAGTTTACATAAGATGCACCCTTATATAAGATGCACCATGGGTGCGTGGTGTGTAAAACTTTGTATAAGACGCGTCTAATATACGCGAAAATACAGTACCTTTACAGACCTGCCAACCCTGACAAGTCCATCTCAGTAAGGCAGTTGATTGTTTTCATTAAGTATGAACAGTTTTCAGTAAGGTATAACAAAATATTATAAACTGTTACTGGAAAGCTCAAAAACATAATTAAAGATTTGGTATTCGGAATGTGCAGAGACAATAAGCATTATGTTGAACTGAAAAGTTTGTAAATTACATGTAGACTTAATTTATCACTAGTACAGTAGCACAAATTTAGTTCCAAACCCTAAGCAGCTCAATGGCTTGTTGCTGTCTCTCAACTTGATATCTGAAAAATGCATCTCTTGCTGGATGCCATTTTGAACACAAAACTATATGATCAAGTTTGATCATGCAGATGCTTCGCATGAACAAACAGGTGCAGTTTAAAGCATCTGATGTGCTGCAGTAAAGTTAGTCTGGTTCCATGACCAATTTCACTACTTTTAATATGAAACCTGAATCCAAGTAATACACAAATTTTCTGGACTTTTTGGTAATGATCATTTTGCATAGGTTGGCAGTTCTGCACTTCCTTTAACTGCAGCAGATTAACTGGTGGAAGAACATTGGAGACCAAAAGCATTGTTTCATTGTTTTTGCTTTACTGCCGCAAGTCCGTATTTTGAGGGTAATTTTCATAATACTTATGGCAAATCGAAAGAGTTGACAGGTCTGCCTTTATATAAAAGACAAAATTTCAAAATGAGGATGAGGGTCAAATATTCATTTTCAGAACATTCCACTTGATCCATGTTCATAATAAAGTGCATCTGGTGACATAACATGAACAAACTTTGAACAAGTGCATCTTTATATTATTCTTTTTATTTATATTCTTTTACATTTTAGGAACAGTAAATTAAATTGAAATAATTTTTCAGGATTTTAAAGTTTTAATCCTGCATGGGGCTCTTTTTGCCATAGCCAGAATGCATTGATGGGATATTCCAGTCCTTGATGACGAGGTGGATCTGACGAGTTCTATCAGACATGCTTCCTACAGGCACTACATATTGTGGCAGCATGCTAGGCTGGGGTCTGGACAGAGACCTCATGTTGTGCTTGGCAGACATGTAACAAATATCCCGATGCTTTTGAACTGTACACTGGCTTCTTCCCCTATAGGCTTGCATGAACATCGACACTTTCCTGTGTTTAAGAATTTGTAAACATGTATAAATGAATACAAGTGACATATCTTTGTTTGTTGTAACTTTACATGATATTACCTCTTTATTGCTTAATACTATAATGATTTCATTCAGATATTTTTTAAAACACTAGTATATTTCTGATCTTCACAAAAACTGATGAGAGTTCTTGAGGTGCCAGGTTTCTACTAATTCTCATGGGATCCTCCTCCTTGCATTCTCTCATCCATCTTATAACCTGCTTGTCCAAGGTTGAGAGATATGGCCTTTCTTTATCATATCACTGATGTATGATGTGTTATTGCCCTTGCAAGGAAAGATGAAAAATGTCATTTTTCTTCTAATATCATCAATGATACCTGTTTGAATGAGAATATTATTTTTTTACCTGTGTAATGCTAACCCATAATGAATTTTATTTCAATATTAGAGCCATGTCAATTCAATATTCCACATTACTCTCTCATTTCAAGTAGATTGGGTTATGTATCAACATGGATAAAAAACATATTAACAGAAATCAGAAGATAAGGATAATAAATCTAACTTTTATTTCATGCAAAAATATATCACTATACAGTTGCAAACATTTACATTTATCTGTTCAAAATACAAGAACAGAAATCACACCAAATATTTTTCTTAGCTAAGGCATAATAACCATGATGTCTTTGACTATTGTAACAAAATCTTATTTTCCATTTGTTTGGCAACTTTGAAAAAAGGCAGACAAAATAAAGTAAAGAATGCACGAACAGCAACACTCAAAACATAAATAGTTTTCCAATTCCAAAGGATTTATCACTGGAATAATTGCCACTCTATAAAACTACTCTTTTGCTCAGTTTACCAATAGCCTGCAATAGCTGACAAATCTGATCCTAATGGGGTCAACAAAAGTCAGTTGCTTCTTTTATACAGCTCTACCTGTTCTGGTGATTCTTCTCTGGATAAGTTCATATTTCATCAAGCAAATGCATATATCACTGAATTAGAATTTCACAACTGTAGACGCTGACCATTTATTCCCATCACAGGAATCCCAACTTTTTATTCCAATTTAAGCTGGTCTGGTACAAAGCCATGTCAGACCTGCCAACTCTAAAAAGACCGTCTCAGTAAGGCAGCAGATTTTTTCCATCAGTTTGACCAGTTTTCAGTATGGTGAAACAAAATATCATGTACTGCCATTGTCAAGTTGGACAATGTGTATTTAAAATGTTCAGTATTCCAAACTCATGCATTGACAGAAAGAATTATGTTCGTCTGAGAAGTTTAAAAAGTACATGTACACCTCTAGAACAGTTGCACAAACTTCAATTACAAACCCTCTGCAGCTCAATGGCTGGTTCATATCTCTAAACTTGACATAGATTTTACTTTTTCAGTACACATAAAGGCAATGGGACATACTTAAAACATGTGATGTCCAACAAACATAATCGTGTCCCTTCCTGCTTTTATTCACATCAATATGAATATTCTTTTTATTCTTCTGTACTGATTATTTAAGCTAATTTAGGAAGCTTTATATTTCTTTTCGTTATTTTAAAAACATTATTTAGTCAACAATCTGAAGCTTTGATGGAAAAATAAGTTTGGTTTAAAGCATCTTAGGTACAACCTGGATCAAAATCCAATATGGATGAGCCATATATCTGGATTTTATTGCATCAATCATATTTCTGTTGATTTTATTCTGTTAAGTATGTATTTTAAGGGTAATGTTTTAAAGACTCATGGCAAAATTATAAGGGTTGGCAGGTCTGTCATATGGGTCCCAAATATGTAGTGCAGTATATATGATCTAACTTTGATGTGGGTCCTAATAATTAACTGAAGTTGCAAAAACATTGAGTACAGTATATATGATGTATGTTGTTCGTCTGTTGATTCCACAATGACCACTCTAGTCATCCGAGGGTTGGAGGGGCTGGTTCTCTTCTGTGCATGCGCAGGTGGTTGATGAGGCCAATCCTTGCACATAATATTCGTTTGCATAAGGGACAGGGGATGAGTGGGACATCTCTAAGAGGGTTGATGGCATATAGTGAGGATTCTACCTACTTACACATTTTAAAGAAAAAAAAGCTTGATCAACATTGCATTTGTTATTTTATCGTTTTCAGTGGAATGACAGTTGTAGCAACCAAAAATAATAAATTAAAAAATCACAAGAAAATTATAATTATTACCTTCCTCACTCAATAGCTAACACATTCAGTTTTTTTTCTCTCTCGGTGTATTGCAAAAGGACTGGTCCAGGAGCTCGTCTGAAACATGCTGATGTAATGACCACTAGTTCTGCATACTTGGATACATCTGTTGCAAGTTTTTTAAACTTTGTATCTGAAAAAATGTAATAAATTTTCATTTATAGTTTATAATTTAAATCTATTTCTCTATTCTGTTTTAATCAAGTCAACACTTAAAACTGATTTTTAAAAAAAAAAGCAAATCTGAAATTTCTTCACATCAAGTCATCTACCTTGACTGCAGCTCAAAACAATAACTAATAACAATGGCAACCTGCCAGCCTTTACACTCTGATAACACTATAATATCCATTCCATTCATGATTAGAGATCCCTTCAAAGTTATTGTCATAATGAATTTACTAGATGTTAAAAAATGTACAATGAATCTTAGCATTCAGCCTATTCTAAACATGACAGATGAAACATTTTTAGAATCAGTTTATTACAATCAGTGCTAGAAAATCCTTCGAACATTTCAACATCAAAGCATGTATTATATGTTCTACACATTTATATGCACAGGTTATGAAACTTTTGTGCAAGCAATGTGCTTGTCCTATTACTCAAAGTGTGTGTGTGTGTGTGTGTGTGTGTGTGTGTGTGTGTGTGTGTTTGAGAGAGAGAGAGAGAGACAGAGAGAAAGAGAGAGAGAGATAGAGAGAGATAGAGGGAGGGAGAAAGAGAGAAAAAGCGAGAACAAGAGAGCAAGAAAGAGAGAAGAGAGCAGCTGTACATGTATATAAGTTTTCTTATGTAATTCAAAGAAACAGTCTCACAAACATAATGTACATGTATACTAATGATATAGGCACACTGATAGATACCCTTCTCTTCACACAACACAATCACCAAGTTAAATATCGATTTGCTGATCATGTAGAGTTTTGGAATCTTACAAAGCAAATTAAATCTTTATCCAATGATAGTAATAATAAAACTGCTTTCAAACATAACAACAAGATATATGACAAGAGGAGAACACTTTATAAAGTAGACAGTGGCCTACCTGTCCAATAACAGCTTTGGCATTCCAGTGTTGAATGACAGTTCTAACTTCTCCAATGCTCTCCATCAGATAAACTGGTCCCCAAGATGATAGTCTTCATTCAGTCTCTCTAACAACTCTTCAACATTTCTTTTGGAACATGACCAAGGCATGCAACCGTTACATATTTACTTCCTTTACTTTTGTTTTTGTTTTTTGTTTACAACAGATTTTTAAATTACAATCATGTGACTCATAGCCCTCCCACTTGATGAAGATGAACCTTTTATTTGATCACTTAAGATTTCCATAGCAGTTCGTGACCAATATGTTTCAATTAAAGCAGAGCCCCCAACCCTCTCAAAATGCATATTCTCTCATTTATTTAACAATTAACTGATTGAATCTTCACAAATCTACATTAAATAAGTTTCAAGATCTTATTGCAATGCATACAATTACATAAACTCTGAACTATTGTGCCTGCTGGTGTTTACCTGCACCTTAAAATCACCAGGAAAATAAAAATTTACATTTAGAATTATATTTAAGAATCTAGAAGTCTTTACCAGCACAAGATCTGTTAACTGTTCAATCCATCTGGATACCATTATTTGAGTAAACACTAGTACCTAACACAAAGCAATGTCATGAAAATCCTCTCAGGATACAAACACGTAGCTGACAGTGACTCAACTCATCAATAAAGATAATGATACTCAATGACAAATTTCTTTTATCATCATCAATAATGTCTTCATCAAGATTATCACCAAATTTAAAAAACATGCTAATTATATAGTCAACAAGCCTACCTTTGATGCAATTGCCTCAATCTCTTTGAAGTCGCCTGTCAACTCATAGCTTCTGGCAACATCCAGAATGGTTTTTGCCCACCTAATGAATACTTCCATCTGCTGAAACTGCCTCAGCTGTTCTACTCTCTCCTTAGCTTGTTCCTCTGGTACATTTATCAAGGTCATCTCTTCCCTCATTTTTTCATATCCATCAATTTTCCCCAGCAAATTTTTCATCTTCAAAAAGTTTATCTCACCAGTAGTAATACTGTGTATGATGTCTCTAATATTATTGGACACCGGTATCCAAATCTGACTGCACACCTCCTCAAATGATTCCACAGTAACTGTTGCATGTCTGTCTTGCCAAAGGGTCCTGAAAATATTACTTCTGGACCATGCATGAAGGGATTCAAGTACATTGGCAACCTCTGCTGCAAGTTCAAACGCTGTACTTTGAGGCAAAAACTGTTCAGGTGTGACTGTCTCCACATCAGCTGGTTGACAAATATCTTTGATACAAAGGTCCTTCTTTTCTTCCAAGAGTCCAATTATTTTTTCCACCTCCATGAGTTCAGCTGAAAAGAATGATACAACAAGAATATAGCAATGAAATACCGAAAGGATTCAACAAAATAAATGCTCAGGGGACAAGAATTCATCACATACATGCCATAACAAAACATGTCATATGAATTTTTTTTCATACTTACAACCCTACACATGGTCATTTGTTTATAAACACAATTTTAATTAACTGTGGGGAGAGGGGAGGAAATTCTTTTTTTTTTTAGCCACCACTAAAGCATGTACCTGTATCAACTGTAAACAACACTTGTTTAAAGCTCATGCAAAACTATCCTCAGGGCAGTTGATTTTCATGGACTCGTTTGAAATCTTCAGTATAAGAAATAATTAACTCTATTTCGCATAACTGACTGGGGTGGACATGTGTTTTAGGGTGGCCAAGTACAGTGGGACCCCGCTATAAAACGGTAGTTGGGAGCCATAGAATCCGACCGTGTTATGAACCGAACCGTGTTATAAGCAACCATGTACAATACCAACACATTTTTGGATTTAATTTGGGGTGGGGTACATAAAGACGGGTGCGAAAATGCATGGCACAATTACCATTTTTGATCAATATATATATTAAATGAGAAAAACATTTGCTGTGGTAACAGAAATTGCAGATATAATATATTTCTTTATTCAGAGAACCATGCATTGGTACATACACGTGTCTAATTTATATTTACATGTATAATCTATTGCATGAAACGAGTATCAACACCGTGTACTCACCAACGAATCTTGTAACATACATTAAATCCATAATACAAATATTTCCATCAAAAATATCCACACACAGATGTAAAATATTCAATAATTTTGTCACAGATCATTATGTGACTGAATTCAATGAAAAGAAAATAACAAAAATTACGTAATGGGTGTACGTAATGAATGATGAAATAGTACATGTCCATAGATTAAATAATGGAAGCTGAAGTGTATTCTTATAATAACTACATGTACATCTCAGGATCTTTCTGTCTCTGAATTCAGTCATTGTTAATTTTAGCACATTTTCCCACCCAAGCTGCTAGTCAAAGTCCTTTGAACTTGCCCCCCAGCTATTGCGTCATGTTCTTTTGATGTACTCTAATAAATACAGCAGGCAGAACTGGCTGTATTTTAACCACTGAATTATGTCACTGTAAATATCAGCACAGCTAAAATGATAAAGTAAACAACACTAACTTTGTCTCCCAGCTATTTGCATGTGTATTGAGGACTCCTGCATGGAGTGATTTATGTGTCCCAGATCAAATATTTGCATTCAAATACGCGTAATTAAGCGTTTCCGAGACCTCTGTGTCGTATACATTTTATACCATTACATTTCTCATCTGTCAATAGTTATTATTTTTTTAAAAACTCTGATTTTTAGCTGCTTTCTGCTAATGTCACGTTTGCTCTTGGCAAAGTCAATTATAGTTCTCAGTTGCAGAATTCGAATTTACTAGTCAGCAGATTGCATAAAACAACACCGCCAAGCCACGCACACGTTGGTGGCTTTTTGTTTCTTTGATGCTGTATAAATTGTTTCCCCCTGATTTGAACAAGTTTAGCTCGGCAGTTCACTTTGATGATAAACAATGTACTTAAATTAATTGATTTATACATTCTGGTGAGAATCTTTTATCAACCCTCCCATTGGCTGTTGCTTAGTTGTGTATGAAATTAAGAGAACATATATCGGAGATTATTAGAGCAATGATTGTATTCGGAATACATTCAAGACAAACACAAAGTAGACACGATGGCTTCATTGCTGAGGGATCAGTAATAATAATATTGACACTTATGAGCTGTCATTTTTCAACAATAAACAAAGATCAAAGTTCTCAGTAGGCCCAGCAATTGGTTCGTATTTCCGATGTTTATTCTGGCACAAAACTAGAAGAAATTTGTTAATTTTTGAAATTTTAGGAGCCATACAACGATTATTTTATATTTGATTTTGTGTGTGATTTCCTCCCCAAAATGATAATACATTTTCTACTACATGGTTTTTTTTCGCACTTTTTAGACGAGTATGAGAATGATAATTAAACTCCTGATGTATTTTATTTTTCATACTTAAAAGATTTTTTTTTTGGTCTTTGAGCAAAATACCTGTAATAAATTACCTGAAATTTCGGGAGCCATGCTACGACCGTATTATATCCGAATTCGTGTTATAACGGGGCGTGTTATAGCGGGGTCTCACTGTAGTCAAAAGTATTCAACTTTACCGATTACTGCCATCTCACCTCGATCCATGATGGTTTAGAGTCTCGGGCTTAAGGTTATGTGCCATGGGTCAGTTAGTGCTTCCAGGTCCTTTCCTCACCTGTTATACTAGTAGCCATGTTTGTCTATAATGTGCTGAAAAATGGTGTTCAACAAACAACAACTATAATTAACTGAGAATATTAAGATGATGCCATGTTAAGTCCTTGGAAGATTGATATACGCGAGACAATTGGGCTAATTTGAATAGGTTGTTGATGTTATTGTGTTTAACGCCATTTTTCAGCACATGATAGGATATACATAGCAGCCAATATTAATGATGGAGGAAGAAAATGGGAAAACCCCTGGAAAGAACCACCAACCCACAAGAAGCTACTGGCAAGCTTTCTCACACACCCACATTGGCAGAATCTGAAGTTCAAACTGACACACACACAGATGTGAGATGATCCATAACAGAGAACGCTTTAGACCATTCGGGGCCCCTAATTTGCATAGGTAAAGCACACTGAGTGGAACAAATAAATTCGACTGAGTTAGGTACAATGAAAGAGTTAAGTGCTGAACAACAAAAGTTATACAAATAAATGTCCTGAATGAAATATATTTGTGCCATTATTATTAAAGACTCCCATGACAAGCTTTATGAATAATGTTTCTATGAAGTTGGATAAATCCTAACATCAAATGCAAAGCACAATTATTTTGGTAGTCAGAATAGTCACAGCACAAGTGTGGTTCATTTTTCAAGGCAAAATGTCAACATAACCATTTGCAAAACAAGCAAAGCCATGCAAAACTAATTTTTATAATACCTGAATGGAGTTTGATTTTGTGAAATGCAGCAGCAAGGAGGGAAGAGCATTTTTTTTATTTGCCTGCAATGCAAACACCACATTCACGTTACAAGTGTTTCTCTGGTCCATCATGAGTCATACTTTACATCCTGTCTTTAAAAGTAATTACCTTGCACAATTATAATCTAACTCAGGATTATTCAATCACTTCATACATTAAACATTTCAAACCAAACTATGTTCCATCATACTTATAAATGTCACTCCCTCACTGCACCACATATCCAGAAAGATCATTTTCTATACCAAGAATATTTCAACAAGGTCTTTGGAGAAGTTTGAACACCAAATCTCAAATGAGTGCCATGAAAAGCTCAAATAATATTAATAATATAATATAATAATAATGCTTTATTTATAGAGGGCGACTCATTAGTCAAGGACTATTCTCCCTTGAGGCCCTCATAATGAGAGTATAACAAATGCACATTGTGTGAAGAAGCAATAATTATTGCTTATATTAGCATGTTTCGTATTAAAATACTAAATTCCATTATCTATTAGAAACACATGCATGCTCATGATATCTCTTCTTAAATACTCTAATATTTTCAGCTGATTTTACATGTAGTGGAAGCTTATTCCACAGAACTGTACCAGAGTATTAAAAACTCTTTTTGACTTGCTTTGTTCTTGGTTTTGGTACTAGAAGGTTTCCATGTGAGATTGATCTCAACTGGTATTGTGTTGAAGAAGGCCTGAGAAAGTCCTGAAGATACTCTGGTGCAGTTCCATGTAGACATTTATATAAAAGAACTGCCTTGTGAAAATCTATCCTGTCATATATTGTGAACCATTTGAGTTCTGTAAATAATGCTTTTGATGGATGGTCAACAGATGTATCTAAAATTACACGTGCTGCTCATTTCTGGAGTTTATAAATCCTGTCAAGCTCAGATTTAGCACAGTTTCCCCATACATTAGAACAGTAATCCATTGTTGGAAGAATATATGACTTGTAGTATAGACTGCGAGTTTCCATAGGTAAATATTTCTTGATTCTGCTGAGAAGGGCAATTTTGGATGACAGTGTTTTACAAAGCTTATCAATATGGTCATTCCATAATAAATTATTATCTATGGACACACCTACAAGCCTTTCATGATTGACATTTTCTAATGGATGATTATTTATTGCAAGAGATAGTTTTGGGATCCCTGACTTGTAGCTTTTGTGTTGTCCCCAGAATTATACATTTTTTTTTACCTTCATTAATTACCATCCTATTTCGTTGTGCCAAGTTTTGGACTCTAATAAGGTCTGAGTTTAATCTTGTTTGGATAACTTCAGTATCAGAACTAGATGTATACAAGGTTGCATCATCTGCAAACAAATCTGTATTGGTGGATTCATTATTTAATGGTAGATCATTGATATAGATAAGGAAGAGGAGAGGGCCCAAAACAGAGCCTTGAGGGACTCCTGAATGAATAGTTCGAGTTTGAGAGCTAATATTGCCAATGCTTACTTGTTGAGACCTTTGGTTTAGGTATGATCTAAACCAGCTTAAAGAAGGATTGTCAAACCTGTAACAGTTTAACTTTTGCAGCATAATTTCATGATCAACAAGATCAAAAGCTTTCTTGAAGTCAAGGAAAACAATCCCAGTCATATGCCCATTATCCATTTCCTTCAGCCAAAGATCAATTAATTTGACAAGTTCTGTTTGGTACGAGTGGTACTTTTTAAATCCTGATTGTGCTTTATGAAATAGACAGTTTGTTTCAAAAAATTTATAGACCTGAATGGCTACATGCTTTTCAAACAGTTTTGACAATACAGGTAGAATTGATATTGGTCTGTAATTTCCTGGATCCTCCTTTTCTCCTTTCTTAAAGATAGGTGTAACCTTTGCACATTTCAGTTTTTCTGTTAAATTACCACTCATTATACTTAAATTTATGATATGCGTTAGTGACTTTGTTATTACTGGTGCAGCAATTTTAAGAATTCATGGACTAATACCATCCAGTCCAGAGGATTTATTAATATTCAACTTAATTAGCATATCAAAAACATCCGCTTCACTGACATTAGCTATTGAAAAATAATTATCTTCAGGAATTTTAGCTCTTATAAATAACTGTAGAGCATCAAGTTCAATTGGGATGTTAGTCTGGTTCTGAATACTGTTACTGGAGATGGTTATGAAAAAATTCTTGAACATATCCACTATATCTTGTACACATGTTGCTATATCATCATTTTGCATAAGTCTAAGGGGAAGACAACTGTTCTTGGGTGGGTTCAGCTCTTTTAGATGCTTCCACAATGTTTTGGTACTCTTACTTTCATTAATAGCCTGTTTATAGTAGTTCTCTTTTGCCTTAGTTATCAGATGCTTAGTTTTATTCCTCCACTTTCTATAGCTTTTCATGTCTTTTTTCTTGTGAAAATTATCTCTTAGGTGCCTAACTTCATTGATCTCAGGGTTAATCCACATGGGTGTAATTTGGTGTTTAACCCTTTTTGTTTTAATTGGGGCATGCTTGTCTAAGGTTGCATTGAACATCTGATACCATTTGTCTAAAACAGTGTTGACATCAGCTATATTGCAGACTGATTGAAAGGGTTTGCATACTAAATCATTTAAGAACATTTCCTCATCAAACTGCTTAAAGTCCCTGTATTGTATTTCAATGTGTTGCCCATTTTTAGATGATATCAGAACATGTTTAGTTACACAGACTGGGTAGTGGTCACTCAGTGCATACACTGGCACATTTATTTCACTCATGTTTTCAGGTTTATTAGTATAGACTTGATCAATGATAGTAGCATTTTTATCTGTTACTCTAATTGGGGTGTTAATTATTTGAGTAAAGTTGTAAGTTTCAAAGTTACTTATCCATGTTAATGGTGGAGTTTTCATGTAGTCAATGTTAAAATCACCTAATATGATACTTTCTAAATCTTCCTTTAGTAATGCTTTTTGAATTTGAGCCTCAAAGATATGAATCCAATCAGCTGTGGAACTAGGTGGCCTGTAAACTGAACATAAGAGTATTGGCTTTGATTGGAGAAGGGTGACTTCGATCCAGATACTCTCTACCCCAATAGTCTCAATATCAACACGTCTGTTATAACTAATGGAACTGTCTACATAGAGAAGAATACCCCCACCATGCATGGAGTCTCTATCTTTTCTTTCAAAGTGGAAGCCCTGTATTTGGAGAGCCAAATCATTAGTATCATCGGAAAGAAAAGTTTCACATAGACCTAGAATATTGACTGATCAAGTTTGCTGTAATATTAACTTTATCTCATTCAGTTTAGCGAGGATGTGTTGAATATTTAGGTTGATTACATGCAGACCTCTTTTGAGGTGCCCAAAGACATGACAATTTTTATCAGAGGATTGATTTTCAAACAAGGTAGTATACCATGTATTGTTTGTAGACTTGACAAATTTCTTTACATTGCCTTGATTCTTTACATCAACACATGAAGAAGATAACATATAAGATCCATCGATCGTACAATGGCCACATGTAGTGGATACAGGAGAATATTCAAAATGAGACTGATTTACATGCATACAAGAAGACATTGACATATTAAACACTTGGGGAACCTCAGAGGGAGAAGTAACTTGAACAGTATCGCATAATTGTTTACGAGTTAATAAGCTGCACTTTGTACAAAAATCAGATAATGCCTGAAACCTGTTCACAGAATTTATAGTTTATAGTGTCACTTGGTACATTTAGCTTTGTTGCTGTAAATGAAGCATTGGCATTCTCCTCTTTGCCAGCTTCCTAGTATGTATAATACAATGATGTACAGAGATTTTGTTTGTGTCCATATTTATGGCATCTGAAGCACTCAATCTGTTTGCCATGACGGCATACTTGTGTCATGTGCCCAATTTCTCGACAGTAGAGACAGTACTCTTCATTAATTACAATGTCTGATAATGGGGGCAAACATGTTAATATTTCTCAGTAGTTGCTTAGATGAATTTTGTCTCTGTCATACAGTCTTAGGTTGATGTCCTGGTTCTAAAGAAAGAAAGATGTGTATTGTGGAATGTACTTTATGTTGAAGTCTTCACATAGGTCAATAAATGAGATCATTGATTACTTTCACCCTGGTGTCCACACGAGGAAGTAGTCCTGATATCATCATTTTACATGTATCTGGACTGCAATACCTAGCAGCATAGAGTAAACTTTCAAAATCTGTTCTGATTTGATTTAGTGACCTTCCCTCACTGGCATCATTTGCACCTACTAAAATAATTTGTTTATATATGGTAAGGTCAGAATTCATTATTTTGTCTGTGATGTTGATTTTTGCACCTCTTAGAGTCTGTACATCTGTTTTAAATAGTCTCCTTGGAATTATAGTTTTCAGTATTGAAGAGCCAATTATTTGAGTCCTATCTTTCTTGGCTTTTGATTTCATCAGTTGGACTTTGGGGGTTTGTATATCAGACACGTCTCTTGGAGGAAGGGGTGCTGAAATTGGTGTTGCAGTTGTTTGAATTGATCGAGCTGATGTTGATGTTGACACATTTGTCTGAGCACTTGGAAATGCAGTTGTTGGTGCAGGTAACAGACTTGTCTTAGTTGAGGGCCATGGGTGGCCACTTTCCGCTGTTACAGGTGTGACACATTACTTGGAGGAGGGTACTATTGTTTGCAATGCAGGTTTACTTAGGGTATCAGTTTTTAAATAAATGTTACATTTTCTCTTGGCTGGTATTGGGATTGTCTGCGTCTGAGCATCTGACATTGTTGCTATTTGGGAGTCTGTCTGAATTGCTATTTCACATGAGTTTTCTTGCTCATCAATCCTTCCCTGTGTTGACTTAATAGCATGTAACTGTAGTTATAATTCTTCAATTTAGGCCTCCAAGTTCCTGATTGTTGTTTGATGTCCACACATGGAAAATCATTAAGGTTTAAGCCATCACTGTGGATGGTCATGATTTATGGAGTATGTAATTTCCTGACACTCTCCAGGGGTGTGAATTTTATTGCCTGAGTCATCTAGGTCAAAGACTTTAGGAGCTGTTTCATGTTTGGTACTACATCTAATTACACTGGACAACAAATTTTTACAAAAGTCATGTTACTGAAATAAAATTAGTCAATTCTTATCAATTTTTATGTGCTGAACACGAATATGACAGTCAAATTGCAAAATTGGCTCTAGTTTTTTAGTAATCTGCAAGAAATTAATGTTTACATAACGAAATGCATTCCAATAAAAGGTCAACTGTAATAGCCTACCTATAAAAAATCAAGTCATTGACTACATCTTAGGTTTCTTCGCCTGTCTCTTGTACAGCTGTTCGGGAGCATCTCTGAGGAGTGTCCAGCAGTAGTCAGCCAGCATTGTAGTGGACCATTTTCCCTGGTATCTTTGTTCCATTGTTGCGATATCTTGATGAAAACGTTCGCCGTGTTCATCACTAACAATACCACAGTTGCTAGGAAAGAAATCCAAATGGGAATGAAGGAAGTGAATCTTTAGAGACATATTGCAGCCAAGTTTCTTATACTTCATCAACATGTCTTCTACTAGTTCCTTATAGTTTTCTGCCCTAACATTTCCGAGGAAGTTTGTAGAAACTAGGCGAAAAGCATTCCATGCTTGTTTCGCGTCACCTTCCAGCAAGTTGTTGAACCGGTCATCTTTGAAAAGATCTCGAATCTGAGGACCCACAAAAACTCCCTCTTTAATCTTTGCTTCGCTGAGTTGAGGGAATTTTTCATGCAGGTATCGGAATGCTGGCAAAGTCCGGTCAATGGCTTTCACGAAGTTCTTCATCAAACCTAGTTTGATGTGAAGGGGTGGTAGCAAGATTTTCTGAGCCTCAACCAGAGCTGGATGTTGGATATTCTTCTCTCCAATGGCTACATTCTGCCTGTGAGTCCATTCCTTCCTCATGTAGTGCATTTCCCTTGCTCGGCTATCCCACTCGCATAAGAAACACATGTATTTTGTATATCCTTGCTGCAGTCCCATTAAAAGGGCAACTACCTTCAAATCACCACAGAGGTGCCAGCTGTACTTGTTATACTCAATGGAATTCAGTAGCTGCCTTAAGTTATCGTATGTCTCTTTCATGTGGACAGCATACGCTACTGGAATAGATGGAAGAATGTTTCCATTGTGCAAAAGCACAGCCTTGACACTCAGTTTCGAAGAGTCCACAAATAGTCTCCATTCTTGTGGGTCATGAGTGATTTTTAAAGCATTCATGAGGCCCTCAATATCGGAACAGAATATCAGATTACTTTCCTTTCTGAAGAAAGGCTCCAATTGCTGGTGGCGCTTTCGATATGCAGTAATTGTGACATCTTCTTCTAGAAGATTCCATTGTTGGAGTCTTGATCCTAGCAATTCTGCCTTGTTCTTTGATAAGTCCAAATCACGAATCAGGTCATTTAGTTCTTCCTGTGTTATTCTGTGTGGGGTTGATGATGCACCACAGTGAAAGTCTGGATCACTGCATGCTGATGGACCAGGAGAAGAACAGGTCGACTCACCTTTGTCTTCGTCAGATGAATCAAGAGAATATTCTGCTGGAGGTTCTGGAATAGGAAGTCCCTCACCATGTGGAACTGGTCTCAATGCAGACGGAATGTTTGGGTAGACTATTCTCGACTTCTTTCGCTTCGTTATTCCGCCGGAAAGAGGAGGAACCAAGCAGAAGTAACAGTCATTTAGGTGGTTGCTTGGCTTTCTCCACACCATTGGGACTGCAAACGGCATTGATGACCTTTTGCAATTCAACCACTGTGAAAGCTGTGTTGTACATGTAGCACAGCATATATGCGGAGCCCAAGGCTTGTCTTGGTCACCAACCTTGCATCCGAAGTAAAGATGATATGCCTTCTTCACTTGAGAATTGATACTTTTCTTCTGGTTGGCAAATGTCACTTCCCCCACAAATATAGCAAAAATTGTCCGCGGTATTAACACACTTTCGAGGCATTACTGTTCTTTATTGTACGTAAATGGATAAAATAATAAGTTTTATGTAACAGTAGCTTGAACTGTCTCGCACAACGTCTAAAATATTTTAAATGCTGAACCTATCTGATTGGGCTTTATATAGTACATTGCTTATGTCAGCTTCAGCAGCCGCCTGGCATTAGTATAATAGGCCTACACATGTATAGTACACTGCTGACGTCAACTTACTTCAGCAGCCGCATGGCATTAGTATTGCATTGCATCAGAAAATGATGCAATCAACTGTGGATGATGTGAGCATGATGGTATTATGCAATGTTACATCATTATTCCGGATGTTGCTGCAGTCCTACTGGAGAAATTTACACAGTGAAACATAGAAAATGAGGTATATGAATATCTTCAAAACGAGAGCCAATAAAAAAATTTCACGGTTATATTCGTGTTCGGCACACCAAAATACTACAGATTAGGGCCTTTTCAAGTCAGTAATGATTTCACTGTTGACCAGTGTTACTGGTGTAGATGTCAGCATATAACTGCCTTTAGCAGGGGTTTTTACATCCTGTCTACATTTACAGATAATATAATCTAACCATGTGAAACTGTTCAGCCCCTGTATGTGCAAAACACGTTGTTTTATACAATGTAGCTATCACAGTGTTTTTCTCATGTGTTCTGTAGATAATACCATTCTGAACACTTGAACTGCATGAAGTCATGCAAAGTTCTGAATCTAATATCTGTTTTGCAAACTCAAACTTTTGTGGATCTATATGCACAGTGATACTGTATTTATTATGTTTGACCCTCAGGTATTCTGGATAAATGTCAGCCATATTGGATAACTCCATATCATTATCTGTACCATTGTTTTCATTTTCACTCTGTACAAGACATTCCTGAATGGGATTTTCAATGTGGCTCTTGACTTCAGGTATATCAGGCATACTAAAGCCAGAGAATGATGCAGAAAAGGTTGAGCTGAGTGTGTTTAGTAAGGAACCAACAAGGCTAGTATTTAAATCTGTCTCCATGATTCTGAGATTTTCAGCTTGTTCATAACAGTGATAAAAGGTGCATGAAATCTTTACATATGACTAGCACATATCCTGAAACTTTTGTAGAAGAGACTTCGATAATATGTTTGAGTTGATATCATCTTAAGTTCAGATATGGTAGATGAAGAACTATTTCAAATTTTCCACTTTGATAGCCATCTTGGATAACCTAAATCTTTTGTTCTGAACAGGTTTCCAAAGTTACTTGAATAAAACGAAAATGTGGACATTAAATTTCACTTACAATAACTTAATATTGTCATAAATCCACAGTATGAAGTATGGCAATAGGTATTAACATATTTAACACCAGTTTTTTACATCAAGTTCACTGAACTGAGTGGAGCTTTGTTAGAACCATACATACATGGCAGCCATCTTGCATTGCATCCAAATGTCTTTTACATTACTTTCACCACCTCCCCTACCACTATGAACCAATCCAAGAAGCAAAGACTGCCTCTAATTAAGAAAATATTTAAAAAGTTCTCTGCCAGGTATCAAGCATAATTTCACTACTCATGCATCCATAGTTTTAAGCAATATATTATCTTCTAGTATTTTAAAATACACTTTATGAACTTGTCATACTCATATTCATACTTGAAAGTCTGTTTGGTTTTATGGAGAACAAATACGCAAAAATTAAGTGTTTTAACTGCTCTGGTGGCCTAGTGGTTGGAGCATCCCTGGCCGAGTCATACCAAAGACTTACAAAAATGGTACTAACAGCTGCCTTGCTTGACACTCAGCATTAAGAGGTTAGTGTTAGGACTGGTCGGCCTGGTGTCAGGATAATGTGACTGGGTGGAACATCAAGCTACATATCTGCAGCATGATACCGCTTTGCTTAGACATCACTATAAACTGCCTCACTGCAGACATTGTAGTGATATGACTGAAAAATTGTTAATGTTATGCTAAAAATTCTAATCAAACAAACAAAAACCAGAGTGTTCATCAATTGTAACCACGGTGGTAACCGATGCTACATAATAATAATCTGCATTTTACAACAACATATATAACAACATATATACTACAACTAATATATACATGTATTCAAGTGAGTGTTGAACATGGGTATATTTGTAACTAACTATAATAACCTCTATATATCTTGATATATGTTGTATGAATCTCAAGTGACTGTATTTTAATGAAAATTAATTATTAATTATTATTATTATAATTTATTGACCTAGTTAGACTCACAGTGAAGTAACCTGTCGGACAATAAACTTCCTCCATCTTCCACACACACACATACACCATACACACATACAGTCTGATCCCATTATAACACATCAGATGGGGTCCACAGAACCCAACTATGTTATGAACCAACCAAGTCAGTTAGCTAAATAAAATGATGCATTGACCAAAAATATGGCCAGAGGGAGGGGAGGGAATAAACCGAGCACAAAAGTCTGTGCTTTTGACTAAATTAAGTTAGAGAAACACTTGTGTATTAACAACTTACATTTGTATAATATAATCTATAATCTGTTAAGTACTGTATATTAGAAATCCATGAATTAGAGTACAGATCACATGTTATAAAATTCATGTTTGGCTCACATCCCATTGGAAAACACAAATAACACACATACAAAAACTTGGTAGTCCTCATTTTGATCTACCGGTATATCTGACTGTCACTAAACAATTCACTGCAACTGTTGCAAATAGTATGTGGCTATAGATGTTCACATTCTACTTGTACATGTACATTGTACTTCAATTGGCCTATCATTTTGCTGAGGCTATACAGGGAATGAGGCTATTCATAGGAATATGAAAACATTTTTATAAAATCAAAACGTTTAGCAAACATCTTTACAAGATACCCTATCTTCATTTAACTTGATGGACAGATATCTAAAGCTTCAAAAGATTGTAAATTTAATTTGCACTTATGGTGCTGTTGGTCATGACCAAAAACATAATGTTTTCTCGTTCATTGACCTATGTTTTCAACTTTCATGTGAGGATTATGAGCATAAGGCAGTGAATCATAATAATATTCTTAAATCATAATTAATTATATTCTAGTTTAATTAAAACTTGAAACAAAATGCTCTGTACCTCGTATCAGTACAATGATATATTTTCCAAACCATATTAAGTATTAGATCAGATCATTTTGTGTCCCATTTAATGAAAAAATTATTGATAATATCATGATTCTTTGTCTCCACGTGTTATTTAAGATAAAAATCAAATTCTTATCATTCCTTATGTTTACTGATTTCTATTTCATGAGAAAAATCACTTTTAAAAATGGATTGGTGTTGGAAATTGCAGAATGAATGCTCCATGTAGCAAGTTATTACTACCTATTAAATATTAGTAGTCTGCTCCATGAAGATTATATCAACAGACTGTGTTTCTTATGTACAAACTTATCTTCAAAAATTTCACAAAGGAGTAAGGCTGCAGTTTTACTTAAAATGTAATCCATTCACACGTTTTACCATCAACATAACATTGACATATTGTTGTCATTGCTCTGGCAACAATATACCAATGTAATGTTGACTAAGTTTGTGCATAAGTTTTCTGAAATAATCCTCATGAAGCAAGACTTACTCACATGGCTCTGTGACATCAATTTGTATCAATCAGCTGTTTTCATTTGACCTGCACAACATGAATCCTTGAATATATTCTACTGTATGTATATCTTATGCTGAATGTATGAAAAATGCATTTAATATAGGAATTCCAAAATTGTAAAACAACTCAACAGAGTACTTAAAATTATTTTAAATATGGTATATTATAAATCAGCTGTGTGTATGAACTTACCAAATTTCAATGGTTTACAAAGCTGTAACAGAGTTGCCACATATTTCTTCTGTGTTTGGTAACTGCCTGCTTCCATCTGTCGGATCTTAACTGCCTTGATAACATTAAATGTTTTCCACTTTTCTTCAGATTTTTCAAACAGAATGAAGGTCAGTTCTTGAAACTTGTCCTCTGATCTTTTTATCACATCAAGGTCTCTGAGAGTGACTGTTCCATCATTCAAAGCATGAACCTGTTTCCTTATAACTGATACAGCAAGCAGTAAGTCCTCCTGACAAATCAATGACAGTGAGTGATGGTATTTCTCATCTGTAATAAAATAAACTGGTAAATTTGAGGTAATGTAATACAATCATTGTGCCTCTAACCAGTTTACTCAGTCAATTGAGTTGTACTACATGACATAATACAATCTATCAATGTTTTATTGACATCATCATGATATCAACAATGACATCACTTTCTCTTTTAATTATAACAGTACTACTGCAAATATTAAAATATGGCAAAGCTTATTAAGAACATAAAATGAAGGTGTCAGAAGACATCAAAGCATTCCTGCATATTATGTATTCAGACACCAGATATTTCATTGATATGGCGATACTACTCAGGATCTATGCTGAAATCCAGTTGGTAAATGTAAACAACATGTCTACTCAGATCACAGAAACATCAAAGGGTTACAGAATCACTCAAGTATATAAAACCTTTTAACATCACTGTGCAGTATTCTTCCAGATGCAAGCATGTGTTATGACTCTATGGTCATAAAGCTACAGAAAAAAAAGCAAAGCCAATACATTTTGAAAAACTTAACAAACAATTTAATTACCCTTGTTATAAATGAAAATGTGAGGAACTTGCAGTATTATGAAGTGAACCCAAACTAGTCCTTATCAAGGTCTATTCAAGTCCTAAATAAATGAGAAGTTCCTTATTAATTTAAAAACTGGAAATGCACTGGTTCTCCAGACACTGTTACATTTTCATGATGGCACTGTCCAGAATTCCTTCAAATAATTTATAACGGTTCCAAAATAATATAATAGTCCAAATAATTAACACTTTTTATTTCCAATGAACTGTCTCGACCAATGTTTTTCCTCAAAAATAATATCTAAGTACAACGTAAGTCTGCAGACTTGTAACAGGAACACAATAAGTACGAATGATATTGGTTCATTTGCTTGTTTAGATGGAAAATCAGTTAAGCAAAGAATTCCATTTTTATCACTACTAAAATACAAGGAAAATGAAAAGGTAATGTTCCTTTCACTCAAGGATCATTGTTTGCTGGTCACTTGATTAAACATTTGAGCAAACATGGGGTGCACAGAAGTTTCTATTCTATGATATGCAGTGAATAATATGTTCAGTACTTATCCTTTGTAATACATGTACCTGGATATGTGATGCTAAAATGAACTTTGTTTAATGCTGTTAGTTTCTCCTGTTAATTTAAATGAATTTTTTATTATATTATTGATAATAAAATGCAGATAAAATGTTAGCAAAGTGCCTTTCCCATGTACAGACCATTGGACGGTCAACCCTAGATGGCCAGGGCAGGTACTAAACCCACAATCATTTGACGATGTGTCTGAAATTCTACCAATTGTGTAAATGTATAATGGATTGTGTATTCACTGTACATGACAGATGAACAAATGAAGGTTTTAACTGGCATTTGATATGAGCAACTAGACACTGAAATTAGCTAGGATATCTCAAATAGCAAAGTTATAAAAAAAAGTGAAAGAATATAATACATCAGGTGACATAAAAGGTATCTCAGACATGAACAAATAAATAAAAATGATTTCATTTTGTTGCACCTTTTCAGATTTCACAATTAGTTACTGAACCAACTAGGGTAACATCCAATTCAATAACACTTGAAGACGAATACACACACAAGAAAATGTTTCACAAATTTTATACTATAGGTCAGTTCAAGTGATTCTTTTGAAATTGCAATTTTCTCAAAAGATGCATGAGAAAAGAATGCTCATCAATCTATTACATACAGGTCTTTGATACTTTCAATAATGATATAGTTTTAAAGGATTTTCAGAAAATCACCTGTGATACCATCAAAATGTTTGAAGATGCTGAAGATATTTTAAACACTTGGTCTGATCTACTACTGTAAGTTGCTAATAAGCATGCACCTTTGAAGACACAGAGGTAAGCATCAAATGGGCTGGGATACCAAAATGTTTTTAAATACAATAAAAGTCAAGACCACTTGAAATCTGTAGGTATTTAATATAAATACCAGTACAAGACCATGTCAAAAAAGTAATCAAATTGATTATATAACCAACGAGAAACCACTACACAAAAATACTTGATGGCAAGAAAAATAATCCCTAAAATTTAAGAAATCTTATAAGGAATTTGGAGCAGGAACGTGCAAAATAAGCAAGATATATCATCACCAATAAAAAAAATGATAAACATATTTCTGTTCCAGATGACTCTGCAAATATTTTGAATGAATTCATTTTAAATTTAAATTTAAACCCCTCAAAATACAAAACACAAGTTAGAATCCGATTATTTAGAACTAAACATTTTTGTTTCACAAAACTTCCAAATGAATACTAAATCTAAAATTCTATAAATAAGTTTTGAGTTTATTTTGAATTAACAGTCATATCGCTATTATGTCTGCAGTTATTGTATTACCTAACACATTATTCTACTGTTTTTCAAGAAATTTATATATTGTAAAATTATTATTTTTCACTCTTTTATATCTCTTTCTGTATGGGGAAGAACCCTGCATAACAAATAACCTGTCATTCTCAACAAACCTCATCATAAGCAACTGCTCTGCTCTAGCTTTCTTCAAACAACAAACTCCACCTGTTTTTTTTATGAATTATGAATTCTTGAACAGTTCATGAATAACTTATGAAGAACTCTTCAAGAACAATATGCATCATAAGAATTCAAGAACTATCCTTGAACAAGTTCATGAAGATATTAGGAACACTTAATGTACTAAAATAAATTTAAATAATTCATTAAAAAATAGTTCTTGAAAGAAAAAAGCTGTTAAAAGACTAACAACAAAAGAGTTTAATTCATGAAAATATGTGACAAGTTTATAGAAATAGCTGGAAACAAATCTGGAATAGTAAAAGCACACAAAAGTTGCACTTGAAACAACTGAAAACTAAATAAAATTAGAATATTAGCTCTTGATGATGTTTATGAACTATGCAAGAACTGGTGTTCTCAAACAAATCTTGAACTCGTATATTTTAACATTTGGTCATTTAATGTTCAAAAACCACTCAATACATTCAGTCATATTTTATGAATGGCTCAATAAGTGTTCTAGTTCTAAAATGATATGAGGACAATTCAAGAATTATTCATCACATTTCTGCAGGGTCCAAACAGCCAAAGTGAATCTCACTCATGACTGTACTTATCCAAGATCTTTATGATATAAGCATATACTCCTAGTTTAATCAATTGTTTGGATAAAATATACAGCCATTTGAGTGGTAACAAGTTCAGCCAACATAATTTAATATCTCCTCATCTGTATGTGTAGATCTTAATCATCATTCAAGCTGTCTGAGATCTTGATAATATATTCCATGTCAGATCAAATTCAGATCGAAAATGTGCACACCAGAGTGGTAACAAGTTAGCCAATCAGATGCAAGATCCCTTCACAAACATGTATGATCTTGCTCATGAACTTGTTTATGGTTTGGATGATATAAGAAATCAGATAAAAAATATGGATTACATACTGGAAACAATTGGTGATGGAACACAATGGACAACACCCAATGAATGCTCAGCACTTAGATGCTAAACATGAAACGTAATTAACAACCTGAAAAATTTACCTGTGAAAATTTTAAGAAAGTGTGAAAATGGCATCCATGTAAGGGTATGCTCCAATATGAATCTCTCTTTCTCCATGTCCTGCTTGTCCTCCATTTTCACTGCAGTGCTCCATCCTCTTTCAAACAAACTGGAAAGAAGGTCCATGAAGCGAGATCTTTCATTCTCCCTAAATTGTTGCATCTGAACACTGTACCCAGTTTCTATTGCCTAATATAAATAAAAAGCATATGCAATGCTATTAGTAATGATATCCATCAAAGTTTGAGTTACCTATCAATAAACCGACAGGACAAGAATTCATTAAACTATCTCTGTCATGTCCTTGTCTATATTTTAAATGTTTACATTAAAAAGAGCTGCTTAAATATACAGGTTTTGGGGGCAATTTTGACAAAAAATGCTCCTTGTAAAACGTATTTGTTTTAAATGTGTAAAGTTATGAACTTTCTGTTAATTAATGAAACACAACTTCTGAAATACTAAGGGTTGTATTTTTAACTCTTGTATACTTTGGATACAAACTGGTAGTATGAATATCACAAAGATCACCATTCACTTTTACAAGTAACTAGTGACCACACTGTCAATTATACAACAACATGGAACAAACTGCCTGTTGAAATTAGACACAAAAGCAGTGATCCCTTTAAAAGAGAGCTCTTCAAACACCTTTATCGACTGCAAGAACAAACTTAAAGACCTTATAATGTTTCCTACCTAATATTTTTAGCATTTCTGATGTTTTCTAATTTCATGGTGGTTTTTTATTTTTATTGTAGTCATATCAATATAGATGTTGTAAAGTGCTTCGAGCTTCTAAGAATTAGGCACTATGCAAAGTCCTCATTATTATTATTACTATTATTATTATTATTATTATTATTATTATTTAAGACCATCATTTATTTAGTAAATAAGTCATTATTTAATTTCTATGGAAGTGACAGGCATCCATATTCCAACTAATACATAATTTTCTTACAATAACTTATGCACAGTGAACTCCATGGACATAAAACACACTAAGATTGTGGGAGCAAGTGAACCTCAGGGACCTCTAAAAAAAGCAAAATACTGTGAAAGTACGTATTTATTTATATATTTTTACATGATTATAATATATGTTTGTGACTTTAGGCTAACTACCAGTATTTTATATTTTAAATATGATTCTGGTAATTAGCCGATACAATGATAGAAGTCTCAAAATGACAAAATAACCATTCGTCTTAAAATTTCACAGCAGGAATAAAACTATCTTACATATTTCATGATGTTGAAACTCTCAAAAATATTATTTTTATAGTAATTTGTGGATTTTCAACAAACAACGAGGAAGTCTCCGACTAACTAAATAATCATTCTAATCATTCTATCTCGAGATTTCGCTACAGGACAAAAACATTTATATACCATTACAAACCGACAATATTTTAAGATTTTTTGCCACATGATCAAATATATTAATGAGGCAATCTGACAAACAATCTTCAATCTTTTTTTATCGTAAAGGATAATCCAAAATGAACCATCTGATAAATAAAAACAATGACGATGAAATAAGTTTTAAGATAAATTTAGTTTCTTGATATATATCTCTTAGACCTGAATTTCATAATTTTTCTCCCTTAATTTTAATGTTTATACAGATTATTCTTTCATCTGATGTTTCTTGATAAAACGGCTTAAAATCCATTATAATGGTATCTGCTGAATAAAGTGATCTAAATTTCACAAATCGCTGCTGAACAAGCAATCAGATCCATCAAGAACATTTTCCAGAGGCAAGCATAAAAACAAAAAGTAAGACAGAATTTGTGTAATTCAACGATATAAAGAAATACCAAAAGTGATCAGAGATAACTGCAATATTTTAGTTGTATCTAATGGAGCTGATACACATAAATGTACTCTGAGAAATATTAATCAAAATTGGTGCAGCGGAGATATGAACAGAATTAGATTTAGTAATTTCTTCTCAAAAGCACAAGCTTTCACACATGCATTTATAACAATAAATTTACATAATCCAAAAACAAGATATTGTGTAGGTCTTGGTAAGATACTTGGTTGATAATTATAGCAGCAGAGAAGGCACTACCTCAATATGACGTCATATGGGTATAAAGAAAATGCACACAAATTTCAACAAAACTAAAGTAACAAACAAAAAACAAAAAAAAACACAAAAAAAACTCTTGGTAAGTTAGAGACTTTGGTTTAGCATCCGTGACCTTATTTTTTTTATTTCATAGGAAGCTTTTACTTTTCAACAATGACATTCTAGCGAAAGATCTATTTGCCTCCCCTGCTGCTCAATCACTTTATTTGATTTGATACAAATGTCATAATTAACCTGATTCTGCTTTTAATTGAGTGCAATAATACAACACATAAGTGTGCGAATTGGAGATCAAAATGCAGATGGCAGTTAATTAGGTTGTTGCAGAAACACATGCATACACAGCTGTGAACTAGATTAACATTTTCACATTTGAATACAAAGAAGGCATATCACATTTATGATGATTACACTGAAACTGAATTAAAATATATGATGAAAACACAAATTTCACATGACAAAACTTATTTCATCACCATTAATATTTTTAATGTTTTGCTACCAGCAGTCATTAGTGACATTTTTACTGATTGAAATTTGATCAAAGATTATTATTTACAGTGTAATAACAATATGTTTTGTAAAGAAAATGTAAAAAAAATATAGGACTTCTTAATATAAATATAGAATTTCATGATGCTTATTTGAATTTACATGGAAACTACCAAAGGTTACCATCATTCACATGTCTGACAGCAAAGAAGATATCAATAACTACAGACCCATATCTATCTAACCAACTCTGTCCAAACTACTTGAAAAATATGTTCATGACAATTTTTTGATATATCTATCAAACTATCAATCAATTCATAAAACCAATCAGGCTTCTGAGAAAACCACTCTTGTAAGACAACCTTGGTCTCCATCAGTGAGAGATGAATGACTGCCTAAGATCAAGGAAAATTAGTTGTATTAATCCAAGTTGATCTAAGAAACTTTTCTGAACATGTTAATCACAATATTCTTATCAATAAGTTGAGTATCAGCTCATATTTTCCAATACAAAAGCTATAACCTTTATATTATAAACTCATTTTCTTATTCTACCTAAGGCTTAATTATATGAACAAAAATACAAAGTAACTAAATATATGCAGAATTCCAAACGAAATACACAAACACAGATTCATCACAACACAACAACATTATTATTGCACACAAAACTCCACCCAGATGCTTGACATAACATTTGAAGGGAAATGGCATTTTGGTCTACTTAAAATTGAAATTTGGAGTCATATTGTGAATGAATGTGCATTGTAACAACTTTTCCATTTGATCTAGATGGAAAAGATTGTGGTAGTTTTGTTGTTCCTACAAAAAAATGATTTTGGACTGCATTTATCTGTGCCAATTCTACATGAAGTATATAGGATTTCAGATGCAATGGAGCAACATGTTGACATCTTAAAGTGTGTTTCAATATTTGAAATCAAAATGTGGGGAAAATATGAAGTTTTTCAATTGCAATTATCAAAAAGACAGTATTGAATTTAATGTTTATTTAATTTGGAGTGCAGTAAGGAGGATGTAACTGCACTTAGAATATAGTCAAAATTACAGTACAATTTTGAAATGTGTTATCAAGCTTGAGAACCCATGAATATGGCTCATTCAGATTTGCAGGACTAAGAAACTACATTTTTAGGAAATTCTGGATGTAAAACTAAGTGTATTTTTTGCCATTCTTATTACCAGCTAAAGAACACAGTTTATGCCTTGTCACTTACATGTTATTTGTAGGTACCCAGCAATTTTATGAAATCTGACCTCTATTGCCCACCTTAAACAAAATTTAATGCAGAATGTAGCAAAGCAGCTGGAATGTGACATTCCATGAAACATCTGCTTTAGCTCATTCAGAAACAAATTTAATCAACCAAATTGTAATGCGACTTTTACACAAGTGTACATGATTTCTTTGTAAGGTCTGCATTACAAACTTGCAGGTTTTCCTGATGCAAAATAAAGCAACGTCTCAGAAGGTTTCAGCACTTTTTGGCAACAAACCTGCATAAGTTATATATGATTACTGTGGCACAATAATAAACATTCATTATAGTACTCCCTAGTGCCTAGTGGTTCCATGTTTTTTCTTTTGTATTTAGGAACATAATTCACATAACCTCTTTAGCAGATTAGGAAAGATGAAATTTTATTGGCAACGGCTAACTTCTGTACTTCTATACATTACTTGATCTCTCCCACTCCAGTTAAAAAAATGTGCATCCTAGTTTCATCACATTTATTTAATAAATTATGGCTTTCTACTTTGTACGATGACTCTAGTGGCCTAAGTGGTTAGAGCGTCTGACATGGATGCAGGAGGTCATGGAATTCAACACTGGCCAAGTCATACCAAAGACTTATATACGTACTACTAGCAGTTGCCTCACCTGGTGCTCAGAATTAAGAGTTTAGCATTAAGCCTGGTTGGCCTGGTGTCAGGATAATATGAATGGGTAGGACATGATGCCACATTTATTTGGCTTTACTCCAATAATGACTCTCATCCTTCACAAATGCTTGGATGAGGAGTCCATTGTCCATACAGCAGCATATTTATAAGGACAAGCGATCATACACGTTACTTGTTATTCACACTCACCAACAAAGATAATAGAGGGGTATATCATACAATAGATTAGCAATAAAATGTTAATTATATTCAATTTAAAACAGAACAAGTACTTTAAAGATAGTATATGTATATATAAAAAATTTATTGGAGACTGTGATCAATACTTTCAAATTTACTATAGAATATGACAAGGTTTTTATATTTTATGTTTGTATGACTATAAGGAAACAATAGTACTAGTTGATCAATGGTCTGTGGTTTTCACTTTAGCATGTACTGAAATGTTATTTTTGTTGGTTAAGAAAATATCAAAGGGCTTCTGAACTCATTTTAAAATGCATATGGTGTTCTGTTTAAGTGACTGACTTAAAAAGGTAAACTAATAAATGATATTTTTTAAAGATATGGTAGGTGAAGTCCTTTGTCCATTTATTAATAAACACCAGTAGATGTTGTTGTTGGATTTTACATCATTTTTCCACACATTATAAGCTATACATGGCAAGATTAACACCATATTTCAGCTCACAATAGGCTATACATGGCAGCCATATATAAATGGTTGAGGAGAACCTTGGAGTACCCTAGAAAGAGCTACCTACCCATGAGAAGCTACTGGGAAGCTTTCTCATATCCCCACATTGGTAGATTCTGAGACTCAAACCCATGCAGACAGAGATGAGTTGGTAGTGATCCATAATGGAAAGATCTTTAGACCACTCATGGCCACCATGTAAAGATTATGTTTCCAACATTGCATTATCTCACCAACAATTAATTATAAATTTTTGTCAAACAAAATACAATTTTTTAAAATCTGTTTTTGCAAACATAAATCTTCTCAGTAGAAATTTTAGGGCTGATACTTAAATGGAATTTTGGCGAGAAACAACTAAAGTGATATGTATCATATGTATCATACATTTAAGTAATTATTATTTTGATAATTGGATTGTGTATGAAATATATATATATATATATATATATATATATATATATATATATATATAGTTGTACAAATGTCATTGTAGAAGGCCTCATAAAAGATTGCTCAACCTAAGACCAAATGAGCTTTTCTTTAAATAAAGTCATAATTATTATTATTATGTTTATTAGGGATGAACAGATAGGATAATTTTGCCAGTCCCTGGTATCTGCCATGGAACTACCCTCAAACGCTGGTTTTTACTAGGAAGTGCAAAATTTGGTAAAGTCACAGTGGCAGGACTGGGTACCTGTCAGATCCCTAATAATGACATTTTTAAAATTAAAGTACCCATGATACTCAGTAATGCAACAAGTATAAACATGAGTACCATTTATGGCACATCACAAAACCACCATGCGTTTTATACTTCTTTTCAAATTTGTAAGGTATGATTGAATCAGGAGATTATCAATAAGTGTCTTCAATCACTTCTTATGGCTGTGCTTTTAACAAGAATTTTCAAAAAAAATAGAAAATTGTCCTGGAATGGCAAAATTTGTAATTCATGTTCAGTGTTGACGTACAAGTGATTAAATACATGAGGAATATTCAGATTTTGTGGTATCATGAAAAGTGACTGTTTAACACATTAACCCCTGGAGGTTTTTGCTGTTTTCGCATGAAATGAGAGTAGGAAACATATTTTGGGGACTATTTCTAAATACATCGCAATCCATCAATTTCCAAACAACAACGGACCCATAAATTTTGTATGTAGAAGACTCTTTATTCAAAATGTCCACCTTATCCTACTTTTTGCACAGGTTCACCTGTCTGTGTGCGTCTCAGACTGGTCTGCTGTAGATCTGAGGTCAGAAAGTCTAAAATCTGGACACAAATTCGGAACCCGACCATGGGCGATTTTTAGGTGAAAAAAAAACGGGTCCAAAAACTTCGGTTTTTCCCTCTGTGTTTTGTAACTCAATTAAAATATCCAGATTACTTGCTATCATTGTAGAGCTACATCTGTCTGCTTTTCAATGATACCACCCACTTTAGTGTATCATATATGACCTTGACGCTACAGACCATGGAAGTAGGCTACTACCTCATACCCCGTAAAGTCGTCGCTAGGGGTTAATGTGTTAAATTAAACCTAATGTCCAGAAACCATTATATCTTATCAGATCTACCATGACCGTGATGTAAGACCTTTTTGGATCAGAGACTCTGTAGGTTTCTGTCTAAACTTCCCTAAGTGCAAACATTCCACAAAGTTTGGTCAAGTTACTTACTCTAGAACAAAACTTGCTGCGCACAACTCTTTCTATCTTTGAGTCAAAATGACCATGCAATCGGAACTTTTAAACTCAAAATCATCAGACCTCTTCTTCATCCAGTAAGTAAATCATCCACAAACGTAAGCATAGGAACAGTTTTGTCCTCAGTCACAATGATTTCGACATTTAACCTTTAACATCATACAAATGTTTGTCCTGCCTGTGCTATTATTATCTAGAAATAATGTTTCTTCCTTCAATCAGTGATCTTGCATTTTCACCCTGAAATCAAATGGATTCATTCTGAACCTAATGTGAATGTCATCCACAAACTTCTGAAAGTGTACATGGCACAAAACTCCTTTTCTGATGTAGAAAACACTTTTATTCTTTCAGTCACAGTGACCTTTACCTTTCACCCAAGAAATTGATAAGACTTTATTCTTAGCCCATAAGGAAGTATCCAAACTTCTATCTCACACTACAACTTCATTGGTTTTTTTTTTTTTCATACCAGCACTACAAGCCATTCAAAAAATTTGTGAATGACATTCTAACTGTAACTGTGTGGAAACCTGAATGGATGAACTACTGGATAAGACAAGAAGATGGGCATTATATCATGATATCCTATGCCTAACATGGGAAACATAAAATAATAGCAGAATTTCAGTACCATAATACTGCCTGCAAGGCAAAAGTGACATTAATACAAACTAAAATTTGTGTATTTTTTAATGAAGAAAAAAATAAACTTTATATTATATACATCACATGTGCATATCGTCAATGTGTATGTAAGAATTCAATAACTGCCAGAAAGAATGAATATATAATATTGGCACAATGGAATCGGGACAGACAGATAGACAGTGAGAATCAAAAAATGAATGGTTGGTAGACTGACATTATAATTCAGTAAAATCTCACCACATCAAAGGGTAAACTGAAACTCTTCAGAATAAAGAAGTGGTAAAAACTAAATATTTTGAATTTGCTTAAACCTTAAAGGCCATTTGACTTAAACATTTCTGTACACTTGGGTGAAAACTGTCCACTTCTTTGCAGTAAAGCTGTATCAAAGCTTTTGTCAATAAACGGTTGTTCTGCATCTGAAAAGTAAGAATTGTATAGACTGATTAAATAAGCTAGGAATAAAAGTTACATACATGAAAGTCTAAATGCAAATAATCATAAACAAATATCAATGTTCAGAACATTTAAGAATACAAGACTCTAAATCTGCACTCCAATATCATACAAACCTGCTTATCACATGCAAAAACGTTTTGATTTTATGAACTCTTCTTAAAGTATGTGGGGGAAAAGAAAAAAAAAAAAAAGAGTACCTGAAACGTTCTTACAAATATCATGGACTCTACATCACTGCATACATCTCCTCATTTTAATCTCCTATACTAGTAAATATTGAGCTCATCTGAGAAATTTGTGAGGAAGCCATTTAACATTCCAAACTTGATTTTAGAAAAATATATTCCTGTTTATTTGGTTTAAATGTTCATAAAGCAGCTGAGCTTAACAAAACTTGAAGTCATGACTTTTGGTTTGGAACCTGAGGTCATGGATAGAAGATCTATGAATTCATCTCAAATGCACATATGCTTGTTCTAAGATGGTGTCTACAGTTTTTGGAGGGTTTTTTGTGTCTAGAATTCGATCCAGTTTGTTATGGTCAGAATTATGTACTATTTCCAGTTGCTATGTTCAAGTACACTTTTAGACCATTATGCAAAGAGGAATGTTTTCCATCAAACTTTAAATTCTATATACAAGGTAACTTACAGTGGTATGTTTACACTAACTACACTTGGACCACAGTGACAGATACCATAAGATTCTTGCAGTAATTTGCTTTCCAAATAGTGCTTGCTATACTGTATTTGGATATTCTATGAAACACTGTTCCATGTGCACCATATTAACCACAACCTGTTCGTATATACAAAGATAGATGCAATGCTCTTATATGGCACACCAAAAAATGGAAGCAGCTCTTAGCTGAACTAATATTGCAGATGATCCAAACAACAAATATGTATGAAGAACATTAATGCCATTTTACTCATGTTTTTCCAATGAAATTCCACTATAGTGGTATTAAATAAGGTTACTTGAATTTTTTAAGGATATAATTTAAACTTTCTGACAACATTTTACACACCCAGTAGCTTCACTGATTCATGAAAATAAGGCTTCCATAAACATTTACCACACACTGGTCAGGATGCTAAACCGATCTTAGCAGAGACATTGCACAAACCACTTTTTAATATAAAAAACAACAAATGTCAACAGAAAAAATTGGGGTTGGAACTGATGATGTTGTTCAAGGTCAATTAAAAAAGGTAGCCCAAAAAGTGATCCTGTTTGCAAAACAATTTGGAATGAAAGCCATCGACATTGTTCATGACAAAGCTATTGGCACTGTTGGTGATGTTGCTGGTAAAACACTCTCATCAATTCGAGACAGACTCGCGCGATTTATATAATGAAAACTACAGCCAGTAAAACTTCCCAGCGTTGAAGTGATTTCTTCAAGTGTCCATAACATATAAATCAAGCTGCAAATGAACAACTGAAACCATTAGCTGACATGCCACTGATAAAACAACAAGCTGCCAAGAGAGAAAAAAATATAACAGCAAGTCTGATTCAATGTCACTGATGATGATTCACCAGTTGATCATTAACTGATCATGTCCTGGCAAACCATTTTAGACAACAATAAATACAATAAGCAGTTAAAGCATGTATCTGATCCCACATTTTGACATCAATGCACCAGTCCTCAAAGACAAATCTGTGCATCATTATCATTATTATTCTTATGATCCATATTCACCAAAATCAAATGTAAACAGCATATGTAATTAGAGACCATGTTGGTTTCGTTAACATTGGTGTTATGGTGTTGGTAAACAGTGAAACATACATGATTAATGGAAAGAATACTGAATCAGATCTAAAAAATATGGACATTTCTACAGGGTCTCACAAGATATTCTGATGACTATTCAAGTTCCACTGGTCCGTCAATGATGTTGATCAAATATATGATCAAGCAGAGAATCACAACCTAACAATGAATGCTGCTTGAACTGAAATCACATTGATAAATAAAAATTTCAACCAGGGTTTTGCAGCATGTCAATCATTGATAAATGGTGATGAAGAATTTTCATGTGCAATTCCACTATCATATCTTAAGATTTTGCACAAATGTTAGAAAAGTTATTTTTGGTGCTAAACAGACAGTTGTACTTGTTTGAAAAGCCACCGACAACAATGCAACCTGCCACCCCCACTGGGTTTGCTGATGGTAAAGTTCAACTGACAAGACTTTTGTAGTGAATGCCAACAATAATGCCATCATTGACTGAAGAACCATGGCTGCCTTCTTTTCTGGATAGCAGCAGTAAATCAAGATTGTCATTTTTGATGATGACCACAAACAGTATTCAAAGTAACATTTCTGAGTTATTCACATGGCAGATAGCATTAACAAAGAACATATTGTTCATTAACAAAGGATTGAACTGAAAACTAGATTCGACAAAATCACAAATGAGAGTGAAATAATCAACCGATTACTTCAAGATAGCCACCTTTCACACACGATACTGTTAGGTGCAAAATAACCAAGACTGAATAATATCCAGTTCAACTATATGACAGTATCTCCTTAAAAAATATCATTTTTTGAAAATACATTCACTTGAGTATAAGTGACAATCTTTTCACTAGCATGGATTACAAAAAAGTATTTTTAAAACAAGCTTTTGTTGTGTATACTATTTGCCCACAAACATCAATGCCCATTTTTACATCCTACAGCAGAACAACTCGATAACTGACTGTGTTCATTGCTTGAAAAACATGCCCCAGCCTCCAAATGCAGAGTATCAATAAAAAAAGTGTTCTCCATCATATAGCAGTGTTAGGGACCAGCTTTGCACTGCTAAAAGACATCGCCGAAAAGCAGAGAGGCTTTGGCTTTCCACCAGACTCACTAATCATAAACAAATCTATGAAGCCGCTAAGAAGAACATCACAAACATACTAGGATCATGGAGAGTTCCAGCTGCAAAGTGCTCGTTGAGATAACTAACAAACTAATGTCAAGGAACAAATGTACACCACTTCCAACTACCTTCTCTCCAGTAGACCTTCTGAACCTATTTGCAAATTTCTTCTGTGACAAAGTACAAACCATTACAGATTTGCTTGACAACACAATTTCAATTGACTCATCACCATACAGTTATGACACAAAATTTCAGCAACAACTGTTAGAAGCATTTGAACCTGTCTATATTGATTTAGTACAGCGGACAATCATGATAAAGAGTGCACCAAAGTCTTGCAAACTTGATCCAATTCCATTATCACTGCTGCTTGAGTGCTTAGAACCAATATTGCCTTCACTAACTGATCTTATTAATATCTCTCTCATTGGGGGAATTCCCATCATTTTTCAAAACTTGCCATCGTAAAGCCTCTGCTGTTCAAGAAACCAACACTCCACCATAATGATTCAAAGAACTACCACCCAGTTTCTAATCTCCCATTCATATAAAAAATCATAAAAAAGTTGTTCTAACCCAACTTGTATCTCATCTGAATTCAAACAGTCTTTCTAGTAATGTACGGTCTGCATATCCCCCTTGCCACAGTACGGAAACTACTCTTCTGAAAGTATTTAATGACATTCTCTCTGTTTTGGATAAAGGAAAGATTACAGTCCTCAGCCTCCTTGATTTGTCTGTAGCATTTGATAAAAAAGACCATGATATATTACTTCACCATCTCCAGCATGTATTTGGCATTCAGAATACAGCTTTACAGTGGTTCAAGTCCTACTTAGTCAAAAATGATTTGATGAATTCGTGAAGGTTGGAAGAGAAGATGATTTCACCAACAATATGATCATTAACATGGATTATATTCTAGTGCACTTTGATCTCACTGCTAGACAGACTGCTGGGAGTTTAAAAAAATTGTGAAGATTTTAAAAATGCGACTTTAGTCGTTGCAGATTCCACTTCAGGAGATGTGTTGCCTCCAATGATAATTTTTCACAGCATGAACAAATAAATATTCATGCACCTAAAGAATGCCTCAGACATGTGCAGGTGAAGGGATATGTTAAGATTATGCTGCTGTGGATTAAAGAGTTTTGACTCAAGTACAGTTTTATATTTAAAATAAAATTCCAGTTTGAATGCATTTTCTGACATGTAGTTTTCAATTGATTTATGATGCATCCCACAACTTACAGCTCAAGACACAACATGATGTGTCCCAGAGCATATGGTGCACACAGAAATAATACTTTAAAAATTAATTGATGGTGTCCCAACAAATACACGGTCCTAACATATATAGTAAATAAAGTACAGAGGATGCAGGAACACACCATAAACAAACTTATCCCTAAGGTCATTTCAGCTGAAAATTAAGAGAAAATCTGAAAACTGAGCAAAAATTATGGGATTATAAACAATGAAAGAATGCTACTTTCATTTACTGTGGATGAATGTTCTTTACATACTGTACTTTGCAAACTGTAGATGATCTAAGTACATACCTAACTAATCTGGTTGCTCTCATATGCTTGAAACATTGGCCTGAATTAGTCTAAAGCACACTACCTTTAGCAGTTATTAAAATAGGGAATACCAATTAATAAAATGTAAAACAAAATGATCGACTCATGTGTTTAAGTTCACCTTTGAAGTCTTGTAAGCAGAATGACAAAGCTGAGTCAGCATTTTTTAAACAGGTGCACATGTAAAGTAAGGCAAGCAGTATAAATTATAACCCAAATAATACCAGTCAATTATACACCAAAAGAAAGGAAAGTAAAAGTTATTTTAACAAAACCTAAGATAAACAAGGTTTTTCTTAAATAGCCAGGATAACCAGCAGGGAAAACCTGAGAAGTTCTTTTCTTTAAAAATCAAAACCTATGCAAAATACAAAACTCTAACCACCTTAACAGCATATAATAAACTACCTTTGCTGTGATTATGTGATAGAGATCTTCTTCTGCTTGTGCATTCCAGGCATGCTTTACATTTTCAGACAGGAGTTCAGCCGGTGCAAAGATCATATCCCATTCCTGTATAAAGAAGTTAACATGTCAGGACAACATTGCATTAAAATAGCCTTGAATAGTTAATGTCTTTGCAACTATGTAATGAAGACAAGAAAAATGATATGGGTTATACATTTTCTTCTTTTGCTTAAATATTTATTTGTAATTCTATGCAGTATATGATAAAACTGTAGCATTGTCACAGAATTAGAAAGAAAGAAAGAAAGAAAAAAAAAACTTTTGTTTTGCCTGAGACAATTTTATTATTTGTGTTGTGCGTGCGTGCGGCACTGTCTGGAATGAACAGGTGTTTTTTTCCAGACGAGCAACAGAATAAAACATGTCTCGCTGCCGGAAACTACTGGCTATAAACATCATTATCACAATATGCACAGGTATTTTACCGTGAATATTACTCACTATCCTTTGAATTAAGCAAGATTAAGGTTTAATCGAGGCAGTGATCATTGGATCCAGTGAGAAGAGAATGTATTTTCACGTGGTATTTCTAAAAGCCATAGGGGTGAGTGTTAAATTTCTTTTATTTGATATGTGAAGTTAATTGTGTTTGTACTGTAATATCATGTAATAATTCATTGATTACAACACATATTTGAAATGTTGTGAATTGTAGATTTCAAGTTGTTTTTAAGACTTTAATCTATTAGTATTTTCCAGAAATCATTATTATTACCAGTTTGGTTTTATTGAAGCTTACATACAAGGTTACGAGGTGGTAACAAGGTTACAAGGTGGTTACGATGTTACGTGGTTACGAGGTGATGTAACGAGCTATCTAGATGTCTATATGTATGTACGTATGTCTGTACATGTGGTGAAGCCATGACTGTAGACATTGCTAATACAAGAGTGCTGTATGCTGTCTGTACATGTATACGTATGTCTGACTGTACATGTAGTGGATCCGTGAAGGGTGTGAACTGCCGATAAAAGAGTGTTTCATTCCGAACTATGCGGTTTATCGGTGTATGAATCGTGCGACTGTACAAGGGTCAAGAAGCATATGTTTATTCCAATTGTTGTTTTAATTGGTATATGTGTATTTACATAGATTATTTTGAATCTTAGATGAATTCCAGGAGATTTGTGAATCTTACTGAATGTGCAGAACATTTTTAACGTATTTGAAAACTTTATATTGTTTGAATCCCAAGCCTTGTCTATACGTGAAACTATATGATTACTATAGTGTGTACTATTATTTGAAATTGATGTTTCCTTAGGCTGTATATCAGAGTTATATATATTATCAATGTCTGGTTTAATATGGTTTATTATCTATTTGTGATAGTATAGAGTGATTGAATCAAGTGTATATTGAGCATCTGTGAGAAACCTTGTATTTTTACATCATACATTTTTCTTTATTTTTTTTTAAGTTAATACATTTTTATCTTTCATGCATTGTGTTTGAATTATTCATTTGATCCAATACCCACTCGGTTACAATTCTGTTACAAGCATATAATGAAATGAATATCAAACTAAAGCTTACAAACTGTCTGGAGCTCCGATTCTTTGATATACTTACTTTTAAATTCTTTTCCCACTTATCTTCCCACTTAATTATGTATTTATCAAGCCACATTCGAACACTTGTATAAAGTTTGTCAAGAAGAGAGACGTGTTCTAACTGATGCCAGTTATCTGTCCAGCTTGTACTCTTCTGGTCCTGCATCAGGTCATAAAATGCCACAGCATGAAGGAAGGTCTGGGCTGCTCTGCCAACTAGGAATGGTAAATCTGATCCCAGTGTTGCATACAGAAGATCCCCAGCAATTTTGTAGAACAATTTAGCTTGATTTACAAGAGTTCCACATCTTAATAAATAAAGAGAAAAAGTTAAGCACAAATTTATAAGGATGAATTTGCTCTGATAAAGGCATTCTTGTGTGGAAGAACTATAAAAAGATAAGGAAAACAAATCTTCCAGTGAACTCCAAGAATTTCACATGGCAGCTAGTACACATGATAAAACAAAATTTATAAACCTTGCTATGAAAACTAAGTTTTATACTGTCCACCATGCAAATGAACTCTGCAAAATAAATTCTCGGGAAAATCAATTTCAAAGCTTACAATAAGGTCTTTCATTCTATAAGACAAGGTGTAAGGCTTAAATTGCCTATCTGAACAATTAAATAAAAATCTAGGCATAAAGATTACAAGTTTTTGCGAATCCTAAAATGAAAGTTGCTGGAATATCATCCAGCCCCTAAAACGCAAAAGGTTTTAACAGCAGAATGTATAAACCTTTCATTACTGCATATGGTATGATCCTTAAATAAAAATACAATGGGAATTTTTACCTCAGTTACAGCACAAAGAGAAAAGCAGTTTTTCATCATTAAAAACTGATCCATAGTATCATTAAAGAGGCACAGGTCACCAACAGTTATACTGAGTATGACAAAACTGTGATATCATAAGAGGAATGCAAAACCATTGGTTGCCTGAGAAGTTATTGTAATAAGTCAAAAAGTGCAATCCATACCTGGATTTTCCAAAACATCACTTTCTGCTGAACCTCAATGGAGCAGAAACTGTATAGTTTTAATTCAACTGGTGACTTTTCCAATATCTCCATTGTTTGTTTTCAGAGTTGTCTCTAAATCAACTTAGTTTTAACTGTGTACCCTTGGAGGGAACTTAAGTACTCCATTACTATCATATTTTTCTCTATTTCAAAATAGTGTCCTTCTCCCAAATTTCCAAAAGCCTCTGTTTATGGCTAATAAGCTGTTGGAATAGTTTCCATTCTCAGAGTTACATAAACACTCTGCCCTTAATTTGCCTGGTATCAAATCCATCAAATTCATTCATTAGAGCGGTTGAAAAATGGATGAAATTAGACAAGCCATGCACAATAACATCATAGACATGCACTTAGTACAAAAAAGTATTAGCCATCCTTCTCAGAGAATTCTACAGAACATCCAAAACATACATGACTTCAAAGATTTAAACTGAATATGAAACATAAATATATAAATATTGTAAATATTTAAATCATATATATATGAAACTGAAAAGGGTATGAATATTTTTCATTTCAACCTATCATTGTAATAATGTTTTTTTTCTTAAAAAGGGAGAAAATTAGAAGTCAAGTATACTGAGCAAAATGTCATGGAACAAAGGATGAAATCTCTGTCTCTCTAACACAAAAGCAACTGATCTACACAATTTAACTTTGTAATTTAATTGATTAAATATAGTTTGAGTAACACACAGTGCATTCTTCTCTGGCCCCTTGTTGGGCCCCTCTTTGTCTACTATGGTTGCTCTGCCAGACATGATGTCATTGCGGCCAGTATATGTTAACAAGCTATTAACTTAAAATTTAGATATGCTGTCATGCTGAACCAATCAGATGACTGAGTTGGAGCACATGATTAAACATTATGTCAATTGTTTGAGTCAGTAATTCAAAAGCTTGGATGCCTGTAGAAATGCATGTTTTTCAGTGTTTATGCTGCATTTAACTTAAAATTATCTGTGGAAAGAACCACCCTCCTCCCCTCTATCCACCATGTCATTCATTTGGGGTATTTTCTGGCATATCATACTGTTCCAGTTCTGTTCTCGGGTGCATTGCATAGGTTCCTGCATTCACAGCTTTGCTTTTGAACCCAACTTTATCTGTACTTTAATTTGCTCAACTATTAGACCATATATACATCATGCATGCTTCCCATGGTCCATGTATGAATTATCATAGCAATCCTCTAAATCTGACTGATCAAGTTTCAGTTATCAGTGTCGTCATACACCTCATATCAGCCCTTGCAGCTCCACATACCGATGTCGGACACTCTTCACAACCCTACAAACTCCCTGAAGTCTCTCTTCCTGAGGCATACCAATACAACAACAAAAATTTAGAGCTGGACTGGTGCAGTGTGCTATGACAGGACTTGCCACCATTATGCCAAAGATTATTTTATATGTACAGTAAAGTGCCTATTTAACCTATGTATTGTGTGTTATTTAAACATTTGGATTTAAATCTGGATACCTTTCTGTGTCACAATTATGCAATACACACATATATAAGCATTTTCAATAACAACATACTGCACTAGTGATGCTGTAGCACAAATGTCAGTTAAAAATAAATTTGATACTGATGAACATATAGATGTTCTGAAGTCATTCTCAATGTTAGGTCCTTAATTTTTCATACACAATCACTTCTCAAAAATATGACATTTTTGTACGCATTAATTTTTTTACTCTTTTAGAAGAAAAATATTTTGAATGGAATAACTCCCTAATATATGGTAGAAAGCCAATCTTTTTTAGTTATGGAAATTGCAACAAAAGATTGTATGCAACAAGGAACTGCAATCATCAAATAATTTGTTGCATGTTAACATTATTTAGAATTTTATAAATAAGTTTACTTCATTGGCATACCAAGTACATACTCCGAGATGGTATGTCTCAGTACACAGTTCATATACATCATTGAGCATTCTGTGTTTTCCACGAAGTCAGGAAGGATGTTGTGATGTGATTATGATAATGTTTATTGTCCTATTTTAAAACTCACTTGTATCTTATAGATAATATTCAAAAGTCTGAGGATAGATGCTTTATTTCAGTATGGAGTCAACACAATATCACAATTAGCAAGTTTTAGTCTACACAATGCAGTATGAATTTTTGAAAATTTATTTAGAAAAGATGTTTCCACCTCTAATTTTATACATGTAGTGGAAGAAGAGTGGATTTTATTTTAATTGAATTGGCTTTCCTTAATTATGCTGACTGCATGTTTTCAATAGCACTTATGCTGAAGACGGACGATATTCCCCTCAGAGAAAGCTCAGACAAAAGGTGTTAATACATCATATTTGTCTCTACTTGCTGAGAATGTTTATTGCGCCACTATTTTTCCCTTCTACTACCTATCAATAACAGGAGACCCTCAAAGAACAGATGATCTATTGGCCGAAAAAATTCCATGATTTTGATAACAACAATAATACTAATGAAACTTCTCTGATAGCAAAATTAGAATACAGATGTATCTAGTCTCCCTCAAGGCTCTCTGAGCCACCTTCTGACAGTGTACATGTATGTTAACCTTTCTAACATTAAACTAACACAACATTTAATGGGGAACAATCCAGTGACATGATTTTAAATTACAAATATCTTTGAAGTAAAAGATAGTTTAACATACACAAAGACATAAAAGCTGGAATGGAAACAGAATTTTTCCAAAACAAAATGACATAAAAAAAATTCAATTTTATTATAAATTAAATGACACATTTATCCTCAAAAGTTTCAATAAACATGGCTGATCTAACTATCTGAGGACAAAGAATTCCACATCTTTGTTCCAGAATAGGCAAGACACATTGAAATTATTCACTCTCTGGGTTTTGGAAATTTTAAGTGGCCACATAAGGTCGACTGTAATATATATGGCCAATGATTTTTATCAAATAGTTCTCTCACATATTCAGACATACAATTTATACATCTGTAGGTAAGTGTACATCTGTAGGTATTCTGTCTTTTATTTAAGCCTTTTCAGTTCAGCAAAAGAATACTAGATAGTGTGTCAAATAATTAGACAAATTATTCTCTGCTGTATCTTATTTATTCTTTCTCACAGACTGTTGGGGCATTTTTCCTTATTGTCCAACAATACATCTATCCCTCGATAAATCAAGTACAACAGGGTCCAAAAACAAAACAATCATCCATACATAAATGATGATGTATATTCCAAGATATGTCCATATCACTGTGATGCTGATTTCATACCATTTCATGTCTTGCTTTTGGTTCTCTATTTTCTTGGCAAAATCATTTGTTTCTTTCACAAGCTTTTCTACCAGACATTCAAGAAAAAACTTGAGAATTTTTTTTCTCTCACAGCTTAGTAGTTCAAGCTCGATTGTTGAAATAACATGAGAATCAAAATCATTGATCTTGAACATGACGAGGTCGTCACTCCATTGTGCAAGTGGGACTATGTTCACCTTGTTATCCGATTAAAAATCACTTGCATCTGGTGTTGAAATGAGACTAACTGTTACAGAATTAGGCCCCAAAAATAACTTGGTTATGCCTTAGAACTATTTGACTATTTTTTTATCTAGGGTGAATAAGGTTTTTCCAGGTAAGCAAATGTACTAACATGTATCTCACAGGAAAATTACTTGTGATGAGGGACATTAAAAAGCATGATATACAAGGGTATTTTACCCTGACTATTACTCACTCTCCTGCAGATTTATGGAAGAGCAATTTATAACCGACACACTGGTCAATTTGGATCTAGTCAAGGAGTATATGCTCTCCATTGTGCTTTTCTGCCATCAAAGTGTTAAATTTTTATTTCACTTGATATGCAAAGCTAATTCAGTTTGTAATGTCATGTTGTGTAATGATGCATTTATTACAATGCCGATTTGAAATGTTGTGAACTCTGAATTACAAGTTGCTATTAGAGCTTAATATATTTGCGTCGAGATTTTTCAGAACCCATTATTATGACCAGTTTATTATGACCAGCTAGGATTTTATTGTAGCTGACAAGAGTTGACTAGAGCTAGTGTGTGTGTGTGTGTGTGTGTGTGTGTGTGTGTGTGTGTGTGTGTGTATCATTGTAAGTATCTTTGTATGTATGTCTGTATATGTGGTGGAGCCACGAATGTAAACATAGGTAATTCAAAAATGCTGTATGCTGTCTGTTCGTGTGACTGTACATGTGATGGATCCGTGAAGGGTGCAAGCAGTTGATAAAACTGTGGGCCAATCCAAGGACTCAGTGAAACTGTGCGACTTATCAGTTTATGAATCGTACAATTGTACAAGGGTCAAGAAGCATATGTTTGTTCCAATTGTTGTTTATATTGGGTACATTTTTATTTACATGAGATTATTTTGAATCTTAGTTGTATTCCAGAAGATTATGTGAATCTCACTAACAGTGCATAACACTATTTGAAACATATTTGAATACCTTGAGATTGTTTGAATCCTAATTGTAGTCCATACGTGAGATTATGTGAATATCTTACAATGCATATTTTTTTTAATGTATATGAAATCCATGAGGTTTCTTGAATCTGCATTTCATATTGATTTCATAATTTCGGTTTATTTTCAATGTGTGAATGTTTGTGTTGAGTGATTGGATAATAATAATATAAGAATAGTAATAATAATGATAATAATAATAATAATAATAATAATATCAATCATATGTTGAGAGCTTGAGAGAATCATTGTATTTATACACCATATATTTTTCTTTATGAATTCATTTCATAAATTTCCATCTTTCACACATTGTGTTTGTGTTATTCATTTAATCCAAAACCCACTCAGTTTCTATTCTGCAACACTAAAATCAATATCTGATATATTTTCTAAGAATGATCCATTAAACTCTTTGATATTGCTTGCACTGAACCCTTTAAAGTTGTTCATATCAGAATCAGAATCCATCTTTGTTTATCTCAACTACTCGTGTTCCAAAAAGGCACAGAAAATCCATTACATAGTGTCCAAATTTAACCTCTCAGCTTTCAAACTTGTATCAAAATTTGTTGAGTAAACAAACCTTTCATTGGTTATGATAATCAAAAATATGTACACTTCCATACTTTCAACCAATCAACATTTAGTTTACATAGCGTTATTCTACGCACATAAGTAACACTGGGGTTTTGAGTACTGCTGAACTTCACTCACATAAGCAACAATGGGAAAGTAAACTACGGTAGGCTTATTGGCACTGCATATATTCGTCAGTTTGGTGCGGTAGTCATAGCTAAAGGGTTAAGATAGTTTATGTTACATACACAATAACATTTATAGCAGTGGTCGATTTATTAAATTTAGTGAGTTCACCCGACATATGACTGGGACCCCAAGGTTATAAGTTTGTAGGATTTTCGTACCTTTTAACTTTTCTTTTATTCCACCTTCTTTATTTGATTCAAAAGACATAATTACTGTAATAATACAAAGGAGGCCAGTTTTTCATTCAGTGCAACAATACAACAAATACTTCTGCTAGTCAGACATCAAACATGGTTGGCACTTAATTAGGTTCATAGAGAAACACTTGCAGACATAGCTGTTAAGGTAGATTGACACATTTTATGTTTAATTACAAAAGGACACATTTTATTTATGACAATTACATTAAAATGAACTGAAAGATCGAACTAGAACACAAATTTCAATTGATAAAAAAATTATTTAATTATTTAATTTATATCTCTCATTCTTATCAAACTCATACCCTTAATGTTAAGCAATCCTTCATAATTATTATTTAAAAATGCTTTACACAGACCTAGAGTGTATTCTGGTTTAGCAGTAACCTAATTTCATCAACTTTTGTTTGGGTAAGATATGTTTAACATCAAGGATAGTGATTCTTAAACCCTTCTGAGTCTTAATCTAAAACTTTGCTCACTATAATTATTTTTACATGTGCTGGCATTAATTTCAGTATATACATTGAGATCTATATATCATACAACTCAACATTATTAAAAGCTGTCTTATTTAACATTAGGATAATCAAATGTACAAGAGGTATCAAGACAGTTACTTTTGTTGTAGAAATACAATCAAGCAGAAAAGTATAAATATATTCATTGGTTGCTTCAAAAATGTTTTCACCGCATGAAATGGCTAGCCATTATTAACCTTTGAAGTCATTTAAATATTACTATTAAATATTCTTGTCTTTGATGTGAAAATCCCTAAACATTTCAAATTACTACATACTGCACACAGTCATAACAGTACAAAATATTTGTTAAGTTTGGCGACCATGTCATATGCAAGTTTTTAAGCTAAGTTTACTATTGTTGTTTGTTACAATGAACTGGAAGTGATATTGTCTTCTTTGCCACTCAATTAAACAAGGACAAAGTCTTTGTTTGTTCCCCAGTGTTCCACATGCATGGCATCATATAGGCTTCCCATGATGATACACATCAGTACTGTGGTTAGTCTCACCACACAGTACTCACATTAGTCATCAGATCCCTGCTTGAAGATCCGGTAATATTTGTTCATGTTGCAAAGTAACAGGGTCGTTCCCTACTTGCCAGGTGAATCCTGTCTTCACTGTATAATTGTAGCAGCCATATTTGAGGTCAGATTGACACCATTTGCATTCCAGATCAACTAAATACAGAAATGAGCCTTCTGGTGAAAACCCCATGTCAATATGACTTTCCATTCAGGAGGAGTAACGATACACATCAAATAAATTTCTAATTGGTGGCTGTTCTGTTCAGCATTACTTTTATTTGGTAGCAATTCATGATGGCAACTGTTGTGGTCAAAGTGAATGCTTGGCTGCATCATTTTCTTCTAGGTCCAAACAGACACCATAAAAAGACTTTAAGTAAAAGCTCTGATGATATGAGTTTCCATTACAGTGGAATAGTAATATCTTCAAGATGGCTTCTATGGTTGCCATACTGGCAGTTAAATTGGTGATATTTTAATTTAAAACCTACTAAACATCATCATCTTGGCAAAACCCCAATTTTCATATTACTATTCAGGAGTAGAAGCCATAACAAGATTTGAAGATAGATGCCATGGTGGACATAGTGTACATCACATTAGCATAATTTTCATCTAGGACTAACTATACATCATAAGTAGTCTTTTAGGGAAAACCCCATGTTGATTTAACCATCCATTCAGAAGGGATAACAAACAAGACTTACATGATGGCCACAGTGGCAGCTACATTAGATGTTCTAGCAGAACTGTTTTCACTTAAGACCAACCAGACATCACAAGGAGTCTTCTGATGAAAACCCAATGTAGATATGACTTAAAATTCTGTTCTGGATGAGCAGAAATAAGATTTTCAGGATCGCTGCCATATTGGTGGTCAGGTTGGCAACATTTTTGTTTCGGAACCAACTAGACATCACTGGAAATCATTTATTGAAAACCCCATGTCGATATAGTGGTACCCGTAACATATATTATGTACTTCAGTGAGAATGATCTGTGCAATCTTAGTGAAATTGTTTGCATTTGCAACATAAATAATGTTGGCCTACCTCCACGTTACTTTCATGTACTGCAGCTGAAATTTCTTGAATAATGTACTTCTAAGCACAGAGCTAACCAACATGGCTGCTCTCATGTGCTTGAAAATCAGCTTGAATTAGTCCTAAGTGAACTATCTTTGGCAGTTATTAAAATTGTGCCAAACTCAACAATACAAACTTCTGGAAGAGCAATGAATTACAAAATATATAACCAGCAAAACAAAATTTTCTGCTCTTGTTTTTTACAATTTATCTTTGAAGTCCAGGAAGTGAACATGACCAAGGAGAGCAAGCAGTTTTTTTATAGGTGCATATCTTATGTTAGGCAAAGCTGAATACTCTACAACCCGAATTACACCCATCAATCATTCACCAAAATAAAGGGAATTAAACATTCTTTTTAAAATACCTACAATATGGTAACAAGGTTGCTTTTTTATGGTTTGAATAATCAGTGTAAAAAACCTGAGAAAATCTTTTTCTGTAAAAACTATAACCATCCATACAGAAGAGGTTGATACCATATTTTAAAGATGTCATTTGTGACAGTCATAATCGAAGGCTGAACAGTATTATTTTCCTTCAGGACCATCTGAACTTAGGGATGAAGTTTCAAAGCAATCATCAAAGTAGTTTAGGAAGAGTAGCAATGATAAACTTGTGCTAACAGATGGACAGATGACAGAAAAGAGAGTAATGGGCAATTGTCTCGACTTTTCAGAGGTCTGAAATATTGCATCTGCAATTAAATTCTTTAGACAATATGTCAGCAATAAGCTGATGGATGCAAAAGCAGGTTTTAATATAGCTTTTAACACAGTGTTGGCCTTATCATACTGAGGAAATGAAAGATAAGTATCCCTTCAAAGGATATGTTGAAGCGGCTAATCCAAGCTGGCCTGTTTGAGTATCAAACCCACAACCCTTGGATTAGGAGTCAAACATTTCAACCAAAATTAGCTACTACAGCTCTGAGTACAGAGAGATATACTGAACAAGAGGGAGAACAAAACATAACAATAAAATATTCTGAGAAAAATAATAAAGATAACAAACTCTGAAGGAATGAAAGACTGCACTTATTTATCACTCTGATGTATCAAGCAGTCATTCTCTTGTTCCTTTTCTGTAAAAAGTAATATTAGTGTCAGGGACAGAGGCACTGACAAGGCTCTCTCTTCCCCATGTGGTCTCTATACCTGTACAAGTATTTGTCTTTCAAATGGTATTAAATAAGCTATATACTGTGCATAATTCCCAAACCAAAATGAATCCTTGCAGATAGATTGCAGCAAGTTTGTATCATCAAAATAAGCTGCAAATAAATATTTGTTAGCTTGTGCAAACTGACACAAGCATTGCATCATTTTGCGTCATTTTCTTACCATCATCTACAAGCTTGCATAAATCGCAGGGTTATAAGCAGTGCATGCTTCCACATATTTCTACACTCAATTTCTAAGCGAAGTTTTGTTCATTGCCTGCTAAAAGTGACCTCAGTTAGTTTAATAATGTGGATTATTTAATTTCCAGCAATTACATATTTTTTATTTAATATTACCAAATTTATATATTTTTTATTGTGGTAAATATCAAAACCTAATAATAATAATAATAATAATAATAATAATAATATCAATAATAATCATAATAAACTCCATTATTTACAGATGCAAGATAAGTAAATGATTATGATTTTATTTCCTGTTATTATACATTTCTCTACAATATCAATGCTCAAAAAATTACTTTTTTTTATTAAAAAAAATGGGAGGGGGAACCTCAGCCAATTTTAATTTCTTATGTTCTGAAGCTTTTGCTTATCATGTGTATTATATGTGTCCCTGTACTGTAAGTGTCGTTGTGAATAGCATGAAAGTATCATTATTATCATTATTATTATTATTATTATTAACTGCTGCCAGAAGAAACAAATCATTGGCATTCTTTTCATACTAAATAAGAGCTTAAAATGTATATAATTACTGTTTTCTGAGAGAGAACGAGAGATAGAGAGTGAGACCCATCTCATTCTGCCTGCATTTATTTGAAGAATTAAGGTTCATGAATTTTGCTTATCTAAAAACAAAAAAGACATTCCATACTAACATCAAGCATGATGAAATGTGGTCTTCCTCAATACAGACCTAATTCAGAGGTTACTTCCCTTGGTTTCAGTCTTGAGACTGGTTTACAAATTGAAATTTACATAAAACATACCTCATAAAACAAAAGGCAGCAGGTTTCATTTTCAAAATTGGACTGTCACAATTTCGTTTGTTTATTCTAGAAATTTCATTGCAAGCAGTACTAATATATGTGCAGCAACTGATCATGGAATCCCAGAGATAATTTAAAATCAGAGTTATCTTGTTGGTGAGCAAAATCAAACATTATTTTGCATTTTGCCTATTTACTGGACTGCAGTCTGGCCACCGATTACCGGTATACTGTATTGTGATACTCATGCAGTGTAGTGTTTGCTTTCAATAAAATTAGATGTCAAAAGATGACTTTGTTATCTTCCTGCACAAATCATTGAGATGATAACTTTGCAGATCATTATTATTTACTTTTGTGCAGATTTTGATGCATTGTTGTCAGCTATCAAAAAATGGTTGATAAATTATGAAATTACATATAAGCATCTTAATCTCTCGTCTGTTTTTCTTAGGGACTTTTACTTCTTGCACATCAAATTCGGCAATTACCCGCTTGCAGTAAACTTTAATTGAGACAAGTTCAGAGGTCACTGTATTGGTCCATTTTTTTCATTTTTAATTTTTCAAAAAGATGGTAGAGAGTCTATTTCCAAGATCTCAAAATATCAACTGAGTAATTTCATTGCTTTCTTCTGTTTCAAGAAGGCAAGTACCAGTCATTTGGTAGATGTCATATCCCTTTCAGAATGGATGGTAAAACTAATATTTAGGATGTCTTGAAAGGATTGTCAAATTGTGTACAAAACTTAAAAAATTCCTACAGCTTGTGAAATATTTCAATAATGTTAAACTTAAATGAAATGCCTTTGCCAAACTGGTAAAAAGTCAATATTTGGTTACTTGTTGCTGTAATCTATTTCAGTGAATGGTACCTGACTCCACATGAAGCAGAGGAGGATGAAGAATTTTATTGAGAAGATTTGTCTAGAACTTAGAAGAAGTGGTTCAGTGTATTCAAATGGCTAACATTCTTGTTTTTCACCGAATAGTGTACAGTTTTAACTGAAGGGAGGGGAATGTAACCATCTGACAGCATCCTTCCCCAAATGGATTTCTGTATGGATGCAAAGTAAAAAGTTTCTGAAACTATGCAAACAAAAATGTGATGATTTTCCCACATATTCAAGAAAACATCCATGCAAAATTCATGAGACTGAAGAGCTTGCCTTTCTGTATAGCAATAAAGAATTTCTGGAATACATTCGATATGATTTGGCTCATGTGATTTTCAGATTTTGTTAGATTCTATTGCTCATTCAAGTTCTTCCTAATTTGCATGTCAAAATGCACACAAGAGTTAGATCTCATTTGTGTAAAAAGGTAGTCAATTCTGGTGTAGTTGTAATTGTATCTTACAGTAAAATTAATGTACCCTAGAGTACTTTCTTGTTTAACATGATCCTTGCAAACTCATAATTTAAACTAAGCTGATACCACATTTGCAATTCTGCACAACAGGACTTTGCATTCATAAAGTACTATGATTAATTCAAATACAAATCCTGAATACAACCATAATGGTCCAAGTTGTTTTACATTACAGTGTCAGGTAAATGCAGTACCTGATGTAAATTTACTGACATAATTTTTACCATACAATACAGAGAATTAGCAACGTAATTTTATAAGTTCATATTTCTAAACACTATTTTCAAACTTTTTACTTCAAAGAAGGCTGTTTCAAGACGTGTATTTTTGTAATAAATCTACTTCAGAACAAAATTTATTTCAGATTTATTTAATATATAATCTCCTTTCTAATTTAACTGCAACAATTTCATCATGACCAGTATTCTTCAATGGTCTTCAATTTCATTCTTCATTTAACCTTTTAAGAGCAATGAACCCTGTATAAGCTTGTTTGTCTATGCAAGCTTAAGCAAGCCTATTGTTTCTTCATGCAATCTTGCAGAAGCTTGTGTTTTGTCTACACAAACTTGCACTAGTTTGTTGTTAATCTTTGCAAGCTTGCACCAGTTTGTATATATTTAGGATTGTACAAGCTTGCAGCAATCTTCTGCAAGTTTGCACAAGCTTATAAGATTTCTTTCAAGTGGTTTGTGCAAGCTTGATGTTTTTTTCAGTGCAGACTTGCTCAAACTCATGTTACAAAGTTTCAAATATTACCTTGCACAATAAGAGTTTGTGCAAGCTTGCACAAAAAGCTTGGGATTTCGATTCAGGATTAGTTGGCACAAAGAAGCTAAGTTTTGTACTAACTGGTGAACATCTATTAATGAAGCAATCATTATTATTATTACCAGTATTATTATTATTATTATTATTATTATGGGGACTTCTATTTTCTTGGCACTGAGAATAATGAGTTAAACCAATATACACCTTTAGCTGGTATTTTAAAACTAAAACAAAAACTATCACTCAAAACTGAAAGTACCTTTCCTCCTGTGCTTGAACTGTTTTGAACATGTCTCCTAGGGCATAAATAGCTGCACCAACCATCTATAAGAAAAGGAATACATTAATTAGTAGAATATTTATCTGAATCCTTCAGTTATTATATACAATGTTTTTGTTTTTTTGTTTTTATTAGAGAAATCAACCTTTGAAGCAAAATGTGTTTCTTCAGTCATACTTGAAGCCAGTCTTATAAGGAAGGTGAGTCATTGGGGCTTCTGATAGTGGCTGAAATGTTGCTTACTCCTGTTCAGATCCATCTTGAACAGTGGGCCAAAGCCTTTGAGTGGGAAAGGTCAAAATTCAAATACTGAAAAGATTTTTGCTCTGACCTCAATGCTTACTTTAATAATCACAGAGCATATCAGAAATCATGGAACAGTACCCACTGGCCACAACTGGAGCTAACTGCATCTCAAACAGCCAAAAGAGAAAGTTAGCAACCAACGTATCAGCTGGCACCAATGGGAAGAGACTCGCCATTTCATTCACATACTTTCAGAGTAGTGGGCCTTCTTGATCAAGCTATCCTTTCACCAATTGTTCATTAATTGAAGTGAAATCAATCTTATTCTGACAGCATGCATCCTACATCCCTGATTTTCCAAATGTCCAATGAATTGGGTTGTTCCACTTCATGCCCTTTACCCATATTAGCCTAATGGTCAATTCCACAGCAGTGTTTAAAGGAATACCATCCAAAACATTACCATAACAATTGTCAGTTAGTGAAGTATTACATGTATGTGGATTATAGTGGTTATTTTTCTCAGCTATGCGACAGCGAAAACTGTTTTGCTAATCTTACTTTTCCTATCTCAGACCTGTTGTCTCAGTCATAGTGTTAATGTGCAAGGAAATACTTTTAAAAAGAAATCCTTAATGTGTCCTGTGATACCTGACCGAGTTGTTATAAAGTCCAACAACAACAAATATATAACTAAAATAAATTCACTCATAAAGCAACTTAAGGTTTCTCCAATTTGGATAACACCATAAAAAAACATTTTGATACACACATATGCACACACACACACACACACACACACACACACACACACACACACACATGCATGTCCAGCTTTTTTATAAAGCTTGAGACACACACAAATACACATCACTGGCCACACAATATCAAACTCTCTCTCAAATGCTCCTGCAAAGCTGGAGAAAAAAAACAGAAATGTATTATATCAAACTGGTTTCTTCCCCCGAGTTGAATCAAATATAATTATGTGACTGCAAATGAAAACACCTGCAATTACCAAACAGAGTGCTTAATTCAGCAGTCTACAAAAAAATCTCGATGTAACTTATCATTGCACTTAAGTGACAGCAATACTTCCCATATTTTTGGTAAGAAAATGTTTCCTAAAAAGGCATATTGTATTGCACAGTATCACATCACTGCCTAGAATTAAACATTTTCCAAACTAGAACTGATAAATGCTAAAATATCACTGCATAAAAGATTATTTATTCTACATGTATTAATTAAGTGTGATAATACAGAAATTATATCAAATAATTTTATGTTTTTATTTTCTCATGCATATAACGTATGCACTTATGGTCAACAGGTCACACCAATGCCTTCATTAACATCTTTGTCTTAATGCACAGAATAATGAAAAACATTTGGCTCTAAATGCTTGTTGTGCAATACTTCCAGCACATGCCAATTATACATTTTTCTTGATTTTGTTTTTTCTTCTCATTTTCATAAAAGAGTATAAAAAAATTCTTGTTCATATAAAAAAAATCTTATAAAAAGTTGTTCTAACCCAAATAGTATCTCATCTGAATTCAAAGTCTTTTTAGCACTGTACGGTCTGCATATCACCCTTGCCACAATATTGAAACTACTCTTCTGAAAGTTGTTAATGACATTCTCTCTGCTTTGGATAGTAGAAAGATTATACAGTCCTCACCGTCTTTGATTTTTCTGCAGCATTTGACACAACAGACCATGATATATTACTTCTTCACCATTTCCAGCATGTATTTGGCATTCACAATACAGCCATACAGTGGTTCAAGTCCTACTTAGTCAACAGGACACAATTTGTACCTGCAAATGGAATACACGCAAGCCCTGTTGATCTATGTTGTGGTGTTACACAGGAGTCTGTTTTTGGATATGTTCTCATCATTCTATACACTCAGCTGCTCTCAAATGTCATAGATCATCACCCAGTGTCTCACCAATTCTAAGCTGATCACACTAAAACACTTGTGTGTTCATTAGTACTTTCAAGACTGGACTATTGTAACTCAATTCTGTCTGGTTTATCTCAATATCTACTCCAGAAACTTCAAAAAGTTAAAAACACAGCTGTTCAGATCATCCTTAGAGTACCATAATCAGAGCAAACCTCCCCACTGCTCTGTACCCTACACTAGCTATCAGTTCGATACAGAATCAAAAACAAAATTTGTTCTCTGTGCCACATTTCACTGATGGACTCCAGTCCAACATACCTATTCCAGTCCAAAATACTATCTGGTCTCACCCATGTGTACATACCAGCAAGCTATAAACGCTCCTCTTCTGACAATCGTATACTCATTATTCCCACTAAACAAAGTCATATGGACAACATTCTTTTGTATACCAGGACCCAGCAACGTGGAACGAATTGCCCATTGAAATTAGACACAAAGACACGGTGATCCCTTTCAAGAGTGCTCTTAAAACTCACCTTTTCTGACTGCAGGAACAAATTTAAAGCCCTAATTATGTTTCCTACCTTAAGTATTTTCAGCAGTTTTTAATTTTTCTAATTTCATGGTGTTTCTTTCTTTTAGTCATTACATTAGAGATGTTGTAAAAATTTACCGCTCACAAGTGGCCACATTTTATTATTAATTTGTCCAGAATCAATATTTAATTACGGTGAGGTAAGTAATATGATTATCTTTCCCAATGTATGATTTTGGATATCAGGTTTTCGTTAATGAATGAGGTGTTGGCTAAAGTACATGTACCACTAAAGTTATTATTATATCATGAAAAATAATGAACGCCAATGTTTGCAGGATGTGGGGTCAGCATTGTTTTGATAAAGCTTTGGGCTTCACACAGTTGATTTGTTTTAATTGATGATTATATCCAGCTGTTTTTAATTGTCAAGATCATAACATGGTCAGATATGCTTAAAATAGATCTTGTGGATTAATACACACACAGAAACAATTAACATTAAACAAAACAGGGTACCAAAGACAAAATAAATCATGTTACAATACATGTATCACTTCCTGTATAAAAATACATTTAATTTACAAATGTTTCATCTGCAAAATTAAATTTGAGTATTGTACGATTAGCTAAAAAGGAATAAATCATTACAAAACTTTAACATGCCATCACGTAACCAAGAAATAATTCTTTAGAAGAAATATATCAGTTATTTGACTGGACAACAATCGAGAGAGTTCACATGCCCTAAAATGTATGCTGAGAAGACTGAAATAAACAAGAGTGTATAAATAAGAACATTCTACAGGAGTGGAAAAATTTAGTAACTTATTCTGTGCACATACTGTAAACACCAATGTTGAAACATATGGGTAGTTGTCGTCTTCCTTCAGGAAAACAAATGTTTATATATATAACTAGGGTGGTCATTGTATGCTCAACCAGAGACATAAGAGACATATAGATGACTTTGGTTTGATATAGCAGATGTAGAAAGATCATGACAATTCTGTGAATAATAATAATAAATACTTTATTTTTAGAAGGTGACTCAGTTAGTTACAAATGAGAAACTGATCTACCTTGTGGTCCTCTATTATATACAATTAAGATACATGCTAAAAGTAATATGTTCACACACACACACACACACACACACACACACACAGAGTATACAAACAATTATTCACAGAAATGCTAAACTGCATCAGAAATGAAAATGAAGCACAGCAGGTGGGTAGAGCAACATGTACATTAACAAGTTCACCATTTTTTGCTCTAAATTTTATTTATAAAATTATCATTATTGAAAGTTTTAAAGGACATGTATGTGATAGATTTATGAACATTCTTTTCTTCCATATTGTTATGTTTTCTTTTGAGTAAAATTGCAAAATGATCACTTAAAACCAATTTTATAACAGAAATCTTTGAAACATTTTCTTTAGTATTTGTGTATATATGGTATATAAGTGTTTTTGAACTGGATGTTACCCTAGTGTGTTCACTGACTAATTGTAAAATCCATAAAGGTTTAAGATTTATGAGATTTGGCTTTATGGCCGATCTCAGAACATACCCAGCATGTAAATTTCTTAACCCATTTCCCCCATTTCTACAATCAGTGATAGTATGGATTCACCACAAAGATTACATCTTTGATATATCCTTAAATGTTCATAATATTGGTGCTTTTAACTTTTGTTCACCAAGTTTAGACTTTGTTGTGAGTTTTTTTCTTCTGAAAGTGACATCATTGTAATCAAGTTATTCTGATGACTTCACATATGTTTTTGACAAGTTATTCTACTCCTTGGTATGAAAGGTGAATTAAATTATTTGTACCATAAAATCTCTTGTCTATATAACCAGCTATAGAAATGAAATCCTGGTAGTTGTAGACCAATGTACAGTTCCATTGATGCAATAGTTTTCTGATGGATTCATTTGTATCCCACACATCACAATCTTCACGTTGTGCCAGTTCACACAAAACTATTTCACATTTAAGATTTTGAGTATGTATATGTCTCAAAATTTGATCATGTATTTCTTAAGTTGGTTCCACATCATGACCTCTTTCTGTTGCATTGTTTACTCCAAGACAATGGCAACAGTGGAAAAGCACCTAAGATTACAAAGCTTAATCCCATCATATATTGTTTGTACAATGGCACCTCATACTGCACATTTTTTAACATTCTTCTCTGACGGTTACTAGGGCATATCAGTGCAGCTCACTTCCAGATAGTTCAATAAGTAAAAGTGGCAGATGTAGATAAAGAAAAAGTGACTGTGGAGGATATAAACAGGTTCAGAGATGCTGTGGATCTGAATGACAAAATGTGTATAGAAAAATTTCTGACTGTATTTAAATTGTATGCTTTAATTCTGCAAAGATACAGGAGCACACAAGAGGACAAAGGCAAAATATTGTTTGGAAAAAGGCACAGGAGAACAGAATTACAGTCTCAAAATTTGGTTGTGTCATAGATAGGAAAGAAAAAACACCACCAGATAATCTTGTGAAGTGCTTTGCTGGATACAATAAGGACCCATATTCCAATTCTTTGGAATGGGAAAAGAAAAATGAAAAGAAGGCATTAGTTAGCTATTTACAATTTTTTAATAAAAAGGAACATAAACATAAAATCAGTACAAGAGACTGGTCTTATTGTATCAATTGATTATCCTTTTTTAGCAGTTGGTCCAGATTCTCTGGTTCATTGTGAACATTGTAAAGAAATTAGTGGCACTGTTGAAGTGAAATGCCTCTTCAAATACAGGCATTTGACACCCCTTGAAGCAGCACAGAAAAGTGATTTATACTGTGGTGTTACAAATGGCAAGATTAAACTAAAATTCAATTACACTTACTACTACTAGGTACAAGAACAGTTAGGCTTGACTAATCGTAAGTGGTGTGACTTTGTTGTATGGACACCCAAAGGAATACATCTGAAGGGGATTTGGTTTGATAACAAACTCTGGAAGGCGAGAATGTTGCCCAAGTTGAAGACCTTTTACATGACAAGCATTCTGCCAGAACTGTTCTCAAGTAGAATTAAAAGATGCCTTCCTCTTTACCCAAAAAAATGAAATAAATTCAGGATTGTGACTCCATTCATTATTGGGACAATTATAAATTAATGAATTCACTCAGTTTGATATTGACCTCTGTATGTATGTATATATATATATATATATATATATATATATATATATATATATATATATATATATATATATATATATATATATATATATATATATATATATATATATATATATATATTGAAACAATCCTGACTACCTGTCAACTTATTTTTTTTTTTGAAAAGTGCAATTGCAAATTTTATTAATATTTGAAGGAATCTATAATCTTCTTTTATTGTTTACATTCCCTTCATGGTGTAAAGTTTTGAACGTTTCCAATGCAAATAATAGTAACTGTGGTAACAGTTTTTGATATATGACCATTGTACAAAACAAAGGTAATCTGATACAATATGTAAATCATATAAAAATTATTTGTTTAAATATTAATCATCTGGGTAAAGATTTTTGAAGCCCAGAGTATACATGATATGATTGTAAATTGTTATTATTTACCGTCTATTTTGAGACAGAAATAGGTAATTGTATCCATTTTTCTCTCCAGAATTAAGGTAATACTCATGTAAGTTCATAAGTGTCGCCAGCATGATGAAACTGTTCATCATCAATGTGAATCTTTGTATTATTTATTGTGAAATAATTGTTATATTTGTCGTTTGAAATCGGGCGCCATGTTTACTACTGTGTATATTGGGCACTCGGCTTTCCACTAGGAGGCGCTCAAGTTAATCTTTCCAAATTCTTCCATATATAGTCATTTTCGTGAAAACATTGTCGTGAATTTCCCGAGTGTGTTACCAAAACCACAGGCAGTTTATTCTGAGTAAATTCATGTATACACTCACCATATGGTTCATAGTCATCCCATCTGATAATTTCAAGCATTAATAGCAAGGTAGACTACTTACTACCGACACATTAAATTTAGTACTCATAATGACTACTATAATGTTTCTCTGATATTGTTTCATGTTTATTTCCTTGTTATATTAAATAAAAGTCCCCATAAAGTGATTAGGCTGACGACACACTGTCACTGTGTTGTCATCAACACAGCCGTCTGCTATCCATAGGAAATTTAGTATTCGGATTGGCACTATCAAAGTTCCTACTCAATTACATGTATCATTCTGAGATATAAAATTCCCATCCAATTTGTAGTGGTTGTATCGTTTCGATGGCGAAATAATATACCCGACACAAAGACACACTTTGTTGTCACAAAACGACACACACTGTCGCATTCAATTCAAGCGCACACTATTGACATCCAGGTGCACAAGACTGTGTCGCTCAAAACGATAAGGGGGCAGGGTCCAGTTTTTATGTACAAATTTAATGTCGCATGCACCTGCCTAATATAAAAATTCATTAAAAATATAATACGTGAGTGAGGTCAAAAAGGTCCATATTTCTGGATAGGTATTATGTAGCGCAACATAATCATATCACACACTTGACCTGACAAGTCTACTGAAGTTCTTAGAATAAAATGTTTATGTACCCCAACACCTATTTTATACATGCATTTTTCACATCCGAAGGCCATTTTTGACAGCATGTGGTGCTCACAGTGCAAACGCAAGGCCTTTCCCTGGATGAAAATTTTGAAAAACATTGTCTACTAAATAGCTTGATGCAATTCATAATAGTTGTCATCCAAGCCGATTTTGAGATATTCTACTTATACTGCTATGGGAGGCTAGCTCTTCTTCCTAGCCAACTATTGGTATTTCACTATCAACATACTGCAGAGTAACTATGGAAAGTGTACATGTCTGACATCAGTTTCAAGAACAACACAAGCCTGAAACACCTAGTTCACAAATTTATCCATATCTTTAATTATTACACAATAATAGCTCAAAAACTCACACCATACCCTTAAGTTAAGAAATTTGCCAGGGGCCAATTTATGAAACTGGCCCCTGCCACCTAAACTGTGTCTCAGTCGAGAATGCGACACACTTAACATCCGGTTCCAGACTGTGCCTCTACCACATTTACCATTGTACTATAAACACAAACCTGGGTCTGGTTCCAAACATTGATTGGATGCACAAATATCCTTACCACTTCGGTACGTCATACAAACACATTCTGAAACATACTAACTTATTTTTGTTGTTGTTGTGTGTGTACAAGATTAGATTAATTTGGGACAAAGGGAACATTGATGCTGATTTTTACATGCAATATACCACCAAAACTAGTGTTTTAATAAGCTTTATCAAAACAAATGTTCTGAAAATTAGTAAATATTATATTTCAGCATTTTGTGCCCTTAAGTTTCTGAGCAAACACATACAATCCTGGAAGTCATATAATAAACTGTGTTGACTATTTATATTTGTTTTCTTTTGTGTGTTTATTTTCTAAATAGGACCATTGTGGTGAACACACCATTTATTGACACTACAATTCACTGGAGAGATCTAGTAACTGAAAAAGGCGTGAGTTGTCCATCTATTCCATTTTATTTAACCCCTTGGCACGTTACAATATATATATATATATATATATATATATATATATATATATATATATATATATATATATATATATATATATATACTTTACATTTTTTCTGGGCAAGATAAAATTGTTGTAACTTGCACAGAATTTTACATATAAAGAAGAAATATTGATCACCACATGTACATTACAGTAAGTTGAATGTTGAGAGAGAGAGAGAGAAAGGTGGGGGTATAGGAAAATGAACATGACAATTGTATAAAATGTGCTGCATCCATTTTTAATATGTATCTCTAAAAGTTGTTACTTTAATATAAACAAGATTTACACATAGCAGGGTCCAACAAATTATGTTTGCTAGGTTTATGTTGATTTCAGGTAAAATAGTGAGTTAGTCCTGTACAAGTGATGGCTGGAGTGTTGTTAGTGCAGCACAAATTTTTGAAAACATCTGATGCTGTTAAATGGCAACAAATTGGCATCACCCCATTAAGGATTTTAAAAACTTTAATTCGCTGTATCTCCCTTTCCACATGTATCCTCAGATTTGCTATCCGTCATGTCTCCTCAACCTGCCTCAGTGTAAACTGTTTCATTTTTGACATGAAATGAGGAATGACAAGAGCAATTTCTTTTGGAGTTGTCAGGTCACTTATTAAAAAACCCTTATCAATCATTATTGAATCACCTGGCTCACAGAGATCCAACACACCAGTCTTTGATGGTCCTGCTAATCCCACAAAATGATCACTGTATAGTTGTGATTTCCACTTCAGGCTAAAGTCCTTTCAAAACATCCAACTTGTTGTTTCCAAATACACAAAATTTTACCATCAGCAGAAGACCTATGCAGTGAAATGGTCCTCTCACCAATAATATTTCCAGAATAACTGGAACAGCTTTTTGCACAACAGTATAGTTTTCCCATGATTACACTATTTAGTTGACTTTTTATGTTTCTCTAACCAAGCGTAAAGGTCTCACTGGATAGTTTCATATTTTGACACCTGCCTAATATTTAAGGTAGAAGGCATGAGCCTAATTATCACAATCCTAGCATTTTTCAGTTCACACATAAGCTAAATCTGTAATGTGGTTTAGATTTACTCTGAGTTAGGCTTGGAAATGGGTTGACTTGTTGGTGACTGCCTGTTACAGTTATACTAGCATTGGAGATTAAATGCATAACTTGGGCTTCAAATGAGCTGCCAACTTGGCTTATGTATTTACATGTGTCTGCTACAGAGGTAAATATCTAAAAATCTAGATGGTTGAGGGGTGATGAAAAGTATGCTAATTTGTTACAGTATAAGTGAACTTTATTCAAGCATAAGGCACATACTGATTCTTTTAGCTGTCTTGTCACAGAAAAATATTCAAAATAGCTCTTTCCTGTAAAAAATGAATGTAAAAAGGAGGGGCTAGTGGTAGTGTTGGTTCAGTATAAAAGCCACTAGTTGCATAAGGAATTAATACCTCAGTTAGAATCTTACAAGCATCCTTTCAACAAAAATCATTAGTTAATTTTTATTTGTATCTTTAAATCTAATATTATTATCAATTTTCTGCAACAGGTCATCATCAAATGAAAATTTGCCCAAAAAAAATGTCCAGTGAGACCAAAAACAGTGCGAAATTCTGAACTATCCGGAACTGAAAATTTTACTTGGGCATGCACATTGGATCTAAGGGAGGTAATTTTAAGCACGATGATCAGTAACTCTGTTGCAACCGTGAAACCCCCTATAGTACCATTTACAGAGCTATGATCTAAAACTTAAAAGGATGCCATTCTATACAAGATTTTGCTTTATCAAAGTTAAACCTTATGCCCCTTAATCTCTACTGACTTTTCTTTTTTACTAAAGCAAAGAGTACATTGTAGACCATTAATATGTGTTGATACAATAAATCCATATAGGACCTTGTAATTACTTTTTAAAATTCATGTACTTCTAAAATTGCCTGTTGAAATGTAAAGTTGCGAGTGTTATCAAGATCAGTGAGGCATATTTCTCTTTCACTGTATAGATTGTTCCTTCTGATGGATCATTTATATCTGGGAGAGAATCCCTCAAAAGATGAACTAGTACTAAAATCACTTGTATCCAGGCTAGAATCAGATACTGACACTGATTGAGATGATTTAATTTACTAACTTAAAATCTAACCACATTATTCTCAGAAAGTAAAATAAACGCATATTTGATATGTCATAACACAAACATTGGTTAATGACCACCATTTTTTTCACAATATCTTGTTGCCAGTGATTAGCCATTTTTGGTACTCCATCATGTCAGAATTCAAGTAAAAGAATAATTTCATTATAAACACAGAAAACTCCAGATCCATTTAGGAGAAAAACTGTTCAAACATAAATATAATTCACTTGAACAACATTATTTGGATGAAAATTTCAACATTTTACATAGGCAATAGATGTAATATATAAATAAAAACATTGCAGAGCCATGTACATTAGTACATTAGCCCACATCCATTCAGTCAAGAACACAGTCTTCAAGACAATTCAAACAAGAGTGAAAAGATGAAGACAAATGACATTTGCAACTACTTCCAATTACATGTACTACCAAAACCCGATAGGGTCTGCATAACTAGTTAAGATGGTATTCCAGTGTCCTATTTATTTTAATGACATAAAGCATGCAATTTCTAGTCTATCAATCCTACGTTCAATGTCATCTAATAACTTTCTTCTTCCTAAGTCCAAAACTGACCTGTTTAAAATTGTTTGGTTTTCTCAGGTCCAATAATTTGGAACAGTCTACCTAAATATGTTAAAGAAGCATCATCAGTGCCTTTCTTTCATTATAGATGTTTGAAACAGATGCACACACTATATATATATATATATATATATATATATATATATATATATATATATATATATATATATATATATATGTGGGTGGATGAATGAAAATATTTTCAATAATGCATGCTGGTGTACAAAATGATGTGTCTGCGTGTTTGCTGAATCCATACTTAGCTGCTTTTGTGTACACCAATCCATGATAACTTTTTTCTAAAATGTTTGTTTTCCAATTGTATTTTATATATTTGCCTGTATATATGTAGATAATTGAAGTGTTTCTGTATTAACCATAACGCACTAATAAAACAAATGACTATTGTTATTGTTATTATTATTATTAATTATTTAGGTTAATGGTACATTAACAGTGACAAAGATTTATTTCAAGGCTGAGTCAATGAAAAATGTTAACAAACACACTTTGTCACTTAAGCACTGAAATACTTATTTAAAAAAGAAGAGTACTTCAGAAAAAAATAGGATTTATCAAAATATATACAGGTAGATAATAAGTGAACACTAAGGTTACATGAAAGCATGATCGAAAACAGAAAATTTAATTATCAAGCTATTTTCACATGAATCAGAATTCAAACATGTTAATATTTTCCTGAGTTACATTAGATCTTAATGAAACAATTATTGCAATAATGTACATGTCCATGATGAGAGTACAGTGCTGATGACAAACTTAAGGTGACCAAACTATCAAAGTGAAAAAGATCTCAGTGTCTTCCAGCATTAAGTGTATTAAGTACTATATATTATTTTCCAATATCTCTTTAAAATGTGATTTTGAGGACAGGGGAAACAGTGTCCCTTGCATCTGGGATCCTAGGTGCATGGCTGCTGTGTAATTGTGATGATGTGATTCTATGCCCATGTGTATATGTGCATGCATCATGCATGTGTGTTGAAGGAGGTGGTAATGCTACATGACACTGCGAAGTCTACCAACTCTTCTTTGTTTGAAAGTTTATTTTGTTTTCTTTCCTTCAAATTTAAATTTCAAGTCTTTTGATATAGGCTTATACAATTGGATAGCATCTTCTAATTGTATGATCATGACATTTTGGGGGTTACACACACTTAGAATAAGTAGTCATGACAATATTTCTAAAATGGCCACCATTCTGATCAGTATCCTTTTCATTTAGTACCCTAAGACATGATAAATCCTCTACTACTGAAAACCCCATGTGAATATGGCCATCCATTCAAGTTGATATATTAGGTGATAAACAAGATTATCAAAATGTTGATAGTCAGTCATACTGGATGTCTGTAAAGAACTGTTTTCATCTATGACCAACTGGACATTACAAGTATTATAGTGAAAAGGCAATGTCAATACAACCATTATGCAAGAGAAGTAGAAATAACAAGATTTTCAAGATGGTTCATGGTAAGCATATTTGATATATGAAACAGTTTTCATTTAGAACCAACTATACATCATAAGAAATTATATGGTGAGATGCTGTCATTACAACCATTACTCAAAACAAACAGAAAAAATAGCTTAGATATCTGACTGATACTAATTTCATGAAGGACCATCTAGAAAAGTTTTAGTGAAAATTCCATGTTGATATAACCAGGTGTTCATGAGGAGTAACAATAAAAAGATTTTCAATATATCAAGTATGGTAGCTTTACTGGTTGTCAGATCAGAACCATTTCCATTTGAACCAATAAGCCCATGTCTGTATAACCAGGGTTCATAACTAACACACGTCCATTAGTCTGCGACTAATATTTTTCCTCACAGACTAATAAATATGTTCCAATACAAGTCCGCCTGACTAATACAAAAATGAATGCATGTAATTATTTTAAAGTTGGCTTTCCTGGTATTTTTTAATGAATTTCATAACAGAAATGCAGGCAAATAACTTGCTTTTTTTAGTTATTGAATTTGTTGTAACTCCTGTATGTAAATCCAGATCACCTAGGCACTTTATATTAAGCATTAAATCCGGCCAAAAGGCAGAAGACTGACAATAATGAGGACAAGAGGGAACGCGACAAACAGTATGATAAAGAAAGTAGGAACCGAACAATTCTAGAGAAGTCGAAATGCAATCGGCTGTGGCTTAACTTTAACCCCGAAGTAAATGCCATGTTTTGCAGTGTCTGCTGAGAGTATTCAAAAATGGAGGATAAAAAAAAGCTCATTTGTAGTTGGATGTTCCAATTTATGGTTGGAAACAATAGTATATCATGAAACCAAATCACAAATCCATCAGAAATGCACAATCACGAGTCAAGAGTTACTGAGACCAAAAGGTCAGTCATCTGCAAGTAAAATCGTCATGGCACTAAATGATAAAGTGTTTGGAAGAATGTCAATTTTGATTAGAAATGTAGTCTAAATGAGAAGGCTGTTTAGCGATTATATGTGGATGGTCCAATTGGATGCCAAAAAGGGAACTGATGTTGGTCAAACATATCTCAATGACAAAGAGGCACAAGTGTTATCAGAATTTATTGCACAGTGTGCAAGAAATAAACTTGAACAAAAGATTAAATCAGCACCATTTATTAGTATTATCACTGATGGTTCTGCTGAACAAGAAGTTGTTTATGTGAGAACTGCCATGGGTGGGCACATGTGCACTTCATTTTTGGGTATGACAGAAGTTTCACGAGCTAATGCTGATGTGATTTTAGGAGCTACTGATGATGCATTTGCATCAATTGCAATGCATGATTACAAGAGTAAACTTGTGTGATTTGGTTCTGATGGAGCTGCTGTAAATACTGGCAAATACAATGGTATTATTGCTAGATTTAGAGAATTGTCTTGTAGGAATACATTGCCATGCTCATCGTTTGGAATTGGTTTACAAAGCAGCCATTGCAAAAAAGCCTATCCATGCAAAAGTTGAGGAGCTATTAACAGAACTTTACTATTTTTATCGAAATAGCACTTTAAATAGAAGTGATTTGTTAGGTGCATGTGATGTACTGGAAATCACCAAGATAGTCCCAACTCGTGTTGGTGGAACTAGATGCAGGGGGGGGGGGTCAACCATGGCACTTGTCAGGGGCCCGAGCTAGATAGGCACATATACACACATATTTGAAACACGAAAGGGGCCCGAACTCTGTCAGCTGCCTGGGGCCCAGAATTTCCTAGGTGCAGGCCTGCTAGATGGTTGACACATTGGCAGAGGGCTTGGGACAATTTGTGGAAATCATATATAGCAATAGTCAACCACCTCCAGACTTTGACTAAAACTGATCAACCTTCACCTAGAAGACTTGAAGCTACTGGGAAAGCAGCTGGCTATCTGAAAATGTTGCTAGATCTGCATCCTGTTAATTATGCCCACTTCTTGACAGATGTCATAAATTTACTGTCCAAGTTGTCATTGTTTCTTCAAAATGAGTCTTATTTAGTATCTGAAGTGTACCTGAGAGTTCTTGCAACTATTGGTGTCTTGGAACAGTTGAAATTAAGAGACAGACCTAGGTAAAAAAGAAGTTTCTGCAGGATACTGGTTATGGACCTATAAAATAATTTCATGATTTTGTACTAAAAGAACAATGTCCCCCAACATCAGTGCAGTTGTCACTTCATGCTAGAAATGACATGATCAACAGTTTAGCAGAACACTTGGATGCCTGATTTAACAAACAGCAGTGTGAGATATTGAAAGCCACACATTTTGCAGATTTTCATTCATGGCCAAGAGACTCTGATCATATTGGATTTAGTAATGATGTTACTACCCTGCTGGAACATTTTTCCCCAGTCATGACAATGGTAGGTTTCTATCCCGACAAGGTTGAAGAGGAGTGGCAACTCTTGAAAAGTTTAATTTATGCTTGTGGATGTCCGGTAGAGAACTTACAATGGTCTGATGTTAACAAGAGATTTAAAAGAAGGTCACACTAACATTCTTGCACTGGTGGATATGTGTTGACCCTTACAGCTTTGTCTGCAGATGCAGAGCTGGCATTCAGTGAATTGAAAATGACAAAATTTGATTGGAGATGCAGATTGCACAGCATTGTATTGAATGACTTGTTAACTATTCACTTCTTAAGTGAAGACATTGCTGATGATGATCCAGTGCCAGCTATACATTTATGGAACTCTTGTGGACCGACACAAAGAAGACCACTGTATATGGAGGACTTTTTAGAATCGGATGGAAAAGATTTTGATTTGGAACAAACTGATGGCAAATCAATATAATTTATAATGTGTATAATGTGAATCTTTATTGTTGTGTTACATACATGTATTTTGAGGACTAATGGATTTTGCTGCAGACTAATATGTCTTTTGTCCTGTTAGTCTGCTTGACTAGTTAACAAAAAAGTTAGTTTGGAACTTTGGTATAACCATCTACTCAAAAGCAATAACAATATTTTACAACTGGCTGCCTTGATGGTCATATATTATGTCTAAGTTATGTATCATTTTAGGACCAATTAGACTTTAGGATAAATGTGCTTGTCAAGTTTAGTGGCAATTCTTCCAAGAGTTTAGGAACAAAATTTGTGCAACTGCATGCCAGATGCTGGAATGGTAGATGAAAGGTTATTAAAGAAGCTCTTCTATTCTATTCAGTGAAGCTATAAACTTCATGACTGTCAGTTTAGCCTGATTTACAGAACAATTTTTGGCAAAAATTCAACCGATTAAAGTAGTTTGCCAGTCAAGTAAGTAAAGCATCATAGAATTAACCCTTCCAGCTCCAGATGAGTGCAGCATATGCACCTGATTTGGGGAACCAGATCCATTGCAGAGTTTAAGGTCCCCCAGAAGATAAAGAAACAAATAAGATGATAACATGGTCTTGGCTCTAAGGGTCAGAATTGTTTCTGTTCTGTCACATGGGACATGGACTAAGTCTGTCTGTGCGGAAATTCATCCCATAATAAACAAAAAATCTTGATATGGATTAAACTCCAATTTATATAGGCTGGGTAAAAGACAGTCAGAATACTATGGACCAACAGCAAAACAAAGCTAGTCATTGCAGATAAACCAATCATCAAAAAGTTTGAGGATAGTGATTCCCAAATAAGTTATATCAGCTATTACCATCGCTCTGGCAACATCTTTTGCTCCAGGGCTAGGCCAAATGACAGCGCAAAAAACTGGAAGACCTGCACAACCAATCAAATGGAAGTAGTTCCTGTAAGATGAATGTATAGGGATGTGACGTTATGCATATGAAAGTCAAAGGAGATCACCCAGTCACTGGCTCTAATGACATTCCTGACTGAGGATATGGTATACATCTTGAAAGGTTGCTACTGTAGAAGCTTGTTTAAGCAGGAAAGATATAAAATTAGTCAAAACTGGAGGTTGGTTACTGACCATGTTCTCAACTGCATCAATCTACCTCTTCCTTAAATTGCACCAGATTCAACTGATGGAAACAAATAGGAGACCTTACCAGAGGAGGAAGATCTCAAAACCAAAGCTTGAATACTTCTTTTATGAAATGACCTTTTGATTGTCCATGATACCTGACCAAACCTTTAAAAATGGCTGTAACCAGTATATATGGCAACCAGTAGAAGAGGAACACAATGTAGTAGAGTGATTTTTTTCCTCAGGAACATGACCACCCTCATTAGTAATGGTGGAAAGCTCTGCATACTTTCTCCCTAGGCTTTTTAGCCAGGTTCCATGGGACCAAGACTGGATACAAGGGATTGGTACTGCTAGTCTCTCAAATTCTGGGAAACAAAGAGAGGAAGTAGATTTCTGAAGACAAATTGACATGCTTGCCATTGGTAATGAACAACCCAGCCTTCAGTTCCAGAGTTTCCAGCATCATTACTGAAAATTAAGCCCAGGTCCCCATCAACATTTCCACCTGCAATACCCATGTCAAACATGGGAGGATTAAGGGGCCAAGCAGGTCTTAGCATTGATGAGGGTACTTTGGCTTCTTACAAAATAGCTCTCTAACCACAGTCAAAAGGGCACGAGACACAAACTTATTCATCCTCTACCCAAGTTAACAGTTATGAGGAGACAGGGGCATTCCTATTAACCACCCAGTACTCACTAAGTAAGATCACAGTTCTACCCTTTCAGAGTGGCTTAATTTTCTATTTGTACTTACTGGGCTAAGGACGTCAAGAAGGTGATGCTCCTCCCACATGAGGGTAAGCATGACCCACTCAACCGTATTATTTTTTATCTTTAAAGGGAACCTGGATCTAAGCCTCAGACTGAACCAGAGATGAGGCATCAAGGATCCTAGGGCCTTTAAGAATTCTCTGAAGAAACAGATCCCATACCCTCCTGGGATTAGGAAGTCTCATTTTGGGCCATTGTGGCTCTAGAAAAGATTCCATACACTCCTAGGATTGAGAAGACAAAGAGGAAGAAGAGTCCTTTTTCCTCCCCTTATACATGTACTGATGTCATATGTTCACATTTTGTGCAAGAAAGATAAATGAGTGTCATTGGAGACCCTTCTTGCTCACACTTGCCCTAATCCTGCAACATTATAATATTGCTGAAAATGAATTTTTTTTCCTCAAAAAAGCAGTAAATAAAAAGATTTGATAATGATAACAAAAGGTGTAATACATTTTAACACTAGCAATACAATACCTGACAATATCATACAATAACAGTGAGTGGTAAAATACTCTTGAAAAACTACTGAAGATGTATGATAGTATGCAGTGTGAAAACGCTGAAACACAATTGAGACAATGAAAACTGGTGTGAGATCTCTGAAACACATTATTTGATAATAATGATGTTGCGAACCCTCTAAGGCATCTAAGATTCATCATATCTACGATTCTTCATTTAGTATCAATATATCGGGAAGCACAATGGTATCAAAAATGTCAGGATACAAATAGGAAGACAATACATACCCTTCTGATTCTGAAATAGCTGAAGGTGAAGGTTATGATACAAGGCACTTCTGAAAAACACAGTTCAAAATGTCTTCAATCTCACAAGACAGAACTTATACATTGACTAATTAAACAATGAACTGAAGGTGAAACACTCTAAAACAGTCCACCAAAATGCTAGAATGCATCCTTGGTCACAAGAGAAGTTTCCAAAAGCATAACTGAATTCAACCAAATGCATATAGCATCCACTAAGTAGAAGATAGCTAATGAGCATGAGTCTATGATGTGAAGACAGATTTTGGTCTGTGTTCTTGAAAGTTCAAAAACATTTTAGCTAGTACATGGAGATTTGTGTCTGGGAAAAGGTAGGCAGTGCAACAGAAGTCGTTAATTCATAACTGCTGTTATAAGAGATGATGTTTTCCACTTCCAATAAAGATCCAAAAATTGTACAGTATCTACCCTGTTTCAAGTCATGGCCTAGAAACTATGCTGCTTTGGTCAGTCCTACTTACAACAAATATCCCTTTTTTGATAACTACAAAACTGACAACCAAAAGATCTGATCACTCACATGATTACATTGGAATAGCAAATATATTGTATGATTTAGGTTTAATGCCATTTCTCAGTGCAAGACAGGTCATACATGGTGACCAGTATAACTGGTGGAGGAAGAACCAGGGATAACCCCAGTAAGCACCACCAACCCACAAGAGGCTACTGGCAGCTTTTCTCACATACCAACATTAGCCAAGACTGAGACTCAAACCCATGCAGGTGAGATGACAGTGATCAGTAAAGGAGAGCAACTCAGACCATTTAGCCATCTGGGACCTTGTGATAAATGGTGGAATACACAACAAAAGCAAGACTGACCATGCTACTCCTTTGCTGGCGAATGTTGCCGGTTGAGTGTAGTTAGTGCATAATGTAATCTCACAGCCTATGTACCCTTGTGAATTAAAAGAATAAAACAATGAACATACCTCTTCCTCTTTTGTAACATATGAAATCTGCTCTTGTGGTCTTGTTTCTAACACATAGTGGCTGAGGGTAGCAGCACAAACTTCAAGGGGTATCTTCCCTGTCTTGATTACTTCCTCCACTTCAGTCAGGGACAACATTGCCATGAAGGTACGGGGAAGTAAATAGTCCATTTCAAACAGGGGATACAGAACACTGACAAACTCTTCAATCTTCCTAGAAGATCAGAATAATAAGTTCAGATTCACAGTATTTATTAAGCTGTATTAGCCTTGAATGGCACCTCAGGGCAGCAATGATTACATGGCGCCACTAAAGGCAAAATTTTAAAAATGAATTGCCCAAAATGTTTAGAAACAAAAAACTTTCCAAATAAATGTAATCAATTGCTACAAGATAGAAAAGGTGAAGATGTTAAAATCGTACAAAATGTACATTATAATAGAACATGAACAAAACAAATATAAATGTTTAAAACATACAAATCAGACATTACCAATTTCCATCACTAATTATCCTTTTGCCATTCTCAATAATTATATTAATAAAATATAAATATATAAATACACAAGTCAGATCATGCACATAGCTTAAATCTGTCTGTGTTGCAGTTGATAAAAAGTCTGGATTATTAAGATGCTCAAGAGGTTTCTTCTAATGTTGTTGATTGTTTATGTTATGGCAACAAGTTAATGTTAATTTTAGATCAATTTGTGAATTTTTTAAAATCTTTTTTGTAACAGCCACCATATTTGATGGGAGATTGGCATATCATTTGGATTTTTAATATAGCTTTAACAATTTTTAAGTCATATCACTATGATGCCTGCAGCGTAGCAGTTTCTAGTGATGTCTAGCACTGGGGCATCATGCCATAGACATATAGCACCATTATCCCACCCAGGCACATTATCCTAACACCAGGCTGACCAGTCCTAACAGTAACTTCCTATTGCTGAGCACCTAGCGAGGCAGCTATTAGTACCATTTTTATAAGTCTCTGATATGACTTGGCCAAGGTTCAAAACTCTGAACTCCCACAGCTGGCGTTGCTGCTCTAACCACTAGGTCACCAGAGCAGTCTCTATCAATATGAAAGAGTTATTACAAGTTTTTCTATTATTTTTTTAAGCAGCAGCCATGTTTTATAGCAGATTGGCATTTTAAAAACCCCTCATGGCAAGATGCTTTCCCTCAATTTTAGTCTAATGCTTTCAGGTGGTTTTTGAGAAGTCATTAAGTACATGTAGAGTAATGGTATCCATATAAAATGGTGAATTAGCATATTTTGCATAAATCAGAATCTTTCTTGCTTTTCTAACAAGCAGTCTAAAATCCTTTAAAATTGTGCATAGTCTCATTGATCTCAAGGGTAATCCACTGGGGTGTAATTTGCTGTTTAACCATATTTGTTTCAACTGGGGCATGCTTGTCTAAAGCTGCATTGAACATCCAATACCGTTTGTCTAAGGCAGTGTTGACATCAGCTATATTGCAGACTGATTGGAAGGCCCCGTTTGCAAACTAAATCATTCAAGAACATTTCCTCATCAAACTGTTTAAAGTCCCAGTATTGTATTTCAATTTGTTGACTATTTTTAGAAGATTTCGAAACATGTCTAGTTATACAGACTGGGTAGTGGTCACCCAGTGCATACACTGGCACATTTTATTTCACTTAATCAATATGTTTATGGGTTTATTAGTATAGACATGATCATTGATTGCTACAGTAGCATTTTTATCTGTTACTCTAGTTAGGATTTTAATTAATTGAGTAAAGTTGTAAGTTCAAAATTACTTGTCCATGTTCATGGTTTGAGTTTTCATGTAGTCAATGTTAAAATCACCTAATATGATAGTTTATAAATCTTCCTGTTGTAATGCTTTTCGAATTTGAGCCTCAAATATATGAATCCAATCAGCTGTGGAACTAGGTGGACTGTAAACTGAACATAAGAGTATTGGCTTTGATTGGGGGAGGGTTACTTCGATCCAGATACTCTCTACCCCAATAGTCTCTAGATCAACATGTCTGTTATAACTAATGGAACTGTCTACATAAAGAATACCCCCACCCCCACCCCCACCTCGGATTCCCTATCTTTTATTTCAAAGTTGAACCCCTGTATTTGGAGAGCCAAATCATCAGTATCATCAGAACAGAAAGTTTCACATAGACCCAGAATACTGACTGATCTAGTTTGCTGTAATATTAACTTTATCTCATTCAGTTTAGCAAGAATGTGTTGAATATTTAGGTTCATTATTTGCAGACCTCTTTGAGGAGGCCAAAGAGATTACAAGTTTGATCAGAGGATTGATTTTCAGACATGGAATATATGCAATGTATGACTTGACAGGTTTCTTTTCATTGCCTTGATTATTTACAGAAACATATGAAGAAGATAACATACAAGACCCATCTATTGTTAAATTTTTTAGTGCTCAGTTGTAATATCAAACGTAAAGACTGTTTTGACTGGTCTGTGTATCTCATAGAAACAGAACCATTTACTCAGAGACAATAGTCAACAGCTTCATTCAAAGATGAATACAGGGATTAACTCTATAAGCAAAGTATGTAACCTGATCGTACCAACTTGAATAAATGACAGCTTTGTTGTAGGGATGTTATCACCTAATATCAAGGAGAAAAAACAACAAACATCACAAGTCTTGAACACTATCAATCGAATCCCGCAAACGATTCTCTCTTGCTGATTTAATAGACAATGACTTTATTCACCCCTGGCAATATGGATTAACTCTAAAGACAAACCATGTACGCGACCACTACATCAACTTAGGCAGTACAACGGCAATTTGTGACATGTACATTAGCCTTGTTTATGGACTGTTGCATCTATCACCATTAGCAAAAATACTTTCTTTATTTTTAAGATTCCTCTTTTGTTTGCTTTCTATTAAAACAATCATTGCTTATCAAGTAGTCATTGTAGCGATTGATTACATAAAGGTCAGTGGTGTCTGTTCTCGCGATACAGCCTTTTATAGGGTTGCTCAGTTCTACAATAAGGCTGGGAAGCAGGCTAAGTGCAGGAATAATTAATCTACTTCCCTGCTTTTTATGCTTTCTGCATTGCTCATCCCTATATGAATAGTTGAGAACAATGCAGGGAGCATAAGAAGCAGGGAACCAGACTAGGAAATAACCTACATATACTTTAGTCTGGTTTATGACAAAAGCTATAAAACACTATAAGCATAGCTAAAAAGAAGTCAGACATCAGTAGCCAGCCTATTTTTTTTTTTTTTTTTTTACAATTTAGAACGGTATGAACGGCTGTTTTTACAGGAATTAAATAATGGTCAGTGGAGTTTATCCAAGTTATTTGCGATGCTGTCATTCATAGCAGTGTCAAAATGCATATTTTGCCAAGATATTGTGGTTGTTGGTCGCTGATAGTGGAGTGTTTTCATAACAAATTCGATCTGTGCATTACAATTGTGGTCAGAAATTTTTTCAGGTGGTCGCTCATAGCAGAGGTCACTCATAGCAGGTTTTACTGTATCAGCAAAATATTTTAGTTGTGTTAGAATTCTGAGTAAAATCAGTATATTACCACTAAACGTTTGTACATTAAAAAATTGAGTCTTCAGTACAATTCCCATTTTTCATGGATGTCATATAATTATAACAGCCATACAATTTTAATTCATTTACACCCAAATATTACAGTTGTTAATAAAAATCTGTATAATTTATATGTATTATTTTATTTGAAACCTTTTGAAATGTCTGTCAAACATTACTGAAAGTTCAGATATGTATACAGTAACTCATAATAATTTCATTATTTCAGTCAAATTTCCCTGGTAATTTAATGAAACTTCAAAGTTTGGTCAAATCTTTTAGTGAAATCTCACCACAATTTTAGTAACATCTCACCAAACTTTCAGTGATAGTTTTGTAAGATCTCACCAAATATTTCAATGAAATCTCACTAATATTTTGACCGAACCTTTCAGTGAAATTTCAGTCACATTTTCACTAAGGTAATCTGTTTGTAAACAAGATGATATGCAAAATGTGAAGACATCTTAAATGCATCTCAAACAAAAATGAACAAACAAAATGCAAATCAAATACCAAAATATGAAACAAAATGAGTACTTAAATACTGAAAAAATTAAGATAGCCAGATGGAACTCAAATTTTGTTTGTTCAAAGTATGGATCACTTGATTTGATTTTATCATTCTTCTGATGTTCTAACTATCAAAATCTACTACATTTCAACATCTACTGAACAATATAAGACCCAAACAGGACTGAGCTCACTCACTTGGCTGACATCTTTTTAATAGTGAAATGCAAGTGCAGTTAATACAGAGTGCCTAGCGAGGCAGCTGTTAGTACCATATTTATAAGTCTTTGGTATAACTCAGCTGAAGTTCGAACCCTCAACCTCTTGCATCTGAGGCTGATGCTCTAACCACTAGGTCACCAAAGCAATCATTTGGAACGGTACTTAGTTCCCATTTCCCACAGCATAATATATGTGTTAAAAGTAGCATTAAAGCAAAGGAAACAAAACACTTGCACAAATTTTGTTCACCAGTTTTTCAGCAGAAGTCGTATTAAGGTTTTTCTATTATTAATAATGGCAGCAATATTTGGTGGCATATAAGAAAATCTGAAACCCCATCTGCCAGGAATTTTTTCTGTATAATTTGATAAATTTCTGCTGAGGGCTTTTGTTGAAGAATTTACTTAATGTATATTTATATTTTTTGTGTAACAATGTTTACAATTCAATGGTGGATGGGCACGAATTTAAAAAAAACGGAATTGAATCTCATTTCACCTGGATGCTTTTTATCACATTGGGTCAAATTCCATCAGGCACATTTAAGAAAACATTGATTACAGATTTATCTATATTTAGCAACAGCAACAATTTATTTGATGGTATAATGGCATGATTTGTACAAATTGTAAAGGCATTTGTGCCAGGATTCTGTTCATCAGATTTTGAAATGTTTGAAGATTTCAATATTTTAAAAATGGCAAACATATTTGGTAGTGAATTAGAATCACTGAAAAAAAGTATTGCCAGGATACTATGTGTCTAATTCTATCAAATTCTGTTCAGTGGTTTTTGATAAACATTTTCTAAAACATAAAATGCGTTTGCAAGTTACCTATGTGCAAGTTATAAAAAGAGCAGTGTAATGGGCACTGTATTTTCTAGCAGAGTGGCATCATTCATAAACTAGACATCTCTTCATGCCTCAACGTTTCCTGTCAAATTTGCTACCATTCAGTTAAGCAGTTTTCAGAAGTCATTTTGAGAAAATGGTCCTATGGTTTTGAAAAGAAATAGCATTTGATAACATCCACACAACAGACAATGGACAGAAGGCACACAATTGAGGCAGGGACATATCATTGCTTAGTTTTCTTTACAGCAAAGTGAACCAGGAGCCACCTTGATATAATCAAACAAAGCCTCTACTGTTATGCCATCTTCTCAGAATTCAAACTTTTATTACATTTTTGGGAGGAAAAACAATAATGCAGGCTGTGTAACCTTTCTCAAAAGATTTTAAGAAAAAGAAATGAAAACCAATGTTTTACCTTGGAATACAGTACAATTAAAAATGTTAACTTCACTTACATTGGCCATTTGGAAGCTGGACCTTTCTTAACGGTTTGAACAGCATTGTTCAAATATTTAGTTCCCCACCAATCTAAATTTCTGTTCACATGAGAGACATCATCAGGCACTTTGTCAAAAGGCTGCAGTAAACCAGTCAAAAAATGATGAAGAGGCACACATAAAATTATCATTGAATTAGTTTCCCCTTTGACCATTCTATCTATGAAACTGATGAGGAAATCACTCAGCTGTCTGAAAATAACAAATTAAAGAGAGAAATATGTCTTTTTCTATATCAATGGAGATTCTATGCAATATACAAGTGTTTCATACTTTTAAACTGTTTAAATTACAAAATATGATAATCATGATAAGGGCTTTTGGGGTTTTTATGAATATTTAAAGTGTCCAGCTTGGTTTTATTTTCACAAGAAAATATGTTTCCGTTTCACCTTATTACCTCACCTGTCAATGGCAAGACATTATTACATACAACATTTTCAGTAGCAAATGTGGTAGTGGTGGTGATTGCTGTTTTGGAAAGTAACATTAAATATACAAGATTGGGGGGGGGGTAAACTAAAACTTTGGGATACTATTGCTCTTTCATATAAAGTTTATACACCCTCCCTAGCATAAGCAGAAAACTGGTGACACAAGTACAAACAATATTAGTTTATTATGACTGGTATGAATTGGAGAAAAACACAAATGTTTAACAAATGATATCTAAATAACAAATGAAAACAAAAAGATGATATTTGGACACAACATTTCCTTACTACTTGTTTCAGCAATACTATTTTAATGTGTTAAATGTTGCTGATGCATGCCACTCATAAGATGGATTTAATGAGATAATAAATATGACCTTCAAATCGGACTTGCATTTAGGTTAATTTATACATAATTAGAACAAGTTAATTAGGATAAACAAAAACTATATAAAAATGTACAAAGATTAAAGTGGGTTTTTTAGTTGCCATTATAAATTTTGAACCACACCAAAGTATCTCTTCATTTGCATCAATAGATAGCAAGGAATTTCCCACAAGGTATTATGAGCCATCTATTCCAAAGAATGTTGCTCCTATTCTATGGTACCGTGTGGGTCAATTGAAACGAAACTGCTGCAGTGTCAGATACGCTACATGAACAATTTACATTTAGTGATTTTTATGAGACTTTTGAAAATATCATCATAGAACAGCAGCCTAGGAAGAATCTAGTCTGTGAAAATTGCACATTTCTCTCACCTTATTAAATATATGATATAAATACCAAACACAATTCCATATCTTGATTATACACAGGAACTAATCCATAAAACTTTAATATTCCATAATCAATGTGTGCCTATAACAATGATGAGGCATTCCATAAAGTTTCATGGTACAGATGCGAAGGAGATGAATGTTTTTACTGTAACTATTTTACTTTGTTCACCTCTAAAAAAAATCTAGATTTCTTTCTCCAGTATTATACAACTGTTCTAAAATGTGGTCAGCATAATTAAACAATGTTAAACTAAACAATTTATAAATTGTTTTCTAAAAAACAACCAAAATTTTCAGCATTTTATAGTTTGATTTCTTCCAGGCATTATTGGAAATACAGCTGTATGCTTGCCAAGAGGCTTTACTACCTATGCTTGTGTGGAATAATAATAATAATAATAATAATAATAATAATAATAATAATAATAATAATTTCATTTTGAAGAAGAAGCTAAAGTCAACTAACCAGTATTCTATGAAGCCTTCAAATAATTCAATTACATTTATTTGATTTACAATTATTAAAAGTTGTGGTATCTTTAGGCAATAATGATATTAAAAACTATATGCAATCTACATATTGTATAAAACATGTACAGTTGATTACAGATTAGTATATAAAGCATTCATGTCTAAGGCACGACAGGTAAGTACACATGTAACTGAATTATAATAAATATTACATTGAAGGTTTCTCTCAAAAGATTTTAATCACATACTGAGTTTTCTGTAAATTCATTGCTATTAGTAATTACTGTTTTGTCCCTCTGAGAAAGTATTTGTCAATACAATCCACATCATGACATTTGCGAGTCCCATTGTTTGGTCGTACCAAGAGTCCATTTGCCAGAAGCTCCATTTCTTCTTGACTCAATTCCAGGTTCAAATATTGTAGGGCAAAGACTATTGTGCTTGCTTGCAACATTCTGATTTCAGATTCTTGAGGACTCTCTTTCCAATCACACAAAGGCATTCCTTCAAACGACTTCAACACTTTCGCCAAAATGACATCTGAAATCTATATAAAACTGTTGGAATTAAAACAGCTTCTGATAAAAAAGAATGCTCCATTATCATTAACTCTTCAAATAAGAATATCTTGAGCAGTGCACATCAGTATTCCATCATATGCTTTAACTAAGAACAGTTTATCCCTGTTCAATGTTATCAGTTTTTTTTTAATATTACATATGTGTATTGGTGAGAGGTAATTGCGAGTCAAAGAACATTAATGATGTCACTGTAAAGCTAACTTTATGAGTCAGTTAGTCATTTGTCAAACCCTTCTGTTGCCTTAAATCACAGAATTCAGCTTACACCCATATAGCCATGTGTGACTGTTAATGTGCTTTTCAGACCTAATTCAGACTAATATTACATGAATACAGAATACATTTAAGCAGTATAAACGACATTATTGAGAGTTTGATCCAAGTACTAACCAGCAATCTGTTCACTTAGATGTTTAGACCTTAATGCATTACCAACATTGTCTTTTTTTATTCAATTAATGTTCCAATGAAGAATCAACTGGACAAGTCAAGTAATATACATATAATGTCACTGTATTGATATTTGACCTTGTAATAAACCTGTCTGTATGTAGCATCAAGCATTGGAATATAATTTCCCTTTCAAATAATTCATCATTTGAATAGACTGTAACTATGAATTTACAATGATTTCTCTAATCCAGACTTGCAGTAAGTTTTTTTTTTTCATTACTGCAAGTTGTTTGGTCTGTAAGAATACAAAGTGATTTGTTTGGAATGTCATGCTGTCTTCATTAAAAGGCCACCTTTGAAATGGACAGTTCCAAGTTGAAGTTGTTTTAACTGATATGTTGTCAAACTCTTAGGCTCTTTTCACCTAGAAGAGCAATGTCACTGAATCACCCTGAATACCAGCTAAAACTTTATATAGCAACAAATATAAATAAGTTACAAAAAAGTTTATAAAAACTCAAGGTACTGAAGAAATACATTAATTTAAAATTAATTTTAAAAAAATTAATTTTGAACAGGAGCAGTCTAATCAACCAGGTTTTTCACCCCACCCCCAATGAAACCAGAGAAGAAGATTATATAAAAGAAATAAGTTGAACTTTACCCTTCTGAATGTAAAAAAAATGCATTTCTGGAGTATCATGCAGAACAATAAATACATAGTACCATATTTTGTGTTTGTGAGAGGAAGCACACATGCATGCAAATGTCCAAATATTCAGTAGCAGCTTTTTTCAAAGAAAAGGTAAACATGCAAAACTTGTATACAAACTTTCATCTAAAGAAGTGAATATTACAATTTATAAAAATAATTTACTCTAACAATTTAGGAAAAAAATGCTCTCCAGCACAAAACAACATCTGATCAGCTCATTCAAGTCATTATAAAATTGCAGAGAGGTGTGTGATAGCACACAAGAACAATAAATTGTATAAAATTTTGTAAAACTCCATGCTGGGCTTTCACATGAACAGACAACTATGTGCCAAGCAAGGGAAAAAATATTATCTTATAGTGGCAGTGATATGCTTTGTAAAGCCGCTCAGTTGTTTATTTTCAGGACCTTTTCAAAGCATTTTTTACAATGAATTCCATAATTTCAAGGAATATTTTTTCATACTGAAACTTAACTTTTGCTATATGATACTTTATCAGTGAACAGATAGATTAAAAAGTTGAAGGAAAAATAAATATAATTATTTGGCATGCCACAAAGTTGAAGGAAAAATAAATATAATTATTTGGCATGCCACAAAGTTGAAGGAAAAATAAATATAATTATTTGGCATGCCACTATACCTGCTTTTAAACCTAGCTGACTTAAGGTCAGACATGCCAACTGATGAAACCATTTTAGGCACAAGTTTTCAGTAAGTCACAAACTATCTTAAACTGCTATTAAAACCCTGGAAAACATTTAAAAGTTTGGTATTCGAAACATGCAGGGGAGGAAAGCATTATGTTCAACTAAAAAGATTGTAAAGTACACATAGACATTGTTTACCATTGGTTCAGTTGCATAAACTTAGTTCCCAAACCTATGCAGCTCAATGATTTATTGCTATCTCTCAACTTGACATAATTCTTGGGAACATTTTACCAGTAGCAGCTTTTTTCAAAGAAAAGGTAAACATACAAAACTTGTATACAAACTTTCATCTAATGAAGTAAACATTAAAATCTAAAATAATAATTTACTCAAAATTTTCAAAAGAAGTCAGTGAAAACCCCTATCCTGGACTAACATTATCTGAGGACTTCAAGTGGGAATCACATATTATCAAATCGACCAAGAAAGCAAACACTACATTAGCATTTCTAAAAAGAAACCTCATTGTCATTGTCTGTAGACAAACTGTCTATCTGGCTCTTGTCAGATCTATGATAGAGTATGGTTGTATTGTCTGGGATACATAAAACACTAAGGATATTGAGAGGATCAAGAAGGTTCAACACCAGGCAAGGTAGCAAGATCTATATCTGGTGATTACAAAATTCAGTCTGCACCAACAAAATGTTAAATGACCTGGGTCTACCAACACTTCAAGACAGATGTAGTAGGATTCATTTGACACAGCTCAATGAAGTAGTCAAGGAGGTTAGTGCCGGCTGTCTCACCAAATATGTTTTTAAACCCATTATGACAAAAACACCAGATTAAAACCAAATTATTTTCCAAATTTTGAAAGTATACCAGATACCTAAGAATAATTTAGCTATGTATTAGTTATTTACACAGAATAAAATGAAAAAGTTAATTTGGGTCAAACAGAAATTAACTCAGTTTTGGACAAGGTCAAGTCCAACATACAATGTTACTTTATAACAGCATGTATAAAATTAAAATATAAAAAATGAAAAATAAAATATAAGTAACACTGCATTTCTGCCCGGCTGTACTTTTTCCAGAGTATACTCTGGAAAAGGATGGAAGAGGATGGAAAAGCATGGAAAACGCTGGAAAACTATGGAAAAATGAAATATTCTGCTGAATTTAGCATGGAAACCCTGGACATTGTGCATGGAAAATGCTGGACATGTCTGGAAAATGCTGGACATTTTAGACTTTGAATTTTTTCAGCATGGAAAATGCTGGAAAATACTGGACATTTTGGACTTTGAATTTTTTCAGCATGGAAAACGCTGGAAAATGCTGGACATTTTCGACTTTGAATTTTTTCAGCATGGAAAACGCTGGACATTTTGGACTCTGAATTTTTTTCATTATGGACAGTTTGGACTTAGCATTTTTGGGATATATTTCAGCATGGAAAACCATGGAAAAGGATAGACATTTTGGACTTAGAATTTTTTGGATAAATTTCAGCATGAAAAATCCTGGAATAGAGCTTAGTCAATTTTCTAGATTGGTACTTAGAATTATTTTTAATTACCTAAAGAAAAAGCAATCATGACTAGGTACTTAGAATTATTTCTGATTACCTAAAGAAAGAGCTATCATGACTAAACTGCACTGTAACAGATTTTACAACTTGAAACAAAACTATTATTTCAAACCTATGATAAATATTTACTGAGAAATAGAGGATACAATTCAAATAAACAAATGAAACAATACATGCACACAAATGATCCCTGCTTTAAAAAGACAAACCACAAGTGTTAAAGTTGTACATAATTTTGCTATATGTACAATATATGTAATTAAATGTTAATGATCAGATAACATCATTTTACAAAAATGTTGTGGTGTAACACGTATCCCAAACCAAAATGCTTGCTTTCCACATGCTTACTGTAAAATCTCAAACTTACACAAATTAAGCTATAGCTTGCAAAAGAATTTTTTCCAAGTCTGCAAGCTTGGAAAATGTAAAATTCAAGCTTCCTAGATTGCAAAAAATGAAGGAGTGCATCTGCAGTCATTCATCACACAGCAGCACAGTGGATAAACTTTAACATAGAACATAATTTGTCCACATTGTTTTACACCATTAAATATAAAAAGAACAGAGCAAGAATTTATTGAATGTGTGTTATATTTTACACTGTGATAAAGGATTCCATTTAGTAAAATCCGGTAAAATACATAGCATTTACAGACTGCAAAGTTTTTTACAGACTGACTTAATGCAGCAAGATATTTTAGTGTTGTCTAGGGTTTTCCATGCTAGAATCGTCCAGGGTTTTCCAGCCTACGCTGGACAGAGGCTGGAATATTAGTCCAAATACTCCAGCATTTACCATGCTAGAATTTTCCAGCAGTTTCCAGCCTACCCTGGACAGAGGCTGGAATATTAGTCCAAATACTCCAGCGTTTTCCATTCTAGAATTGTCCAGCATTTTCCATGCTAGAATTTTCCAGCGGTTTCCAGCCTACGCTGGACAGAGGCTGGAATATTAGTCCAAATACTCCAGCGTTTTCCATGCATGAATTGTCCAGCGGTTTCCAGCCTACGCTGGACAGAGGCTGGAATATTAGTCCAAATACTCCAGCGTTTTCCATGCATGAATTGTCCAGCGTTTTCCATGCTAGAATTGTCCAGGGTATTCCAGCCTACCCTGGACAGAGGCTGGAATATTAGTCCAAATACTCCAGCGTTTTCCATGCTAGAATTGTCCAGCGTTTTCCATGCTAGAATTGTCCAGCATTTTCCAGCCTACGCTGGACAGAGGCTGGAATATTAGTCCAAATACTCCAGCGTTTTCCATGCTACGATTTTCCAGCATTTTCCAGCGTTTTTCATGGAAAAGGATGGAAAATCTACAGCTGGGTGGTTGGCTGCAGATAACATTGTGCAAATAATCCAGTGACATGACATCTTCATACACAGACAAGATCTTTTGATACAAAGCATTTTTTTCACTCTTCATCCAAGATATTATTAATATTAAAAATGTAACATCCTCCAATCATCTGTGTTTCTATTAATGACATATACCTATTCCACAAGACTAATATACCATTGTGTATACTGCAATGGATAAATGCATTTTCTCTAGTTAGAATGAACAGATTGTACTTCTGGCAGAGACCTAGTTGTAAACTTGTGATGTCCTAGCCATCTTTTGCTAATGTGCTCATTAAAGGTTCTTCTGATATTTTAGTTTCCATTATTTCAAGGATAGATGCCTTATCTATCTAGAGAGCTCACCAGTTCCTCACAGACAGGGACCTGTCTTTCATGAAAATTAAAGCACATGAGGTTCATGCCATTGCTGCCTCATTGTCCTAACTAACTCATTCACCTTTGAGGATGTGATAAAAGCTGCAATTTGGCACTCTCACTCTACTTTCTCCTACTTAGTTACTTTCACTCATTAGCTCATCCCACCCAGTCACATCCTGACACCAGCTGAGTGCCATGCGAGACAGCTGCTATCATTTTTAGGAGTTTCTGGCAAGACTCGGTTGGGGTTCAAACCCGCAAAATCCCGCATTTGTGGCAGACACTCCAAATACTTAGATTACCAGAGCAGTCCATGTGATAAGGATGTGCAAGCTTGCTATATTGTAGTAACAAGCCTGCACAAACTTGTACATGCATATTATATTATCTTCTTAAATAAGTAACAAGGTTGTGCAGCCTTATTGTACTATGTTGTTAAATAAGTTTGCAAATAACCATGCAAAAGCTTGCTGCAATGTTCCAAATCCAAGCTTGCAGCAAGCTTTATAAATTGGCTTGTGGTAGGCTTGCAGAGAGCTCATAAAACAAGCTTATATTTTTGTTGGGGCTGGTTACTCTACAAACATTACTTGTCATTAGCAGATCCAAAAAACTAACAATATCCCTCTTGAAATATTATTAATAATAAATTTTCTAACCTTTCTGCCATAGTCTGCTTGGTAACGGAAACAGCCTTTATCTATAAAATAGACTCTTCTCAAAGAAGAAAGAAGCTCCTCTAGTTGAATGAATGCTTCATCTACAGACTTTGCTGGCAGTTGACCACTGTATAAATCTTGAAAAAACTTGGGCAGAAAGTACTCCACACTATGGACAAGATCCCTTTCATCACTTATTTTTGTATCTGTAGACAAAAAGCTCTTGAACTTGGCAAAAATACCTTCTTTCTGTTTAGGATTGACAACTCCGTCATATTGATGCCATTCATCTGCAACTGAAAATGTCTTTTGTTTTAATTATGAAGAAATACAGGTCTCCCCTGCTATTTATGGCTACCAGATTTTAGTACCAAACCACCATATAACAATAATAACCAAAATCTTATTGACATAACATGTGAATGTAAGAGTGTGGATAGGTGGGTAAAACAGATTTTAATTAATGATTATACATAGTTGTTCTACTTATCGATTATAATCAATCATCAGTTGGTTGAGCAAACCAAAAAGATAATTGTGAACTCCATAATTGATTGTGTGTAAATGGAAACTACTTCTTTTTAGTTGTATGTTGTTGTTGTAGGGTTTAATGCCATTTTTCAGCACACAATAGGCTATACATGATGGCCAGTATTATTGGTGGAGGAAGAACCAGGGAAAACCCATGGAAAGAACCACTGACCCAAGAGAGGCTACTTGCAAGCTTTCTCAGATACCCACATTAGCCAAATCTTAGACTCGAACCCACGGAGAGGTAAGATGGCAGTGATCCGTAACGGAGAGCGCTTTAGACCACTCGGCCACTTGGGGCCCCTTTAGTTGTATGCAAAACACAAAGGTTAGTAAAACTCCAAGCTACTCAGTTGATCTGAATTATTAATTCCCTTCACAACTGCAAGTTATTAAATTGTTGAGTTAATAAATTTAAATACATTTGGATGATTTGTTTCAGTTTAAATTTAAATTACTTTGTAGCATTTGTTAACAATGACAAACAAGAAAACCATGTTCTGTACTTTAAGTTATAGACACATCACATATGAATGAAAGAATTTTTGGGTGATCGCAATAATATTTCTGTTACATATGACTGATCTGAAATTCATTTAACAAGTTGTTGAACAAAAATAACATAATAAAAACAATGCAACATTTTTATGAGGTTAAAATATACATGTCATTAAAAGAATTTTCTCCTGTACATTTATATACATTTTGAACTCTTGATCAAAGACATAACTGTACTACAAATTTAAAATTTGCTCTTAGTAACCAATTATAATTGATTATCAAAGGGTTAAGTGGAACTGATTATCAATTATGAAGTTCTGACTGATTCCCATCAATAATTACATAGCTCACCTCCATGAAGCTTTCAATAGTATCTAGTAGTAATCATCATGCAGAAAATAAATTCTGACTACCGGTAAAGTGATTATCAAAATAAAACAAAGGTCCCTTTCAAAACGATATTTTCCTTCACAGTTTATCTTTGAACATTGTTAAAATTTAAAATGTTCACATTCTAATCAGCCAGTTTTGACATACCAATGAAACATACCCAACTATTCATCATCCATCCCATATCTCCAGAAACACTTGCACATGCTAAAAATGCCTAATGGTTATGATATTTTGACCTAAACATGCCAAACATGTCTGATAGCTATGATATTTTGATTTTTGACTGCCCCTCACATGACAGGTGTGTGAAGGTTTCCCGTTAACTGGTTGGGGTGGGGTGCTCCCAATATTAAAATAAATTATTACAGAAGTTCCACCCTGGCTCGTTTTTTTCAGAAACTGAAGTAGTGATAGAGAGATGCAAAGCTCGAGCCCCCAGTCAGCAATGCTGACAGTTAAATTAATAAATACACAAAATGTGAAATTCAAATAAACAACAGTTTAATATCATTCAATAACAGATAGTAATTTCTCAAATGAAGTTCAGATTTAAAACCCTATCACTCGTCTTTCACTCAACGAAGTGACACCCTATTTCATCAACTGACTTAGTGTGCTAGATATTTCTCCTGTCCTGTGTTCCTATACATCTGTATTATGCTTCTCTGGACCGGTACTCCAGTTCCCTCTACTCTAACTTGTGCCTCCGTTCTTCATTTTTCTTTTGCCTCCCAGAGACTCAAGACCAACTGCACTAGGGTATTTCCCACCGTCTCCTACAGTTCCTCTGTCCCTTAAAGCTTCCTTTACGAACACACAAGGACATTAGCATAGCATATTCCCCCAGCAATCTAAACTCAAATTAAACAACGTCATCAGATAAGCCATTACCTTCATTGGTCACGTATTCATGCACATACAAATACCCATTTTCTATGATATGGTGCATACGGTATATATAGATTCTCAATCTTATTATACAGAACAAGATCACATAATCAGACACATTTTTGTACATTGCACTTTTACAAAGTTAACACAGATATCCACATCTCCATGTGCTGATACAGCCCTACCCGTTTATATCAACATCGCTTATCTCAACAAGCCGCCTATGTCAACAAAAAAGCAAAGTCCCAGTCCCTTGATCTACTATTACTATCAAACTGTCATGCTTATGTCGACGTCGAGATAAAAGAAAAACGTATATGTCGACATAAGCCCTTGGTCCCAGCTTGAACAAATCCTTTGTTTTTAAAATGTTTATGTCAACAAGCTGCCAGTTAAGACCAATACTTTGTTCAACAATTACTTGATCTTGCCGCCAGACTACATTTTTTCCCACCTAATCGTTCATGTTGACCAGCTGCCAGTTCCGACCCATACTTTGTTCAACAGTTAGTTGATCTTGCCGCCAGGCTTTTGATGTCATGGTTGGATAAAAAAAACAACATAGCAGCACATTTTCTCACCACTCTGCATCTAGTTAAGTCTTTGATCTTGCCACCTTGCTTGTGGGTCATGTTCTTCTGATGTTCTCTTACAATGACAACATTATCTTTAAGCCACTGAATTTTCTGATTGTAAATATCAGCACAGCTAAAAGGATCAATTGCTGAACACAATTTCCCAATCAACAGGTGGTCAAAGCAGGACTAGCAAGCACTTAAATTTGCCATCCAGTACATTGATGCATACAGAGGACTCCTGTATATGTGATTTTCTGAATCCCATATATAAAAATTGCATGAAATTACGGATTATACGTATCCGAGACCATTGAAAGTGTTTAAAACAACTATTTTTTGTACTGTGAAAGTTTCGTTTTTAACTTTATTTACATTTACGATGGCTACCAACAGCAGGGTAAAATGCAAATTAAATTTACAGTCTCTGAAAACTAAATATCTGACTGTTAAGGAAGTTAATGGGTGAACATCTCGCAAAGAGGTCTGTGAAATTTTTCTACTTAAAAATAAACCCCTTTCAGGAAGAATGAAAGCTGCTGAGTCTATAAAGAAAAGTTACATTGAAGGTAACTGTGCTCCCCAAAGGAAGAAGCAAAACTGCTACATTTGAAGATGTGGAGGAAGCATCAAAATGGTTCAATGAAGCATTTGCGAAAACACTTAGTGTGGAAAACTTCGCTGCAACAAGTGGTTGGTTCAGTCGCTTTAATGTTCGTCATAACGTCGGATACAAAAGTATTTGTGGAGAATACATGTACTGTTGACAGTTTTTCATTTCCCTGTGAATAGCCCCATCCCCTTGGTAGCCTCAATAAGATGGGAACAGACTGACCAAAGTCGAGGCCAATTTAAGTACATGTACATGAAGCATGTAAATGACAACTAAACATGTGCTAATGCCGACATTGAATGTCGTAACGTTTTTCGTATCAGGATGTGATCAATGCAATATTTTAATTTGGATTTTACTACACAAAGGTAACCAAAATGTTATTTGTCAATATCAAATGTATTTCACACTGATTCTGTCTTCATGTACTCAAAATTTTCATTGTTTTCTCAGAGTGTAAATGCCATTTACTGACGACGGGTCACCCTTTGCTGACGAATTTTAACTTTTATCTTTTTTCAGCCCCTCCCCCCCCCCCAAACACTTATCTCGACATCTGCCTATGTCGACAATATTTCCTCGGGCCCAAGGATGTCGACATAAATGGGTAGGACTGCATATCATTACACATGATACTCCTGCAAAGTATACACAAATAGTCAAATATCCCTATTTACTAATGTTGCACACTGTAACCATTATACAAAGTTATAATTCAATTCAATATTTTGCAAATCTAGAATATCACAGGAATAAATGCACGAGGTTACTACAAGTTAACCAAAAAGTGAATTACAATATTATTTACATAAACACTGCTCATATCTCAAAATATGCACGTAGATCAAATACTACAAATGAATCAAAACCTAAACATAGTGATTCTATGTACTAATCGATTCTAGTACTGAAGTATAATTACTGCAATAATTCAAGTACAATCACTTTGTCATAATTGATTACAACAATTGAGCAAATAGTCACTGACTTGCTCTGAAGCTCCTTGTAATTCCCAGAATAACCAGTTTCCCACCAAATTCGAATGATGTCGGAGTAGCTATTCTTCCCTTATAATTCCCGCAAGATGGTTTAGCAAACTGACGTTTAGTTCTCAAGATAATAGATTTAAGCTTGCAATTCTAATGGTTGCCACACCTTGCTCAACTCAGAGTGGATGTTGGTTCACCCCTATTTCACATAATTAGCCGGCACTCCCCCTCCCCGGCAGTCTGTCAAGGATAGATTATGACCCCTACTTGATGTTCCTTTGAATCGAACACAGGATTTCATCACTTCCCAGTGAATCATGTTATGTAACTGGCTTGACCATGTCAAATAACTGGCTTGACACCTCATTGTTCCCAGAACTGAACTTCATACATTACGACACAAAATTATTAGCCTCAGGGTCTAGCATATACATGTTGCAATCTGGTTATTTCCTTACAACATGACAAGGTGCCACAATGCCCTGTGGAAGCCACAGAAGTTCATCTGGTAGAATGTCTGACTTATAATCTAGAGGTCACAAGTTTAATACCAACCCAGACCAGCATACCCTCAAATTTCTCAGCATGATATAACCAAAAAATATGTTTAAAAGTCATTAAAACCAATAAAAATCAAAATACCATATCAAATGGCCTCTCCTTCCCCTCCCCCCTCCACTAAATACCTCTATGTCCTATGGCAATGAGTGAGTGTCAAAGCAGGAGTCAATACAACAGGAGCTGTAGCTTATGACATACATTCAGGCAGCTAAGGCATAGGGTTGCCTTTCACTGGGCAGAAGCAGCAGTGGAACTTTGCAGCCCCCTGGTGGCTCAGCAGCACAATTTAGGATCAAACTGCTCATGTCTATAGCATGATGAAAAAACTAGAAAACACTGCCTGCTTCAGCTGATTAGCATACCACAGTGTGACAGCTGATGGCAATCCAACCTTAACATTTGAAAATCAAAGAAGACAAGGTCAAGCCATCAAGTGCTTGGGATTTGCAAACACTAACAGGCAGTACTCCTACAGATAGACCAGAGAGAAGAGCAGCTCTGTTTGGTATAGAACTGGCCTGCTTTAACATCCAGATAATGGCTGAATGAAATTTGCTGAGGATGGACAACTCTACGAAATAGGAGTCAGCTATACTTGAATCTTCTGGAACAACCAATGTAAACAACAGCTATGTAAAGCGGGTGCTGAGGTTGCCATCAAATCACAACTTTACAAATGTCAATGACAGACTCCTGTAAATGAGACTACTACTGCCTGGAAAAAGACATCCATTTATCATCAGTACTTATGTATCCACAATGACCAACACAGATGAAGGTATGGACACATTTTATGATAGAACTTCTTTTATTGCATAAGGGTCAATGGTACATAACTTCATTATTAGCTAGAGTTGGCATCAATTACTTAAGAGTTTAACATTGTTTTTTCTGCGTTCATCGTGGTATGAACTGTCAGTTGCCGACTCGCACAGCAAATAATGCCCGAAGGGCGTTATGTAAGCTGTGTGAGTCGGCAACTGACAGTTCATACCACGATGAACGCAGAAAAAATTTTAAACTCTTATAATTGAAATTTCATTTGTTTGCTATGTTATTTTGTTTCCATCAGTAAGAAACATACATCTTAACTGAGCGTAGTAATAATACATAATTTGGTGCTTTTTTACGTAGCTATTTATAGCACTTGGGGTTGTCCTGCCTGATCGTAATAAGGTCATCATAATACCAGTCCTTGATTCAATGGAAAATGATGTATGGAATTTGCTGCCGTGATTTTGATATTTTACCTTAATGAACACGTGTATTCAAAGTGGAGCTCTATATTTAAAGTCGGGATTCATGGCCAAGAATGTATGCATTCATATACTGCCAGTGTGATTTTGCATATTTATCACACGTTAGTGATCTAATTTCGTTCTTCAAAACCTATTTTCGTGTATATAAACAGGCTTGACTAGTACATCTAGGTGTATGAGGTTAGGTTATAGAAAGTGTGTGATCATTTTTGTTGGTTCAGACATACACAATTAAAAAATAATAAAATACTTATTTTATTATCTTTCTATTTTTTTTACATGATTTGTTTAGTGACAATGGTTCATAACCATATCCCTCTCATTAAGTTTGGAACATAAGTTTAGAAAATTTATATAAAATTATTAATTGGAAATTGACATAAAAAAGTACCATGAGTTATACATGACAAAAACTATTGTTCTAGACTGGATAGTTGACACTTAACTTGCATATCATGTATTTTCTTAACTTGTTTGCACTTTGTTTAGTTGCATTTAAACTGGAAGGTGAATTTATTGAAATGATAGTTGGATGAACTTGTCATAGAGTTCATTGTATTATCATATAGTGTTTGATAGAGATTTTGAGCAGATTCAGTAACAATTACTTGATATGAACTGCTTGGGTTTATAGAGGTCATTTGAACATTTTCTTGAGTTAGATTTCTTGAGTTTGTTGAGGTCATTTGAACATTTACATTTGCATGAAAGTGAGTACTGCAAAAGATTCTTGAGCAGACAATGTTACATTTGAACATCAATTGGAAAGAATGTTAATCATTTTTTTTTAATGTTGAGTGCTGGGCCTTGTGTATGGTTTCAGTGATAGTTCATTGGAGTGGTCAGACAGATACATAATGTACCTAGCAGGAAGGTTGGTGTTGATCATTGCATTGAAAGCTTTTGCACAAAGAGAGTGAGCAGTATATCTTGCAGATATATGGGTATTTTTGCATATGTCAGGCATAAAACTGCCTAATTATCTCTGTCCAACTCATTTTATGGTATACCATATTTGACAAAATTGGGGATTTTCAAAAGCATTTTTATCAATGTGATAAAACAGTGATTCAGCTCTTGGATTAATGTGTGTGAGGTAGTATTTTACTGACCTGACTGGGCAGTTTTGACCACCAGCTGCATACATTCCCATGTAAGAATTTTCCTCCTTAGCATTTAAGTCTCCATGATGATTTGTTTCCATAGTTTGATGGGTCAAATTGACATATTCAGACCCTGTTTCATCAAATCTGATTTCAAGACTGGTGGGTATTAATTGTCTGTGGAATTCTAATCCAAGTGTAACATAGTGGATGGAGAGGTATAACCAAACCCTGTATCTGAGTGTGATAGGATTATCATGCATCAGGTATTGATTGATCGCATACATGTCTGATGGAGGAATAACTGGCATGTGTTGAGTTCAACTTTATATTTCCATTTAACATTTAACATGTTGTTTGATTTTTAAACTCAGGGTGTGTAACAATAAATTATTAATTGAATGACCACATTCAACCTGAATAAAGCAATTAATAATAGCTCCAACATTTTAAAAAGTGTTTTTATGGTATTCTTTAGCTCGGGCTTCAAGGAGCATCCTCTTTCATGTTGTGGTGACCGTAAGGGCTGCTTTGGGATAAAATATGGTTAACATTTGGGCCAAATGACAAATGTGCAGACTAAGATGACTTCAGTTCTATCTCTATATTCTTATCTTTGTGTCATTCTGAAAGTCATATGTTGCTCTGCTTGGTAGAAACTATTTTATAACATTTTAAATATTTAGATCTTTGGGAACAATCATTCTTGCATATCTCCTTTCCATAATTTGTATTTATATAACAAATCTGTTACATTTGTTATGCAGTCACAAATATTAATTTAAAGATAAATTACATTTTATTCACTTAAAAGCATGTTAAGTCTTTTGTATAAAAATGGCATGAATGAAACAGTATATTGCCTTTTCATAATATATAATTTAAGAAAACATAAGAAAAAATTAAGTATCAAGCAATATTACCAATGCTTATATTAATGAACAGTCCAGTATACTGGTCATTATTATTGTTATTATAGTTAATTTATTATGATTATCGAATGAATGATAAAATCTACCTGTACAAGTTTTGTAGACCCATTTAGTGTTTTTATTGGTAGATTTTGAGTACCGCTGTTCTGATATGTTTTACAGACTTAAGTGATTTGAAGTGTTTTGGTTTGTGATCATCCTGTAGGCCGCTAGATCAACCTTTCATCCGTCAAACGAAATGACAACTCAGTTTGTAATACTTTTTCCACTTAAAAAGGCACGTCAAATATAGAAGGGTCAAAATTATAAATATCATCATGCGAGAAATCTTTCTGATAAGGCAAAGTTAACGAACGAATCTCCAAAATTCTGACACGATAGCCAGAATACCGGTGACCTTGACCTAGCGCACTTAATTTTTATCCATACTTTTAACATATTTCAACAAAGAAATAATATTTTTTTTATAAAAAATGTGAAGTATATGTTGCTTTAATCTTTCAGATTAATGTAATTCAATTATTGTTAATAGAAATTGTATAATTGTTCTTTTCCTTTAATGTTTACTTCGTTTCTGCCTTCACTAGCATTGTTTATTGTCTGCTGTACACGTGACTATTTATAGACGTGGGTATTCTTTGAAAAGTAGTTTCTCCTAACAGTTCATCCTGAAATGAATGCAATTAATTTTGATCATGTGATAACATTCTGACCAATCGCAACATTACTTTCCTCTACAAGCTACTTTGATTGCAATTATTAAACATTGCCAGACATCACTGGCAAAAATGCCTTGACAAATGCAAAAAAAAAAAGACTCCTCTAAGGAAAAGTACTGAGCATGACATCCTAATCACCAACAGTCTTCCACTAAGATGTTTTGGCTCAAAACATAAACATCTCATGGAGCTACATTATCATTGGAAGAGTCAGAGTCCATGAGATGAAGGCAATGAGAAATGCAGAATGCTAGATTGATCACAGGCTCAGTCTCCATGACTGATATCCAGATTTAGCCTAACAGATTATCAGAAGACAACAAACAATTAATGTTAACTGATGGATCCTGAATTGGAAATATCTGCTCTAAAAAGCCTGTCTAGAAGACAGCACTTATCATTTAAACAGCTTTCAAAAACATCAAAGGAACTGTCCCAAAAATTGAGAAATCTGAGTGACTATTATTTATACACAATAAATATGGAACATAGCACTTGTCAATGTTTCTTTTATGTGTACACTTTTTTTGCTTCATTACCTCTTGAAAAAATGTTGCAAGTTGTACAGAACCAAGCAATCACTTGTTTTAAAAGAATTCAATAGTAAATTCTACTGCCTAAACTTTGTCAGTTTAATTTTCAAAATTTGTATCAAAATTTAATTTTACATTAATATTTAATCTGAATTTCAATTTTACTTAAAATTATATAAAAATATAATTTATCAATGTTTTTGTATTTCAACCATATTGTCCGAAAAAAATAAACTTTTACAATTCAGTTTTCTTTCTGCATTGAATAATTCCTATACCTCCCTGCTGCTCTGTACCCTACACTGGCTGACCAGTCAATCCAGAATCAAACACAAAATTTGTTCTTTGTGCTACATTTCACTGATGGACTTCAGTTCATCATACCTATCAAGCCTCACCCATGTGTGCACACCAGCAAGATACTTACACTTCTCTTCTGACAATTGTAAACTCATTATTCCCACTATGAAAACAAATATGGACATTTTCAGAGCCCAGCAACGTTGAATGAATTGCCCATTGAAATTAGACACAAAGACAGTGATCCCTTTCATGAGTGCTCTGAAAAACGCACCTTTTTTGACTGCAAGAACAAACTTAAAGACCTAATAATGTTTACTGCTGTAAACATTTTCAGCATTTTTATGTTTTCTAAATTCATGGTGGGTTTTTTTGTTTTTATAGATGTTGTAAAGCGCTTAGAGTTTATAAAGAATAGGCACTATACAAAGTCCTCATTATTATTATTATAGCAAATTTAGTTTTGGTTTCTCAAAAGTTGGTGACCCAAACTTGGAACTTGCCCACCAAGTTTTATATCTTTATTCTGACTGGTGTTTAATATCATATCAGGAAATAAAAGATTATTAAGTGACAAATAAGTTAGCGTGTCTTGCCAAGAGAGACACTATGGCAGACAACCTGATTCAGCACTGGCAAACCACTAAATTTTACTCCAGCATGCTAACGACTCATTATCCCCTTTATCTCTACTCTAAGCAGAACACCAGTATCTTTTCATCAACAACTGACTAAAAATTACAAAATATTAAAACTGAAATAGCACATAGGTGAATGGAATCAGAATACCAAAACTGCTACTGGACATGCTAATGATTAAAACTTAAAAGACATTTTACACCAAAAATACTACTTAATGATGAGTCTGAAGTTGTTTTAAATTTTTAAATTTTACATATTCACATGTCTGTATTTTTACCTTTATCTTGTAAATAAAGAGTCCTCTTTCCATAGCCATATGAATGGTAATGTTCCCATATGAATTTTTTATCTTTGTCTTTGACCACCGCATAACTGTATTCGATTTTTGAGTCTTTGGTGAAAAGGCTTCTTGGAATGTCCAATTCCAGCTTCAGTTCTATATACTGATAATCAGACCTCCTGTAAATATTTAAAGGTTTACTAAACAAATAAATTCATTCAGCAAGTAAAAAATGTTAATTCTACTTCAGCTATTAGCAATATTTGCATTACAAAGAACCGCACTCATGTTGTTTCCTCCACTGAGCTTAAAACAGCAGATCTTTGCAAAAACAAAATACATAATATAATAAAATACATTCAAACCCATCTTAAGCAGTCACCTATGAGAAAAAAGCCAAACTGCTCTCCTAATTCATGCAACATCTCAAGTTTCAACTACCCAGAAACTTAATTTTCTTGGAAAATATCATCCATCAAATACAATTATTATTATTATTATTATTATTATTATTATTATTATTATTATTATTATTATTATTATAGTTTTTCTTCCTTATTACTGTTACTTAATCAATTTTATTGTAAAAAAAAATTAATCTATGTTTTGTAAAATTAACTGTTTTTTTGTTATCTTTGTCAGAACTTGCAGGAAGTTTTTCAGGCTACAAGCATAATTACCTGATCAACAATATTCTACTATATTTTGGTGTTTAAAATGCACACTAATGTACCATGCAAACCACAATTTTTGACCCAGAATGAGATAAAAACTTAGTTGTGTCATATAATGACTGTGATATAATACATTTTAAAATCTTGATAATTTTGCTTTGCTTTAATAGTATGACAATAGTTAGCCATTTCTTAATAGTGTATGAATCATCTTTTGCAACATGACCTTAAAATTATTTACAATTGACCAGTACTTGACTATTTCCTGGCCAATCAAGATAGAAATGGTGAATGCCAAAATGTCAGTGGAGCCCTTAATAGGTAGAAAGAGATATTTCTACTCTTTCTCACCCCTCAGAAGTTTTCCAAATAGAATTTTAAGGCACTCACTAGGCAAAGACACCTGTCTTGATCATTCTAAACAAAGATGGAGCTACTTCAGAGAGATAGTTCTTGGCAAGAATCCCAGATTGGCAAAGAAGATAAATCAAGTCATAATTACCACTGAATTTTAAACAACCCATTCCACATACAAGGCAAAAGGCTCACTCTTCTCATCATGGCTGGACTCAAAAGGCCAAGGATGTTCCAATTACACAATACACATGATTCAATCCTGATATTGGAGAGTAGGGATACTGGCCTCTGAAGTTCAAAATATGGGACATGAACAGAAAGAAGATGGGCCAATCCAAAGCTGTCACCACTAGAGAACTTCAGCTTGTTAGACAGAGCTGCCCTATAATCCTTAATAGTGGACGGTTAACACTGGGCTACACTACAGCCCTTAATAGTGGAAACTGAATCCAACGGGTGACAACTATGATCAAACCATTTCCTGCTGCACCAACCAAAGAAGATTCTCCCCTTTGCATCACAGACCCTATAAGCATTCTACATCATGGCCTGACAATGCAGTTGCAACCTGCTTGATAACCGGTCCTGGCAGATTGTTTGCTTGAGATTTGCCAGGCATGAAGGTAAAGAGCTTGTCATCTGCTGTGGTGAAGAGACCACAAATTTTGGGACAGCAGGTCACTCCTTTGTGATATTCTCCTTAGCTGTACCAAATGGTCAAAGAGATTAATAAACCACAACCATTATAGTAACAATTAACATGGGGCTATCAGCTGACTCGACCAGTAGAGGTCCCAAATTCATTGGGTACCTGCTGAATTATTCTGCAATGCAGGAATGTGTACAAAGAGAGATGATCCCACCTTAGAATCAAAGTATTCACTGCCCAGGCCCTCTGAACTGGCACTGGGAAGACATGAAAGAGGAGCTTGTTGTTCATTCTCATCACAATCATGTCACCAAGAGTATCTTCCACCATTTGAAAAATGACTGCTACCTCCTGGTGATTTCCTCTGATGCTGTTCAATGGAATAGGTTCAAAACTTCCATGCAAATAGAAGGAGCATAAGTATCTTCCTGACACCTGAAGTACTCTACTGATGACACATCTGAGGCTGACATTACTTAGTGGCTCTTTATAACACTGAAACATCTCTTTATGGCTAGAAACACTACTCCTGAATAACTATGCCCTCTCGGTTCAAGTGAATGCCCCACCCCTAATCTGACATGTCGGTCAACAGAAAGTAGTGATTACAAGTGTGAACACGGGATCAAGTAAGATACCAGTCACAAATAAACCACCGACTCAGGTAGTAGTGAAAATCTGATCCCAGGAAGATTAAAGAGCAGATAGAGGATTCTGGTATACTCTTCAGTTCGCCAGAAGCAGGAAATGGAGATGGCATAAATATAGACTCAATAAGTTCTCTTTGGTGTTCAGAGTCACCGGGTTTGAAAAGTTAAAGACAAGTTGGCATTGAGATCTCGACTAATAAAGAAATTATGACACACAGGATCATGTTAATCCTATCCTAGAAAACATGGACTCTCCAAGTTTGTGAAATAGTTCTTTGAGATATGATGGGGCCATATTGTTTGAAACTTTGTGCATAAGTCTAGCCTTTCTCAAAAATATTCGTTCACTTACTGTTAACATTTTAATATTATTCATTGCATTTGGAATGTTTTCAACATTATCTAGGATGAGTTTGCAAGCTCTTTTTTGCAAGTGGAATAATTTGCAAATATTCTTGTCGGAAGTGTTTCCCCAGATAACATTACAGTAGTCTAGGTGTGGTTGTATATAGCTTTTGTAATATATTAACCTATGTTTAGTTGATAGATATCGCCTAATCTTGCTTAATAACCAAAGACATGAATTGACTTTATGACATATGACTTGAATATGTTCATTCCATTGCAAATTGTTGTCAACCATTACCCCAAGGATTTTGTCATGGGTTACCATTTGTAGATCAATTTCATTCAACTTGAGATTCAAATTGTTATTTTCCAATTTTGCTTTTTTTTGTTGGGAAGTAATCATTAATACTTTAGTCTTGTCCGTGTTTACTTTCATGCCATTTTCCTTACACCAGGAATCTATTCTAAGTAAGGCTGTCTGAAGGGAGACCTCTAGGTCTGATTTTAGTTGTTTGAAATCTGATAGAGTGGTGTCATCTGCATATAAGTCGGTAGATGAAATACAGTTGCCTATTTTCAGTAATAGATCATTTATGAAAATGAGAAAGAGAAGTGGGCCAAGGATTGATCCTTATGGTACTCCACATGTAATTGGTTCTTCTTTAGAAAAACTGCTATTTATTTTGACACACTGTTTTCTCATTGTTAGATATGATGTAAACCAATCAATTGTTGAATTGTCACATTGATAAATGCTTAATTTATTGATAAGACTATCATGATCAACAAGGTCAAAAGCCTTTCTAAAATCAACCAGTACGGATCCAACTAATTTTCCCTGATCCAAGGCAGTAATCCATCTATCTATCATGGAGACCAAAGCTGTCTCACAGGAGTGGTTTTCTTGGAACCCTGATTGGTTTTGATGAATTAAATTATAGTTTGATAGATACATCGAAAGATTGTCATGGACATGCTTTTCAAGTAGTTTGTACAGAGTTGGCAATATAGATATTGGTCTGTAGTTATTGACATCTTCTTTACTGCCAGACTTGTGAATGGGGGTAACTTTTGCCAGTTTCCATGTCTGGGGAAACACTGAGGTGGTTATGCTTAGATTACATATGTAAGCTATGCTCGCAAATATTATGTTTGCAGCAGTCCTCAGGAGACATGGTCCAATATTATCTAGGCCTGTTGATTTCGTTGTTTCAGTAGTTTGCAAAAATTTTAAAACTTTTTCATTTGGTATTGCAGAGATAAAAAAGTTTATCAGGTGGGATTTTTTCCAAACAGCAATTTCTTAATTCATCATGATTAGAGTTTACAATGGGTTCCTTAATTCTGGAAGCTATGCTGACAAAAAATTTATTGAATGTATTTGCTATTTCAACATCCTCATCATTAATCCAGCTTTCCTGGCTAAGTTGTTGGGTTTTGGATGACCTTGTGGACCTTTTACCTGCACCTAGTTTGTTAAAAACTTTCCACATAGTATTCGTATTGCAATTATTTTCCAAAGCTGACTGATAGTAATACTTCTTTGCCTCATTGATCATTTTGATTACTTTATTTCTCCATGTCCTGTAATGTGCTTGTTGACCTACAGATTTGAAATAATCTCAAGTTTTCATGGCGTCTACAATGTCAGCAGTTAACCTATCAGGTTCCAGTTTTACTCTATGTGTTTTCATCGGTACATGTTTATCTACTACTTGTGCAAAAAGTTGAGTCCATACATCAAGCGCATCATCCACATCATCAAACATAGATAAAATACTCCAAGGAACATTACTGAGATCATCCAGAAATTTGTCTTCATCATAATGCTTAAATGATCTGTATGTTATGGTTTTATGAGTTTTGGATTTTACACCTGTTTTTAAGCCGGATTTTCTGGTTAGAAAAACTGGGAAGTGATCACTAAGACCTATCTTAGGAATATGTATTTTTGTCACATTTTCTTCCATGTTTGTATAGATATGATCTATTAGAGTTTTTGAGTGATCAGTTTCTTGTGTTGATTGGTCCACTAATTGGGTTAGACCAAAAGTTTCTGTGAAATTTAACCAATTTCTTTCAATCTTATTATTCATAAGATCCCTGTTGAAGTCGCCTAATATGTACATATATTTGGTTTTGGTCATCAATCACTTTTCAAAATGCTCATTCCATCCGACCTTCACAGAAGGGAACCTATAGACAAAACCCACTAGGAATGGCTTTGTATTTGATTGATTTACCTGGATCCATATTGCTTCAATTTCGTCTGATTCTAGATCATTTCTCCTTTCAACTGATAAACCATTTCTTGCATAAACAACAACTCCTCCACCCCCCTGAACCTCTATCCCGTCTGATTGGTGTGCCATAACCATCAATCAACAACAAGTCATTTGCATGATTGTCATTTAACTTTGTTTCTGTTAAACCCAGAATATGGACATTATTGACCTTAGATGATAATAATAAATTCAGTTGGTCTAACTTGTTATTCAGACCATGTATATTTATATGCCCAATGTGTAGACCTTTTCCATTAATTCCTAGATCTAATATGTCCTTAAAGTAAATATTCCTAGGAGGGTCAGACAAGGAGTTTAGTTCCACACTGACATTTCTGGCATTTCTTGAAGCATGCATGTAGTCTTTGTTAGAACATTCACAAACACATAATGTACTTCCACATTCAAAACATCCATCACAGTTGTCAGTTTGAGAGTTAAAATGTTCAACTGAGGTCCCAAACGAAACAACGAAACAACGTGTGCATCATCATCCAGTTGAGTTCCAAAGGTTTGTCTTGAAGCAGTAGAGAAATTATGTCTCATAAACAGGGCACTATCTTCATAGTCATAAACCTAGCTCCTGTTGCTAGGGTGAAACATTTCACAGTTGTTTGGCCTTATGTCCATATTCCAAATAGCTATGGCATTGAATTTTCATAGCATGTTTGCATGCATCAAAGCTATGCCCTGGTTCATAGCAATTATAGCACCTCCATAGCTTGTCTGGTTTGTTGAAAGTATTATCTTGGTCCCTGTCATATCTTTGATTAATGTATTTGCTTTTGAGTATTGGAACATGTTCATTTATTGCATTAAGAAAGTGTGAGAGACCCTATTTGTTTAAATGGGTTCTGTCCTTAGCCAAAAGGTGTTCCAGCACCAAGCCAGACTTTGTAACAAATGCATTTTCAATGTCAATCATTTTGTGGTCCCATTCAGTGCATACGTGTCCTATTAAGGCATTCAAGTTTCAAACATCATTGTCAATTCTTGGAGAAACTGTGCAAATGAATACCTTACAAGCTGGGTTATCCAAATAGATGTTATTCAAAATGTTGTAAAAATTGTCTTCAATTTGTTCAATCTCAATGTTGTTGTTAACATCATTTCCTCCAACACTGATGATAATGTTATCAAATTGAGAAAGGTCTGTTTCTCTGACAACATCAAGCATATGACCCATTCCCGTCCCAGGTAACGACTTGACTTTGACCCAAGGTTTAAGACCTCTTTCACTGACATATTTAATGATTAAGTCCCCAATTAGCAATGTTTCTTTTATGGGAATTTCCTGATGTTATGGGTGGCTTGATTTTCATTTATGAGAAGAATCCCTGGTATCGGAAAAGCAAAGAGTTTCACTGCTAATATTGGAATAGTGATGCTCATCATTCACAACATTTTTGTGATCTGAACTTGTCTCTGCAGAATCAGTAGTAAGATTTCCCTTGACAGAATGCTTTGAGAGTGAAGATGAGTTTTTATTTGCTGTGGTAGAATTAACAGCTTTCAATGCAGTTTCATTTTTGACACATTTGTCCATATTATTGTTAATCTTTTGAGTCTCTGATATGATTGACTTAAGTATGTCATCAACAGCTATGAATTTTTGTTCATTGGTTTTTATTTCCTTGGTGATGACATTCCCCCACTTTTCAGATTCTTCTTTTACTACTCTTACAATTCCAGTTTTCAAGTTTCTAATGTCTTCCATTATTGACAAAAGAATTTCAGGATCAATGGCAGCAGAACCATATTTTATTTCAGTTATTTTGGACAGCAGATTATCTTTGTCTCTATTCAAATGCTTCACCTTATCCTTCAGCTTACTGTTTTCCTCCTCAAGGATTAGACAGCGACTTGATGATTGGCTAAGGTCACATTTGACGGCTTTGTTTGTATTTTCCAGTAATGCAGATTTCACCTTAATATTTGAAAGCTGTTCAGCAAGCTTGTCATGTCTGTCTTTTGATGACAGGTAGTTTGTTTGTAAACATTCATGTTCTTTTGATAATTTTGTTTGTTGGGCCTTCAATTTTGCAATTTCCTGGTGCAGTGATTTATTTTCCCTCATTAGGGCTTTTATGTGCTTGTCACTGCCCTCAGCAACCACTGTTAACAGAGAAGACTTTTCTGATGGAGCTTCCAGCTGGGTGTTTTTCTCCTGGAGCAATTTGTTATCATTATCCCTTGTTAGGGCTGTCATCTTCTGTTCACTGACCTGCTCAGATTCCAGCTGGTGAATGGGTTCTGGACTCAATGGACTGCCTGGATGGGATTTCTGAATAGGTTCAGCAGATTGATGGGTACTACTAATTGGGCTGTCATTGATTGACAGGTATAACCTTTCCTTAGTGTTATGGATAGGGGTGGAGGAGATGGGCTGAGTGGTAATCTGTTTTACACATGTTTCTTCCTTCAGGTCATGGCAGGCAGTGAAAAAATATTGAAGCCAAAATCAAATGGCCTATTCCCTGAATATTGAGTCTACTAGTGGTACTGTAATATGTTATAGTTATATGCAGATTTTTCTCCTCATCGTGTAATTGGAAAATTTGACCATTTTGCTTGATGTTACTATATTTGTGCTCTAGATTTTTAAGCAGAAAGGTATGGACAGCACTTATCATGTGAGGGGAAACTGTAATTGTAACACTTTGAAGATTATATACAACCTGCAGAAATTCTGGCTGTTATTGGTCTGGTACATGTACATTGCTGTGGGTCATACTGAATTCTGGGTCATCATTTTCATGGTCCTGTGGATGATTTGTAGATTCCAGATTTTCTGTGGCATTATTACTCATCTGAGAAGGTAAGTTGAGGTCATGAGAGCTGAATCCTGAGAAGGAGTTAGATGAATCTGAGCTCAGGAGAAAGTTAGAAATCCAGTTTAAGGTTTTGTTTAGTGCAGTCATTTTGAACAAAGTCCTTTGTTTGATCCTCTTGATTTATGTCTTTGTTCCATCAAGGTTCACACAGTTTAGTTGAATAAAAGAGGCACAGAATGTTGCTAATACACTCTTGCATACATTATATCACAAATAATTTTGCTTGTACAAAATTTAAAGGCAGCATTATAGATAATCAGTTTCACATTTTCCATTTGGTAGCCATGTTGGATAACCTTAAAATCCTTTGTTTTGAACAGGTTTCCAAATTTATTTGAATAAATGAAAATGTGTACATTGAATCTCAATTACTTTAACATAAAATTGTCATAAATCCACAGTATGAAGTATGGCAATAGGTATTAGCATATTTAACACCAGTTTTTACACCTAGTTTTCTAAATTGAGTGGTGCTGTGTTAGAGCCATCCATACATGGCAGCCATTTTATGAACAATGAGTATACGATTGTCAGAAGAGGAGTGTAAGTATCTTGTTGGTGTATACATATGGGTGAGGCCGGATAGGTATGTTGGAATGGAGTTCGTGAGTGAAACATAGCACAGAGAACATATTTTTGTGTCTGATTCTGGATCGAATGGATAGCCAGTGTAGGGTACTGAGAAGTGGTGAGGTGTGCTCTGATCGAGGTACTCTAAAGATGATACTAGCAGCTGTGTTTTTAACTTTTTGAAGTTTCTGGAGTAGATATTGTGATGACCCAGACAGAATTGAGTTACAATAGTCCAGTCTTGAAATTAATAATGAACACAGAAGTGTTTTAGTGGCATCAACCGAAAGATATTTGCAAATGGAACTGATGTGTCTCAGCTCAAGATATGCAGCCTTGCATATGTTCATGACACATTGGTGAAATGTGAGAGTACTGTCCAGAGTAACACCTAGGTTTCATACTGACTGTGTGAATTTAATGTTGGTGTTGCTGATATATATTGTCTGAGATAAAGGATGTGAATGAGAAAGTCTATGTGTGGTGATCACAATGGCCTCAGTATTATCATCATTCTTCTGCAGCTTGTTACATGTCATCCATGATTTCACATCAGAAATGCACCTCTCTACTCCATGGATGGTATTATCAACTTCAATTGGGTGGCTGACTTGTATATTTGGGTGTCATCAGCGTACAATTGGTGAAACACTAGGTGATGATCCATGACACTTGAGAGCGCCTGAGTGTATAGAATGAAGAGTACAGGTCCAAGAACAGACACCTGTGGAACACCACAACATAGATCAACTGGGCTGGAATGTATTCCATTTGCAGATACAATTTGTGTTCTGTTGACTAAGTAGGACTTGGACCACTGTAAGGCTATAATCTGAATGCTAAATACATGCTGGAGACGGTGAAGTATATCATGGTCTATTATGTCAAATGCTGCAGACAAATCAAGGAGGGTGAGGACTGTAATTTTTCCACTATCCAAAGCAGAGAGAATGTCATTAAATACTTTCAAATGAGTAGTTTTAGTACTGTGGCAAGGGCGATATGCTGACTGTACATTGCTAAAAGGACTGTGAATTCAAATGAGATACAAGTTGGATTAGAACAACTTTTTCTAAGATTTGTTATATGAATGGGAGATTATAAACTGGGCAGTAGTTCTTTAAATCGTTATGGTCAAGTGTTGGTTTCTTCAGCAGAGGCTTTAGAATGGCAGTTTTGAAAATTGATGGGAATTCTCTAGATGAGAGAGAGATATTAATAACATCAGTTAGTGGAGGCAATATTGGCCTATGCACTCAAGCAGCAGTGATGTTGGTATTGGATCAAGTTCACAAGACTTAGGTGCACTCTTCATCATGATGGTTCATACTAAATCAATAGAGACAGGCTCAAATGCTCCTTATGTTTGTCACTGAAATTCTGTATCATAACTGTATGGTGATGAGTCAATTAAAATTGTGTTGTCAACCGAATCTCTAATGGTTTGTACTTTGTCATGGAAGAAATTTGCAAATAGGTCTGGAAGGTTTACTGGAGAGAAGAAAGCTGGAAGTGGTGTACATTTGTTCCTTGACATTAGTTTGTTAGTTATCTCAAAGAGCTCTTTGCAGCTGGAACTCTCTGTGATCTTCGTAGTGTAGTGGAATGATTTGGCTAAATGGACTATGTTTGTGACGTTCTTCTTAGCAGCTTCATAGATTTGTTTATGAATAGTGAGTCTGGTCGAAAGCCAAAGCCTCTCTGCTTTACGGCGATGTCTTTTAGCAGTGTGAAGCTAGTCCCTAACACTGCTATTCCACTTTTCTTTGTTGATATTCTGCATTTGGTGGCTGGGGCATGTTTTTCAAGCAATGAACACAGACAGTTATCGAGTTGTTCTGCTGTAGGATGCAAGTAAGTTGTTAGGTTTTCTTAGATGTCATGCATTAATTTGGTTCTATTTACCATATTGAGGTTTCTCTTAGTAGCAAATAAAGGTGGAGGGTTAGGGACTGATACGTCAAGATGGCATATAATGCAGAGGTGATCTGATAAAAGTTCGTGGGATACAAGGGTGGATTGCAGAATATTATCATCAGGTCTATGAAGAAACCAGTTTAAAATATGACCCAGTTTATGGGTGGGTTGGTTAACTGACTGTTTAAGGTTGAAAACATGAATGGAATCTAGGAGTTTTGACGTGTATAGGTTTCCAGGACAGTCAAAGTGAAATCTGAAATCTCCAAGAATAATTAGGTTGCCACCTATCGAATTTCCATACTCCAGAAGATTTAGAAACTGCTCCAAAAAGAGATATTCAGTCAGCTTGTTTTTTCTACTAGGAGGACGGCGGTAGAGACAGAAAAAATGGACTGACCTTTGTTCCAGTGTGAGTGTTGTTTGAACTAGTTCAAACAATGTGTGGCAGAAATTGAAGGTTGTGTTGTACATAAGGCATTTTATCATGGAATTCTTTGTGATGACAGCTATTCCACCTCCGTGAAAGTTGTGTGGGAACAACTTGATGGAGTAAGCAGTGGGTGTTAAATCCATGCACTTGGGCTCATTGCCTGATGTTTTTTACCATGTTTCTGTCAGGAAGAAGTCGATATTCTGGTCGTTAATAAATTTAACTATTTCTGTGTGCCTTTCCAGTGATCCTACGGATTGAGCATTGAATAATGCAATATGTAGTGATATCTCTGGGACAGTTGATGCAATGGTTGACGATTTAAGATGAATTTGCACCAGGTTATCAAAATTAACGGCCAAATTTTTTAAAACTGTTTATCTGTTAAAGAAGAAAGGGAGATAACTGGAATTCTTCTTCCTGTTCTAAGCTGGCCAACTTTGAAACGTTTCTTTTTTCGCATCTGTTTACATTTAAGTAATGATGAATGTAGTCCCAGTTCGTTTAGTCTTGAACACAATGTAATATGAACAGCCAAGGTGTGGTCATTTAATGCAATTAATGAGGGTCCATCATAGCGTAAGAAAGTTCACTGGCGATCACAAGATGGCGGTTTATTAAAAAACAAAGGACGTCTTAACAGTGGAACAAGACAGCTGAGAAAAATTATAATTGTTCTCATTTCCAAAACAAGGAGATGAAGAAACACATATGAACTGAACAGCCAATGCATGACGAAATACAATAACATAGACAAAGACAGACGTCAAGCACATATATCATGAAAAACAGCACAAAAATGGAAGAGCTGCATCAAGCAGTTAAACAAAAGTGGCCATCTTTCCGGAAGTCATCTATGAGAATAAAGCAGAAGCATCCATAGGCGCTTACATAAGGTAAAGGATTAGGTAGAAAAACTAATTAGGAACTAAAACTTTCAACCTTTCTTTGTGACCAGAAAGATTGGGGAATAAAAGACAGAGCCAGATCATTTAAGACCCTCTCTACCAGGCCCTTCTGAGAGTGTACCTCTTCTCTTAACTGTACCAGTTAAAATTGATGAGAGCTGATAGTGGTCTGGGATAGGAGAGATCATTCATTGAACCAAAGTCAATAGATAGTCAGAAACAACTTGAGCATTGTCAATCAAAGTTATATTCCTAAATCATGGGGTATTCCCTTAAAATTTAATTTCTGAATATTTTATACAAAAATATAAACAGTGCAGTCCATATGTTTTTACTAATCTATACATTTATTGCTCAAAGTAAAATGAAAACATTTATATTTCTTTTGATATATTGTTGTAAACTATGCAATATGTAAAAAACAAAGGGAGATAATCTGTGCTGCAAATATAATTTCAGACATTTACTGCAGCGAAAATGATGCAGACTTGCTTTTGGAAAATGAGACACTTACTTTAGAAATGGGATTAACTTAATTTCTTTCATGTTAGATATAAATTAGTTTCTTCTGGCTTACTCAGTCTCAAAAAACAGTCCTTACAGTTATGATCTGATGGTAGACAGATGATAGTATTCATAGGTAAGATTTGTAAAATTATTTTGCATGGCATTGTAAAAAATTGACAGATTTTTACTTTTTCAACTACCTACTCTGCATCTATCTTTGTGTGTGTGTGTGTGTGTGTGTGTGTAAACAGAATGGGGTTTTTTCTCTGATACTCTGATATTTTCTTACAACATAATATAATTTCAAAGGCCTGTGTCTACACATTGGGACATTATATTGAAACAGATGATATTTACGCAAATATATTCTGAAACAAAACTCCTAATATTTACCAATAGTTTAATCAGATTAACTCTTGATCACTACAAAATGTATATGAAATGCTAAAATATCTTTCAAAACTAATAAATGGCAATAATTTTTCACAAAGGGAATCTGCATTTCTACATGTACAAGTATCAATGGAAAACAGTAAGTATATTCTGCTTGGGTATCATCATGTCGAAGTCATATTGGGACTGTATCCCTTCTGTTCTAGTTTCTAGAACATTCCATATTAACTGGAGAACAGAATATTTAGCTTGAATATGGGGACTTGCATCCTGGAAAAGGAGGGCAATGCAGTGGTGGCAGGTAATTAATAATACTGACTTTCCTGAAAAGTGCAATTCTCTTACTTTTTCCTGACATGTTTTGAGAGCTTTGAAGGAAGAAAATAATAATCCCTTAATTACCTAATTAATTCTGCTACATGTTTGTCAGAAAGTGATGCTCCCAGCTCTTCATTTCCAAATTGAATAAGGACTTGATCCCCATGTGACAACTTAAAATCAGGGGAAAGAAGTGCATGAAAATGAACCCGGGCATCTTCAATTTTTCTGTCAATAGAAAATAAAATTATGTTAAATGACAGAAATATCATTAAAATGACTGAAATCTGTATTTTTAACTTATGCAACAACTTAAACTAGATAAAAGTGGATTGCAAAGGTTCCCAGTTACTGAACTTCTTCAGCATGGCCTAAACTGAAAAACTGCAAAAAACAAACCTTACTACAAGCAAAAACTACAGAATATAACTTTACAAAGCAAAATATGGCTAGTGAAAGAGAAAATATTCAAGTAGCATTTTATCAAAATTTGCACCTGACTTAAATCATTTTTCATGCCTTTAATTATCATTTTGAAACAAAAAACAAGGTTTTGGTTTGTGCTATAGCACAGGAACACAAGTTGGCTATTTAGTGATGTAAAAATTGGAGTGCCTTGCCCAAGCACACACTGCAGTAGCTGACCCAGGCTGGTCTAATGGTAGATTCTAACCCACACCCTTTCATCTGCAAGTCCAGCACACTAACCACCTAGCTACCAAAAACCATGGAAAATCTGAGAGGTTTTTTGGGGGGTTATTTGAAACAAACATTAACAAAAGTACAGTGAACACCTCATTATACACCTGCTCCAGTTTAAATAGTCTATATACTCTTGTGCAGAACCCACGTTTCTACTTTAGTCAGTGACCTTGACCTTTTGACCCGCAAATTGATAGGCTTATTCTGTACCCCAAGTGAATGCCAGCCACAAAGATGAACCAATCTTAATGTTCCTTAACCATTTTTCTCCTGTCAGTTACAGCAAAGCAGCTTCTTTCTTACTCCAAGTGCAAAGTAAATCAATCACAATGTTTGTCCATGTATATGATGTAGAAATTATTTGTTTTCTCCAAAATATATTTATAATCTTTCAGTCACTATGACCTGGATTTCACCTTTTAAAACCAAATCAATTGGCTTCTTAAGTGCAGTTCAATCTATAAAGTTAGGTAACTGTGATTAAAGAAAACTTATAGAAAATCATTTTTCTTCTTTCAGTCAGCGACACTGAAATTTGATAATTTGACATCAACATTAAATAGTTCTTTATCACCTCTGCAAGCCATCCCTGAATTTTAAAAATGTAAATGGTGAAAAGCACAAGTTTTTGTGCAGTTTCTTCTTTCAGTCACAGACGGATGGTCCAACAACAATAATATAACATAACATAATTATTTCAATTTAAAATGGGAATATAAAAAAACCCATAAAATCCAAAACTTATAAGATGCATACTGAAATGGAAAAGTATATTTAGAGTACTGTCTGTTACAGTGCCATTAAAGTTACTCATTTATAATCCAATAGGTTTCTTTTTTTGAGAAGAAAGAAACATGCATTGAAATATCTTCTCAAAATCCAAATTATTTTGAGCAAACAGCCACCCTGACAGATAGCAGTATACCACACATATACCATCCATACCTGCAACACAGAAGTTAAATGGAAAAATCAAGTCTTGTCTTTGAAACAAACATTTTTAACACTGATGACAACAATATTGTTTCTATCTGGAATACGAGTCCTACCCAATGATACTACCTGGGCAACAACAACAGTAATAATAATAATAATAATAATAATAATAATAATAATAATAATAATATGATTATGATGATGCTGATAAAGAATGATGCGGTGATAATAGTGATCATCAACTTTACCTCTGAACAAAACTCTTTGCAGGCCTCTTTCCACCAGCAACATCATCCTAAAAAATTAGATTATAATTAATCATTTAGCCTTCATAAAAATGTTACATTTCTCTTCTTCTTTCACTCTCTTACAACTTCAAACTCCAGTCAGTTTTATCTCAAATGCAACCTTTCAAACAATAAAGCATTAGGCCAAAGTGGGCCTGAGATTATGATTCTGCTGGTGTTCAGACACATATTACTGTTTTAAAGACTGCCAAATACACATACCATTCTACTGTTCAATACTACCAGTATAATGATTTTAAAAAATAAAATGATACATTTTATGCATTCTATCTACACAACAAAATGTACCATTGGAACTGGGAACCAGAATTGTTCCACCAGGGTAACCAGTTTTTCCACAAGTACAACCACCTATGCAATGATGCATAAATAATAATAATAATAATAATAATAATAATAATAATAATAATAATGCTTAATTCATAGAGGGCGACTATAGTCAAGGACTATTCTCCCTTGAGGCCCTTTAAAGGAGAGTATAACAATGCACATTATATGAAGATAGCAATAAGTAATGCTTATTTTTACGTTTAGCATTAAAATACTACATTACATTATCTATTAAAAACACATACATGCTCATGATATCGCTTATTAAATACTCTAATATTTTCAGCAGATTTTACATGTAGTGGAAACTTGTTCCACAGAACTGTACTAGAGTATTGGAAGCTCTTTTTAAATTGCTCCGTTCTTGGTTTGGTGCTAGAAGGTCTCCATGTGCTATTGATCTCAACTGGTATTGTGTTGAAAGATGCCTGAATAAGTTCTGAAGATTAAATGGTGCATGCAGTTCCATGTAGACATTTAGATAAAAGAACTGCCTTGTAAAAGTCTATCCTGTCATACTGGCAATATAATAAAGACTTTGTATATCTTAGGTGTTGGGAGAAGAACTTTCAATTCCCTTTATTTTGATGCATGATTGATGGGTGTACTTTAGGTTCTAGAGTATACAGCTTGGGCTAACTTAAAATGTGCTCATGTAAACAAACTGCTAGCTCCGCATGATCATTTTCGCTTCCTGGACTTCAGAGGTAAATTGTAGAAAAATGGTCCGATAACTTTTTTTACTTTTCAGATGTTTTGTAATTTGTTCATTACACTTTCAGAAGCTGCTATTGCCTACTTCAGCAAAATTCGTTTTCCCTAGTTTAATAACTGCTAAAGTTGGTGTACTTTTGATTAATTCTGGCTAATTTTTCAAGCACAAGGAAGCATCCATTTTGTTATACCATGTGCTTAGATCATGTACAATTTCCACAAGTGCAGTATCCAAAGAAATATCAGCCACATTACATCAAAGTAGCATTGAAATATGCCAACATTATCTCCATTGTGCATGTTAGAAATGCAAACAACTTCACCTCACATACGTCACTATCTGAAAAGTACATACTAACTGGTGAGCGCCCCCATAGCAGTTTCCCCCCTACATTTGAACAATAATTCATTGTTGGAAGAATGTATGACTTGTAGCATAGATTGAGAGTTCTGACTAATTCAATTAAGAGTGATGTGTAAAAAAAAAAGTGATAAATTCATTGCCTTGCTGTTCTAACTTGGAGAGTTTAAAGTTAATGGCAGCATAATTATTTAGGTGTTATAAGTAATAAAGGAAACCAAGGCGGTTCATGGAGACATGTAAGTCTGATAAAAAATCATCTGACCAGTACCAGTAGTGAGATAAAAGACCATAATGATTTCTGCAGAACACTTGCATTAAGTATTTTGAATATTCTGTCCTTTTTAAATTGTTATTGTGTTTATTATGGTGTATTACAAGCAATATTTACCATCAGATCTTATAAACTGGTTTTCTTTTCTATTTATATCAACACCCTGAATGGTACATTTTCTATCAACAGTAAAAAGAAATCAACAAAGAAATATTACAAGAAGTTTAACAATACTTCAAAACCAAACTTTAAGTGGGTTCAGGCAAGTAGCATTGTGTGTTTCATGCAATGTGGATTTAAAGATAGTATATGGAGGCAGAATGAATCACATGGTATATATTAACCATGTATATAATGATTCTTCAATAAAAAACCCATCCACTTTGAAGCCTCCTTTGATATCTGATCAAAAGTTCTGTCATTGCCACATTCCATTGCTAACATGGAGAAGATATTCTCCATTTTCCAAGAAATACTGAAATACTGAGTGACTCAAGTGGAAATCTGGATCAGGAAACTAACAGCCTGTTAAGTGTGACAAATCAATAATCACAATGAAAGACATTAGTGGTCACTAATCTGTGTGTTGTGAGGGAAACTAAAATACGTGTGTAAAGTTTTATTTTAAATCTCTGCTGTGAACTATGAGATATACAACTATTCCTTTTTCATTTAAGTGATAATAATTTGTATTAATCAAATTTATTATTGTAACATCTGCCATCAAGATGACAAAAGATGCACTTCTTTTGTTTTCAGTCTACATTAAGATGCATACAATTTGTCAATAAAATATCCAATCAATAAAGCTAATCTAATGATAATTTTTTAAAATCTATTGATTTTGATGTCCTGATTCTGTTAATGTATAAAAGTAATAATAAAAGTAATACAAAGCTTCCATTCCACTGGTATATGCCATATTTACCAATAAAATTTGCCTTTGTACTGGAACAATTAGGTGAGGCTGTTAGTATTCATGTACGGACAAACTTTAAAGTGTGTTCTATATCTTGAAAGCTAACTGTCCTACCATCAAAGCCTGTAAGACGCTGACTTATTATTTTCATAGTTTAAATTCCATATCCTTGCTGACTCTGATCAGTGATTGTCAGCAACAGCACAGCACTAGAAGTAAAATTGGTTTATCTCTTTGATGTGTTGCAAGGGTTTTATATTTGATTCAAGATGAAACAATAAAAATTAACGCACTCCTCTTTCTGTTTCATAGCTGTAAATCCAAACTGTCACATTCTGCTTCCTTCCATTTGTTTTAGAATCTTGAATATTGATATATTTATATGTTATTAAGTTGGTTTTTGTGTGTAATCCATTGGTGCTTTTATTTACTTTTGTTCAAAACAATAACCTAGTTTTTGTTTGCTGTGGGGCCAGCTTGGTTTGGAATTTGACTGATTCTATTTAATGATGGTTGTCATGTAATCTAACCATGCTGAAGTTAAAGGCTTTCATTCACATCAAGCCATTAAAACAAATTTTTTTATGAAAACACTAACTATTTACTTTGTTTGTAAACTCTGAACCAAAATTGTTAATTGCGTGTTGATTATGTTGGTGACTGAGTGTGATGGTATAAGAATGGGATTACACTATAGTTTATTCCACACAGCATCACAAATGTTATCATATCTGTAACTCAGTAAATCATTAAATATAATTAAAAGTACCTAATCATAATTGATTTTACATAGTTTGTATGCAACAAATTAGGTACTTTTAGCTACATTCAATAATACTGTGATGATAATTTAATCTCACTTCGGTATAATAAATGTCACTATCAGTCATCAACATAATCCACACACAATTAACAACTTTGGATAAAAGTTCACAAGATGCATTTACTAGCTTTGAGATGGTATCCTGTAAAGATGCATACTTAGCATCAAGTTATTTTTAGTCTTCCTCAACCTCAGTCGTTTTAGCTACTGGTACCTTTTTTTTTTGTTGCATATTCAAATTCTTTGAATTCTGTTTTGGTCCTCTTCCTGTCTCTTTTCTTGATTTTAAATTTCCCAACTCTGGCTCCATGCTTTCTTTAACCTGTTCCTTGACTAAAGTATTACTCTGAGTTGCCAAAGCAGAAGCACCAGTTCTTTCAGTTCTTTTCCCTGAAAGCACCTGCCCATTACCTGTGTTTTCACTTTTGTCCATGACAGAGTTTATTCCATTTCTAGTCTCTTGAATAGTTGCTATCTCTTTGCCCTGATTTTCTGTTCTTTCATCCTCAACCGCATGACCATTTTCTGTGTTTGAATTCTGTTTTGGTCCTCTTCCTGTCTCTTTTTTTGATTTTAAATTTCCCACCTCTGGCTCCATGCTTTCTTTAACCTGTTCCTTGACTAAAGTATTACTCTGAGTTGCCAAAGCAGAAGCACCAGTTCTTTCAGTTATTTTCCCTGAAAGCACCTGCCCATTACCTGTGTTTTCACTTTTGTCCATGACAGAGTTTATTCCATTTCTAGTCTCTTGAATAGGTGCTATCTCTTTGCCCTGATTTTCTGTTCTTTCATCATCAACCGCATGACCATTTTCTGTGTTTTCACTTTTGTCCTTGTCAGAGTTTATTTCATTTCCAGTTTCTTGAATAGTTACTTTCTCTTTAACTGCATGTACGTGATCAATGGATCCTTTTTCCAAAGTGTCAGCTGGCTGGCTATTATCTGCAGTCTTTTCATCAATCTTCTCTACCAATTTTTGTGGTGATTCTTGTATATCCTTTAAAGACTCAAGGCAACAAGGGTTTGATATATCCAGGGTCTTTTTCTTCACTTGCTTTCTTTTAAATTTCATCTTTCTTTTCATATCCTGAGACTCACCATCAAGACTATTTTTTTTAACATTTTCTGATATGGATCTACTCTGAGGCAAAGAATGAATTGGAAAAAGAGATGGTTTAACAATTTCTTCATTTGGCCTCGGAGAAGAGGAAACTGGAAATCTGAATGCAGAGTCTTGCTGCACATTTATGTTGTCTGGACCATTTTCTGCATCAGACTTGGCACATAAGCTAATCTCTGCAAAAGTGAGAAATAACTGTATTTAGATTAACTTGAGCAGTAAACAATAAATTTAATACTAAGAAATATTATTATATGAAAACATAAACAGATGCTGAAATACATAGTAAATAATGAGCATTCGCTTGGTCATAATCATATATGTTAAGCAGAACAATTGACTGGGAAGTCATTAATACATGTGATATTTTTGCAACAACCTTCAGGGGGATTCTTTCCTAAATACATATTAAGAAAAAAGAACTCAGGAAGGCTCTCCAGAGTTCCTAAAAGTTATTGATGCTCAAATTGGGTTTAAAAGAATTTCAAGGAATCCACAATATGTGCACTGCTTCTTTTTAACTTCTAAGTGTTGACACCATATCTAATAATCTCAAGTGATAAATATATTGGATGTAATATTAGTACCGTTATCATTTTATGAGCAATGAGATATCATTAAGAGTCTTTGGTGAAAACACCATATCAATATGATTGCCCATTAAACAGATTTTCATGATGCACATGTGGCAGCTATTACTGGATATAAGATTGACACAGTTTTCATTTCTGATCAACTAGATATCATAAGAAGTGGTGAAAACCCCAAGATAATATGGCCATCAAATTAGAAGCATAGGAAAGATTTTCAAGATGGTCACCATCTTGATCATATTGTCAGATCATTATTGTTTTCATTTGAGACCAACTAGATACTGTACCTTATATAAGTAGTCTTTTGGTGAACACCCATGTCAAAATGATGTTTCATTTAGGTGCAATATCAATAAATAGATTCTCAAGGATGTTATATTGAATGCCAGACAGGCACCATTTTCTTTAAAGACCAACTAAATATATTAAAGTATTTTGCTGACAACCCCAAGCTAATCTGACCATCCACCTGGGAGAAGTATCAAAAGCAAGTTTTCAAGATGACTGTTATGGTACCCATATTGAATGTTTGATCAGCGCTATTTTCAGTTACAACCAACTAGATATTTTGACAAAACCCGATGTGGATATGACCATCCATCCTGAAGTAGCAATAACAAGATTTTTAAGATGGCCAGAATGGTGACCAAAATAGGAAGCCTGATTGGAACCATTTTCATATAGGACCAACCTGTCATCAGACTAAGTATAATATTGAAATCCTCATGGCAATAGGTCTTCCTGTCCAGCAGATGCGGTAGCCATACTGGATGTAAAATCATCATTTTCATTTAGGACCAACCAAACATCATAAGCTTTTCAATGAAAACCCAAGCTGACATGACCATTCATTCATGAGAAATAATGAAAAGATCTTTATGGAAGGCCACTGTGGCATGCATATTGTCTAAATGGCACCAATCAGACCAGCTAAATATTATAACAGTAGTCATAATATTTACAAGATGATCAATAATAGTGGCAATAGTTAGGGACCAATTTCATTTAGAACAAACTAGAGACCATGATAAGTCTTTGTGCAAAAGACCAATGTTGATATGACCATCCATTTTGAAGGAGTAGCCATGACAAGATTTCCAAGATGGCTGCTGTGGTAGTCATATTAGATATCAGATTGGCATCATTTTCATTAAGAATCGACTAGATATCATATGAAGTTTTCTGGTTAAAACCAGATGTCAGTTTGACTTTCAATTAAACAGGAGTAGCAAAACAAGATTTTCAAGGGACATTGGGTGGCAGATTAGTCTGAGGCACTCACCAATACAGATAACCAATATCTCACCTGTTTGTGTAGGTTAGTCTCAAAAACTCAATCAATATGTGAGAAAGCTTGCAAGTAGCATCCGGTGGATTGGTGATTCTTCCCAGGATTTTTCTGGGCTTTTCCTCTACTACATTTTTTTAAAATGCCCTAAAAACAGGACTCTATGCTGACCGTGAATACATCACACTACACACATCACTCATTTTCTCATCAAAAATGGCAGTTAATGCCTAGAATGAACATGAATTTACAACTTATAATAAAATGTCATATATACTGTCAAATTTCCTTTCAAAAAAGTTTCACACTACACTGTAAATAACAACAGCTGACAAACTATCAATAAAATGTTAGTAGTGCCTACTGCTCACAACACTGTAAGAAATAAATAAAATTAAAATTAGCACTGTCAAGTGAAATTCATGTTCTGGTTTTACCTTTCTGTGTAATCATCAAAACTGTGATATGCCCTATTGTATTGTTACAACTCCATGATTTTAAACTAACAGAAAAGCAAAACCACAAAATGAAATTCAACAGATAATTTATTTTTGTAGAATACAAGTGAAAGTTAAAAAGGAGCATACTGTATTGTGAACTATGTATAAAACTATAGTGTGTTCCAATTGAATTCTAGTACTGAATGTGCTGATGTACCAATGGCCTTGAATGCGCATCAACAGTCTTGATGCATCAAAATAATATAATCCAGAATGTCTTGGAATAAATTCATGATGAAGATATCATCTTCCTGGCTTGGTAAGTTTGTTGACTCTCCTCAATATCTAATATCTGATGTGACCAAAGGCTACAAAATGGACAACTGTCTCATATCTTACAGTGTGGACTGGATAAACAAGTGGGGGGGGGGAGTGTCTAAGGAGATTTCTTTGTGGCCCCACTTACCCATACCTTGCTTAAACATTGCTCCTGAAATAAAGATGCTAAAAGAAGAACGATACACAAAAAATGGAAAAAAGCACCAGGTAAAGTCTGAAATAAGTTGATGTGAATATAACTTATTCAGCAAAAGGACACCTAACGCATTTCACCTGTACAGAAAAGCAATGATATGGTCAAACAGGGTATCTCTTTTTAAAAAGAATGTTACTTTGAAGGAATTAGCAAAAAATTCCAGAATACAATTGCTACTACACCTCTCCCTCAATGACTTTCACACATCAGTTTCCAAAAACATAGACCACACTTTAAACGAGAGCGCGAGTTACTGATGGACCTATAGAAACATCAAGAGAACCGTGGGAGCGGGGTGGGTGTAACTGAGCTGTTTAATGACTGAATCATAATTTTATTATCAGGTTGAGAATAATTATCAATAAAGCACTTTTTCTGATGAAGTTGTTCATTATTCAGTATAAATTACATTTATTTTCAAAATGTCAAACTGTCAAACATCTGAAAGATCAATAACACAATTCCAACTAGTTTCAACAATCAAAACGGTACACAAAAACATATGTATATTACGCCATGGCATTTTGTTTTGTTGATTAGTCTGATTTCCAGAGTAGTAAATAATATTATTTTGTGAAACAAGGAGTCTACTTATCAGGGAACCAGACTAACTATTGATGCACTTCCAAACAAGATTCCTTTTTATCAAAAACACTCAACATTTATTTTGTGAGACAGTTGAAATTAAATTTTGGCATTGTTCAATTAGTGAAATATTGATGCCATGATTTCACTGCAAGTAACAGTGAAACTTCTTATCATCCTTGAGGAACTCTCTTTGTTCAAATTCATGAATTCTCTGAAACTCGTCTTGCCCACAATGGTCCATATCCGTAAAACAAAGTTCTTTATTTTACAAAATGTTCATATTGTGATGATTGCCATGCTATCTTTTAAATCACAATTATGATTGAGTAGGTTAATAATAAGGTAGTTTAATTAACTTACATACGCAATAACACTTATAACAGTGTTTGATTAACTGAAATTAGTTACCCAACATACGACCGAGGCTGATGATTCTTAAAGCATGTAGGATTTTTAAGCCTTTTAACTTTTTACAAATTATTCCACCCTTTTTTTATTCAAAAGATGAAATTAACGGGATAATAGAAAAGGTGGCCTGCTTTTTATTTAGCGGAACAACACAACAAATGCTTCTGCTAGTCACTCCTGACTCTGCGTTATAAGCGGGTTCACAAGAAATCAGGGCATTTGCTATCAAGGGAGTGGTGTAAAAAGAAAATATTACTGAAGGCTATCAGAACTAAAATTAGAAAGAACCAGAGTTCTTGGTAAACAAGTTTTACAACTGGTAATATTAGGAAGTGGTGTGTAACCTGCTTACCATGTATAAAATGTCACAATAATTGATAAAGGTAAAGTGATGAAAATGATTAACAGGTGAGTTGTAGAGTATAAAATGTAAGAATATGGAATTTAAATAAAATAACTAACCTGACAGCTTAGAGAATGCTATCTGAATACAAATATAACAATCAACTGAGTTACTAACACCCTCAGAATGGATAAACAAGATGCCAAAATCTTCACCACATTAATGGAACAAATCTTTAAAAAACTCAAGACAGCTTAATTAAGCAAGGATTAAACAAATTTGATTGGGGTATAATCCTGAAGTTGACAAAGAATATTTAGCACACAAAATAATAATTCACTCATTAATCCATGTAAGAGGCAGCTAATCTTCTTTATGTAAACAATGCTGAACCATACATGATGATGATAAAAAAATACATAAGGGTCTTTCATGCATATGTGAGTATGGGACTCATACAGGGCCATTTCATGTGTTCAGGAATATTCTGGTTCACTCGAATGTGAGAATGGAATTTCAATTGGTCAGTTGAGTATTTTTCTCCCAGAAAAGTACCAGTTATGCAACAGCAACAGTTAAAATATTATTGATATTAAATAAGGGTATTTATAATTACACATTATACACGCCATATTACACATTATACACGCCATATGTTTAACAGTCCTCAATCTATGCACTAGCAGGGCAGTTAACTCTAAATCTTTATAACATATGCAGAAACTATCATTTTCTTAATAATTTTACCATGATCATAATTTATGACCTTAAGACCAGAATCAATGGTATTCTTTGTGGGTACATGAGAAACCTTGCCACTAGCTTCTCGTGTTTCGGTGGTTCTTTCCGGAGTTTTCTCAGGTTCTTCCTTCCTCTTAAACCAAACAACATCTTTGTTAACCTCTGTGCAAGACATCCACAATGTTTAGTGATGGAACATGCTCTAGAACAGAAGTTATTTCTTCAAACTCCCTGACTTTTGACCTGTTCACTCAAATCAAAAGGCCACTTCCATACATTAAGTGCAAGTCCACCCCAAACTTTGATCAAGATAACTGTACATAGTCTATAACAAAAGCAATCATGCAAAAACCACTTTGTCTTCCTTTGGTCAAAGTGGCTTTGACCTAAATTTTGGTCCCTAAATGAATAAGCTTCTTTCTTTCCCAACATACAAGTCATCCACTAACTATGATGAAGGTACATGGTCAAGAATTCAATTTTTTTTGTGCATAAACCATTTTTGTTCATTCAGTCACAGCTACCTGTTGAATTCTCACACCATCCCATTTGTACTCCACCCCCAATTTTAAAAAGAGAAGTCATCAAGGATGTGAAAAATACACAAAGCTTAGTCATTTCAGTAATTGATTTTTAAATTTCTAACTTGATTGTCAACATGGGGGCGCCAAACACTGTCAACTTCTTGGTATTTTGAATGAAACAGGATTTTCTTTAGTACACATATACAGTCACCATATTTGTTGAGGCAGTCATTGTTTTCAAGCAACAGATGTGATGTAGTCCACTGTCTTTGAAAATCTAAATAATTCTGTAAATTTGGTAGTTTAAAGACTTCCAAACATATATTGAAAGAAATTAAATAATCCTCTCATTTAATATCAGATTTGCTGAATTTCACTGTAGAAATAAGTGTAAACTAACATTAACCTTCTTCGTCATCAGATAACTTCTTTTGGATGATGTCCACCATATAATGTACCTTATAAGGAGATTGCATCTTTATTTGGAAAAATAAACAAAAGTAAATATGGTATGCATCGAATAATGTATTGCAGAATGTCAAAATATGGTATACAAATTACCATGATAATCTCAAGTTATCTGTCACGGCAAACAAAAGTACAATTAGTGTAAACATACCAAAATAATTTACCTCACAGAGGCTAAATAATTTTATCATTTAATTCCTGAAAAACATTGCTATGATGGCCTAGTGCTTAAAGTGTCAGCCGTGGAAGTGGGAGGTCGTGGGTTTGATTACCCATCTGAGTCATACCAAAGACTAATAGTACTAACAGCTGCCTCACTTGGTGTTCAGCATTAAGACTGGTCAGCCTGGTGTCAGGATAATGTGACTGGGTGGGACATCATGCTACATGTCTGCGGCATGATGCCACAGTGCTAGATATCAATATAAACTGCCTCACTGCAGATATTGTAGCGATATGACTGATTTATTTTTAAAGCTACGTTAAAAATCCTAATTACAATAACACTTCATGAAAAAACAGCTTTGCTTAGGTAGTAGATTTTAAAAAGACCCATCTATTTGTCTTTGACAATGTGTAGTTTTATTTGTTCCACTGATAGATATAGAATCACTTGGTAACCTCAATATAGTTGAGGCTACGATACTGTAGCTATCTGGTATTGAGCTGAAACAAAATTGACAAATGATGGACAGAAAAACAGATAAATTACATCATAACATAATTCACTCTGCTTTATGCCCAAAATATAAAAAGACAGTGTATCCCTGGGGTGTAAAATTGATGGTAACAAAAATCTCCTTGGTGTCAGAACTGGTAGTCAAATAAAAAATGTGGTGGTAAAAAATGTACGGAAACATTTTTAACTGACCCATACTTTTTCAGCTTGAAATAGGATATTTCAACTTGCACAACATACTCTCTCTCTCTAAAAATACAAATAAACCAACATGCACAATCAACAAACAAATGCATTGTCCATTCAAAGAATAATTTTATTAGTTCATTTTTCTTTTAGTTTAATGTCATACTTTTAACAGTCTCCTTATAATGTTTTAGTAGCAATATTACAGACCAACACAATAGATATAAGCCAATACAAAAAGCCAAATATATCTTTTTAACCAAATGGCAGTTAATTTACTGCCTGTCATAAAATGTGTACTATCATTGGTTTCATTGGACTTCATCTTAGAACACATTTATCCAAAAATTAAAGAGGCTATTGATTCATCTTATCATTAATAAGTTACATTTGAACTTCGAATTTTCTTTTACTGCAGCAAAGTTAAAAATCTGCAATTACCCCCTGACTTTACAATACAAATAACATGTTTGTTTCTGCAGGCTTACTGGTTTCTCTGTTGTGACATAATGTCTTGGGTGATAATGTGTTCTCCAGATATCTTGTGGCCAACAAGGGCAGCTTTTCTAATATTCTTAAACCTTGTCATGAAAGGCTGTTAAACCTTGTCATGAAAGGCAGTTGTTGTTGTAGGGTTTAACGTCATTTTTCAGCACAAGATAGGCTATACATGGCAGCCAATATAAATGGTGGAGGAAGAACCTGGCAAAACCCCAGAAAGAACCACCAAAATATGAGAAGATACTGGCAAGCTTTCTCATATGACCACATTAGCCGAATCTGAGACTCAAACCCATGCAGAAAGAGACGAGATACATAACGGTGAGCACTTTAGACCACGTGGCCACTCAGGGTCCCCCTGTCATGAAAGGATTATTCACTTATTCACTTTTGCAGTCTTCACAATCAAGTGATCAGAAGTCAAACCAGTAATCCTAATGGATGTGCTGTATTCCAGTCAAGAGAATTTTTTCTCCATTTTTCATTAAAGTTACATCCACAGTTCAGGGCTGAGCAAATTTTTGTTTAACCACTAGTCCAAGATAAGTGGTTTCAGAAAATTCACTAGTCCCACCTTTCTCTTCACTAGTCCCACCTTGCTCTACACTAGTTCCACCTTACTTTTCACTGGTCCCAAAATGGTAATCACTTGCTGAGATTTGATGAGACAAATGTACTAAATCCATAGAGAAAAAAAAATAAATGAAATAATATACAACATAATTATTTCTTAAAAAAATTTAATTTTTCAGAAACATTGGTTGTTATACATTTGGCTTCTTCAGGTTCATGTTTTTGCTGATGGATTTGAAAATATGTCTATATGTCTGCCACCTGCACCAGCACTAAGCCAGCAGTTGAAAGCTGCATCTGGGTTAAAGTCCTCAAGCTCTGGTCCTTTTGAAGAAATGTTAGCATTTGTAAACAATTTTGGTTTAAGGAATTCCTTCAAGAAGTCTTGATAAAGTTCACTGAACTAAATCCTCGTTCACCCTCAGCAGTGGATGGGCTTATTACAAACATGATTTCTAATAGTTAACATAATTGACCGAGGCTAGGTGGAGTATTTACTAAGAGCGTTCCAAGAATTTCAACAGGTGGTTCTGGTGACTGCTTGTATGACCACAGCTTTGATTTGACCTCCAGATACTGCTCCTGAATGGTATGGTGGTCTTCCTGTTTGAAAATTACTTCAAGATGATTAAGAAGAACCTGCAAGTCTTCCCATATTCCATCAGAGCTGCCCTCTCATGAGGAAAGTGCCTGTAGTCAAATACTCTCAAAGGTTCTTCAATAAATTTTCCAAAACTGAAGAAGAAAAAAAACATGAAATAATAGAATAATAGAGAATTCCATTAAAGCACTGTACTCATGTTTAATTACTAGGAATAAAGTTCATGAATGAACAATATATTTGCCTTTTTTAAAGAAAGTTTTTAATTTTTTTTTATACTCACCGCTTGTTAATGTTGCTTGTCATGTCATCAATGATGTCAGTCACACATGCTGGATTGGGCATTTCCCCTTTTAAATCCATGGTCTTGTATGTCTTACTGGTGGATTCAAAACTTGAGATGAATTCCTACAAAATAATAGAACTTAATAATATTTTATTATATGTTGCAGAAAATAAAACATAAAAAGCATTCAAAATATTTTGAAAACTGTCAGTGAATAAGTTTTAATTGGTTCAGTAAACTAAACTTCTTAGGAAGACAATGGAAAATACAAGTAGTAAGCAAACATATTCAATACCTTCATCATTGGTCCGTGATCATGCTTTAGAGCTTCTAGTCTAAGAATGTGAGCTTCTACTTCATAGTAGAACCTCTGTCACCAGCAGGTTGTCCTTCTGAAACACCCTGGACAAAGATGATGTAATCACACATAACATGTAGCACCAACACAAACTTCACTGATGAAATCTCCCGGATCAAGCCCTTTGCTCTGGCAGATTCATCATAGGACCTTTTTGAAGCAACATGTTCCAGATGACTTCGAATGACAGTCAGGCTGGTCTTAAGGGCATTTAATGCTCTTGTCTTGCTCGCTAACCATCTCACCTATTATCTTAAAGCAAAGAAAGATCTAATAAAAACAACAAAACTGAAAAATAATTACGTTATTTTTGTCCTTTGTCAATTAACCCATCATTAATATTTTATTAAGTTTAACCACATCAAATATTTATTTATCAAGAATTTTTAGATCACAGATAAATCTATAAGAATAAAATAATACTCGCATTAAATTTCAAGCTCATTCAAGACAAATTATGTCATATAATAACACAAATTATCCATTTTCAAACAAAATTTAAATTTTAATTGTATAAATAAGTGCATAAAAGTACAAACCTGCTTTATACCACTGAAGTGAGCCAAGGAGCTGTAGTGATGAAAAGTAAAATCCTCTTTACAGTCTCTCAAACTTTTTCTGATATCAACTAGCTTCGACGGCATCAAGAGCTGCAAGTTTTTAGTTGTGAGCAACACAATGCATAGGAAATATCAATGGTGCAGTCTAATAAATATTTCATAGTTCTGCTTTTTAATCCCTGCATCACATTGGCACCATCAAAATTGGCACATACAATGGTTGGTTTCCTGCTAGTAACGTCACTAAGACCGGCCAAAGTAAGACCCACTTTCTCCAAGCCCATTTCAATGCCTTCCTTTATTCACAAGGCATCAGTTGATTTCAACTCCTCAATGCAGACAAATGAGGGTTTTAGTTTTCCAATGTCCAGGTAACCTACATGCACAATTTCTTGCTCTGACATGGTAGCAAAGGAATTTACTGGAATTCAGTATTTCCCTAACTTCTTCTCTCAAGACTTGACTGATTGAAAGAATAAAGTCTCTTGCCCTGAATCTGTTCTTATAATTCACACCAAGATCAAAACCATTCTTCTCCTGGAGTGCACATATCATTTCCATATCAGAAAATGGTTTTCCATAATGGATTAGGGTGTAAGCTGTGTTAAAGAGAGCTTTCATTTTTTTCATTTCAGTCTCAGTTACTTTCCTAGTGGAGTGTCGGCAACTCTGACTCACTGATTTTCTGCACATGCTGGCTAGTGTCATACATATATTGTGCTACAAAAGACTTGTGGTGTCCAGACATTTCATGAGACTTGATTTGTTCAATCCTGAAATTGTCACTTCCATTAACAAATACATTGGGTGAATTTCATACCTGTGCCAGTTTTGGATATTGTTTACAGTAACTGCAAAACATCTTTCCTTCTGAGTCAATATATTCAAGACAGGGATATTAATCAACCCAATGCGGCTGAAAATTTCTCTGTCTCTTAGTAGTGTCATATTTAACATTTTTTGCTATCACGGATTGTTGTTTATATCTCTTTGGAGAAATAGCTACCGCACACTCAGTATCTGTCTTGCATTTTATCCCTGCATTTTCAAGCAAATTTACGTTCTCCGAATTGCCATTATTACCTTCCTTGCAAAAATAATTTAGTAAACTCATTTTATCCACAAAGCAACTATCAGCTTGCTTGACAACTACTTCTAAAGTGATCATAACATCAATTTTCTCTTTTAAATATGAACTGTAACAGCTCATTAATTAGCGTAATTGTTTTGTTTCAAACACAATATCGCACGTGGAAGTTAATCATCTGTTTAATCAATTATAAATTAAAGAATCAATATCGTCCTTTAATCAGTTCATAAAGAAAACCAACACTGAAGTTGGTAAAGTACCTTTCATTATTTAATTACACTGACTCGCTGGATTAAAATCACAGTGAGCCGCTTGTTATGATCTATATTGAGTAAACTCATTGCAACAAAACTGCTTACAACACTGCTAATTGATCATACTGGCTTTCTTTCTTTGCCGTGTTTTAATTTGCCAATAATTTGATCGCTTAGCCCAATTTGCAATCATGCAGTAACATGATGTAAATGTATGCCTGAAGTGGGGTAGAATCAAGTATTCAGTACACCCAGAGGGCATGATTGGCCAAAAAAAAAGGTAGATATAGTGATTAAAGCATGAAAATAAGGACTAGCTGAACTTTTTTTAAAGCACTTGTCCCAGACCAGCAACTTGGAAAATTTTACTTACCTGATTTCAAAAATAACTAGTATGGGACATGCTCAGCCCTGCAGTTACTCTTTTGTGTTCTGCTTCTTTAACTCTCTTCACTAATGATTCTTAGAGCATGCCTTTTCAATCTGGAGATCAATTTCTAGTACAACTGTTACGAAATGCCTGCTCATAACCGCGAGCCAACTCTTTGGCTCTAACTAAATTACAATGGCACCTGCCCCAACAGCTGAATTTGTTTAGAGCTTCCCTCTATATTGGCTGTGCCCTTCAATGTCTCTACCCAATACATGTATATAGACAGTAGTGCACAATAATACATTAACTCGCACGTGCTGCGCGAGCAATAAAACCATCAAGCGATACGACAAAAAATTACATTTACACATGAAACACCACAGACCATCTTCATTATCCCCACCATTCTTAATTGTCTTTATTACATAACTATTTAATATTTTTTAATATTTTGATATTACATCCTGGATCTGGCATTCGATACAGATATTCAACCCATATTTTAGTATCACACACCCAGATCTGAACTACATGTACTTAGGTATCTTCTTTGACATCTGCACATATTTTTGGACACAGCAATCAAACTTGTATAAATCCCAAATTAATTTGAATTCCATTCATAAAGTAAAGGCAAAAATATATGATAGCATAAATAGGGAAGTATGCAATAAATGCACAACCACAGTTGTTTTCTCCTTCAGAGTTAGAGCAAATAACCAGATTCGATATGGTTTATATTTCTCAGCCTGATAGTTGTTGTTGTAGGGTTTAATGCCATTTTTCAGCACACAATTGGCTATACATGGCGGCCAATAGTATTGGTGGAGGAAGAACCCGGGAAAACCCCCGGAAAGAATCATGACCCACAAGAAGCTACTGGCAAGCCTTCTTAGATAACTACATTAGCCGAATCTTAGACTCGAACCTATGCAGATAGAGGTGAGATGGCAGTAATCCATAACAGAGAGCGCTTTAGACAACTCAGCCACTCAGGGCCCCCTTTCTCAGCCTCAAGGCCTCAATGTATTCATATGCCATATCAAACTTGTTCCATCCATCAACTTTGCAGAAGTTTTCATTACAACAATGGCCGTCCTCTACATCAATTTCCAGTTTATGGACAAGTCCATTTTCAGCGAAGGGGTGGATGTGTAATCAATGTAAGTATCCGGGAGTAACCAAACAGGAGCAATGACGTCACTCTGGAACATAGATTTGCCTAAATTGTGTGCAATATAGTGTCGTGTTAGTATGAAAACTTCGCTAAGCATGAGACGCGCAGACAATGAAGGTGTTATGGACACCCTGGTCGCAATCGGGTTAGAAATTATAAATCAATGAATGAATTGAGTAAGATTTATGGATTTTTATTTTGTTTATGCCTTTCGTTACTGAAATCGGCAGGGGGATACAAACAAACGGGGATGTGTGCACAGACTATAATCTATCTTGAGGCCCTCATTCAAAGGAATTTCTTTATTTTAACTGCATTTTTGAACCCACTGGATGTGTTGGGTTTGGAAGAAGTAAACACAGTGGGCATTTCTCATCTCAACTGGAATACTATTCCAGAGAAAAGTTCCAAATGAAGTTTGTGTTGCTCTTTTTGTTTTCTAGTGTCAAAGAATTTATAATCCATTTTATTTTTTTAATTAATTTCATTTAATCGAGTTTCGTTTTTGACGTACAATGATATCTGAGGGTGATTCATGTATATTGTGTTGTATTTCAAAACAGTGAGTTCACTCCATCCTATGCCGCACATGCAAAGTGCTTGTGATGGGTAGAACCGACTGTTTTCCGTACACAGACAATATATGTGTATAAATACCGCACCGCATGTAAAACTCTTTACATTATGGATTGTCTTGTCAGTCAGCATTCTACTACATGTATAAAGATTGCACATCTCCAGCTGTAGAGGTATGTAAGTTTATTAATTTCTCGTATGTACAATATCACTATTGTACTACCATATACATTTTTTGTTTGTTTTGTAGCTTTGGTTTATGCAGAATAATGCACACATTTATATTCTTGTTTATGAGTTAACAAAGGATTTATATTAGTAATATATGACTACATTTTTATGAAATGTTTAGTACGGTAGCAGGGTTCGTATGGTCTTTGAAGGTTTTTGAGAGTTTGGGAAAAATGAGCATATTACCCTGAGGTCTTTAAAAGTCTTTGAAAATTGAAATAAACCCCAATTTTTTTAATTTCTTTCCAGAATCACAAATAAAATTATCCAAGGTTGTTCGATTCAGATGTAATCTAGTTATCCTGGTTTCTTTCTTTTGATGACCCATTCAGTTTAATTGCCGCCACAAAAACAAGAGAGGCTATGTTTGACCATCCAAAGTTGGCCTTGGCGGCGACTTTAATAGCACATGCACTCTTCATCAAAGCAAGACGGCTACACACTTCATCAAAGGAAGTCACAAATAAAATTGCCGAAGGTCGCTAGCTTCGGATGTAGCTGGTTTTCCTAGCTTCTTTCTTTTGATGAATCATTCAATTGGACGAGTCCATCAGCTTTGGCCAATCAAAATGTTCATTACACTAATTCACTCTATGTAGAAAGTAACACGCTCAAGGATTCAAACTTTGTTTAGTTGATTTACATCTTCAGTGTTTAAAAATGCCAGGTCTTTGCTATTTCAACGCTATCTGGCTTGAACAAGAGAAATACAAAGAATAGCTGCAAAAAGATAAAGTATGTAAACGAAAGACGTTTTGTACATTGTGTAAAATTAAGACGATCAACTTGGCTTCAATGGGAGAAGGAGCCTTTCCCTTACAAGTCATGCCAAAGATAAGAAGCAAATTAGTAACTACATACTGTTCATTTAGCGCAACAAAGATGCAGAAGTATAAGCTATTGGTAGTTTTGGGAAGAAAAGTCTTCGGGTATAAAAAAAGATATTGTTTAGTTTGATGATTTGGGAGATACGGCAAAAGAGGGCTCGTTTAAATTTACTTATACTGTCGATTTATTTAACATGTTTGAGGGACAAAAATCATTTTCGAAAATTTTGTTCTACATCATAATGTTCCTTGGTTAAATATAGAAACATCCATAGCAGAGTTAAGCAAGAGTTGTTGTTCTTAAATTGCGAGTAAAAAAAAATAAATTTAAATGGTGTTAACGTGTGCTGTGAAGCGTTAACTGTAGGAAGTCAAGTCATTTGATTAGGCAAATAAAAAAAAGAATTAAAAAATGTGTTTCCAGTTGACGGCATGTCCCCGTTTCTCATTGCCGACCCTCGACTTTTTCCCCAATGCTATATAACAAAAAAATGTTAAATAATCACATTGCCAAAATTGATTTGTGTATCTGTAGTCTAACTATACATCCCCGTTTGCCCTGAATTATCCAATCGGACAATCATCCCTTGACTTGCTTCAATAGAACAGATGACAGCCTTGATGAAGTGTTTTATTCTGTCCTTTCCAAAAGAAAGGAATATGTGGAACTTTGGAATGTTCTCCAGAAAATGTTGTTGTTGTCACATGGGCAGGCAACAGTGGAGAAAGGATTTTCTGTCAACAAACAGGCATCTGTTGAGAACCTCAGCAGAGAAAGCCTAAGAGCTCAAAGGCTAATGATTGACACAATGAGGAAAGCAGGTGGACCTTTGGAAATCATTATTAGCAATGAAATGATGACATGCCTCCTCTGCAAGACATAATTACCATGCCTATCTGGATAAGAAGAAAGCAGAGGAGAAGGATGAGAAGAAAATCCAAAAAGGAAAGAAACAGGAGATAGCCCTGGATGAAGTGGCAGAACTTGAAGCCAAAAAGCTGTGTCTTGAAGCTGACATTGCCAGCCTACATGCTTCCTCTATACAGAAAGCAGAAAAGGCAGAGTTAAAAGGACTCATTGTGCTTGTCACAGAGTCAAATGCTCTTAGGAAAAGAGCAGAGGAAAAGATGACAGTGGTGGTGTCTCTTTCCAAAATGATTGAAGAAGAAAAAAAATCAAATATAATAATGCATTTAAAGCAGTGCTGATGTTTGTTAAGAGAACAATTTATTTTGTATTAAATCTGACACGTATGTTACATCTTTCTGAAAAAAAAACGAATGTTAACCTATCTTCCAGATCATTATAATGCAATTTTAGGAAATCAATTATAGTTTGACTTTAATAGGTAAACAATATTGTAGTATTTCATTTTGGCATTTGTTGTTTTCTCATATAACCTGTGTACACAATGTTAGCTAAAATAGGTCTTGGAAATTTCTGTTTGTGGTCTTTGAAAGTTTGGGAAAAGTCTTTGAATTTATCATTCATAGTTCAGTAATGAACCCTGGAGGATTCTTATCAAGCAAGGTTAGTTTTATTTCTGAACTTGTTGTTTTGTAATTATTGTGCCAGTAATGTAATCTGTATAACTTACTGTGTATAACATTACTACGTTTTCATGCCCATGTAATGTATAGTACATGTACACAGTATTGGATGTTTTCAGCTGTACAGTCTCTGGAGTGTCCAGCATCCGGTGTTGTCCAGTCATGTCTGGAGCAGAAATAAAGTGTTCTGATAATGGAGTGTATCTCACTGCATATAATCTTGTAGCTGTGGGCTAATTTTGGGATTCGTAAAACCCATTGTATCTTTCAGAACTGTAAAGATAAGCTATATATCTGCCCTTTATCGTTTTCATAATTTCACTCTGAGTGAATTCATTTTACTGCAGAAGTAAAATTCTACATTGTTTGTTAGCTGAGTAAACTATATCCATCTTTTCATTGTTTAGTCACTGTGAATAATTCACCCCTTATGTTTGTAATTTGTAGAGTAATTTGTTTGTATTTTTTATGACATTTGTTATATATATATATATATATATATATATATATATATATATATATATATATATATATATATATATATATAACACTATAATGCCACTTCTCAAATAGGGATTTTAATAACAATAATAATATCAACAATAATTACCAGACTTCCCTTGACGTGGTGTACCACATTGTGCACAAAACTTCTCACCATCCTTTGTAAATGCATTGCCACAGTTTATACAAACTTCTTTTTTCTTCCCAAAGAGAGACTGGTCCACTACAGTTCCACATTCTTTGCAGAACTTGAAGCTTTCCTGAAGCTCTGCACCACAAGGATTGTCTGGCGTCCCTGGACAAAGCACAATGGATTGGGCTTTCAAAACTTTTCCCCCACAGTGTGGGCAAAACTTAAAACCTTCATCAATTACTTTTTGACATGAATTGCACTTCATATTCTGTTATCCGGGTCACTTCATCATCCTTTATTCTACAATATAAAAAATTGTAAATGTGCAAAATCATTTTTACAAAAAGATCCATGTACCATTATTATAACTCTCATGCCATCATTGTAATCTTTTTGATTTGGAGTACTACTTATGGTTAAAACTGAAATGTGTGTGTGTGTGTGTGTGTATATATATATATATATATATATATATATATATATATATATATATATATATATACACACACACACACACACACACACACACACACACACACACACATACACAGCATGCAAACACATTGGTTTTTAAAAAAAACAAAACAATTCAATACCTGAAAGCATCCACATTATATGTTGTGGAGAACTGACAACACAGAACTTACATTATATTTAACCTGATACTGTAACTGTGGGTTCTCTCCAACATTGCTTCATTCTGAGTTCTTTGTAATTTTAAATAATTTACCATGCAGGGTTTATTACAGTCCACTGTTTTCACAAGCAGATCTGGATTTCTACAAATTGAATGGCTCAACCAAAAGCTGATTAGTAATCCAAGTGACAATTGCTAGATAAATCCTTTTTTAAGACTTTAATTGAAATTATGTTGCCTCTTAATCATCTACACATTAATTGGGCATCTTTTCTATAGGGCGAAGCTAGCTATTACAGCAACTAACTCTGACCCAAGTTGTACACTGTACATGGTATTTTTATAACAATACATCACATGAAATAATAAAAGCATTGTCATTCTCAACCGCTGACTAAACTTAAAACTATATGCTGCTTGATTAGCCATGTAAAAACACATGAACTATTAAGACATGCTAATATTAAGTCTAATCCAAATTCAAGCATAATAATTATGATACTATTATAATCTCAAGACCCAGTATGATTGTACAACAATTTCTCAGTGATAAAGAAATATTTAAATTCATTTTTATGATCATTTATTAAAATAAATAGGAAAAGCCACATTATCATAAAATTTCTTTGATATCAATTTTTTTAATCATTTATAAATGATAGTAAACTATAGGTAATGCTTTACATACAATTTCTCAATGTTGAGTAAAGTTAAATCTCATTTTTCATGCATATCATTTATAGGTATGATAGCAAAAATGATTTTGACTTACTGTATATACTTTCATACAGGCCAAATAATTTAGTAAAATATAAAAGCCTGGAAGAATAGAGGCTGGCTTATCCATAGGACTATGCCTACACTTTAAAAAAATCAGTCTTCTTGTAGACTATTGGTATAGATTGAAACCCTAGGGTCACCTGTACTTAAACCCAAAGATAATATTACTTTCCATTTGACTGATCAAATCAATAAGATTATCGCTGCACTTAAGAATTATGCATGGGTCATGAACATTTTAATTTCTTACCTATTCCATTTGGGAGGGTTTGCTCAAACACAAATGGGCATATACACAAGTATAAATGACAAGTCTTTGAAGAAACCAATTCTTTTAATGCCTAACATTGAGGTACAAGTCTTTATTTTTGGTTGTGCTGATGATTCTTTGCTAATAAGTGACTGAAGTTCAAGAAAACAGAACATTTTTATGAAGAACACAACTTTTTCATGAAAAGTTTGTATTAATGAGAAAAATCACAATTTAAGCAAAGTTTTACATTAAAACTGATTTTTTTTTTCTTCTTTCTTTTCCCCCAAAAGTAACATAGCTGACTTTCACAATCATGGAACTTAGTAAATTTATCTTGGATTTCAAAATATTGGCATGGACAATGATGGGGAAATCATATTTTCCTGTCCATCTCAAACAGAGAAAGGAGAATAACTCTTGCCTATTACCTCACTCTGCCAACACTAGTTTTTAGCTGAGTGATACACTAACAAGGATGCTCGCATGGTGAGGTGGTTGGGATATTTTTTAAGTACAGTGTAATGTGACTGAGTAACATAACCGTAAAAGAAACAAAAAAATCTGAGAAACATAATTACTGAAAAGTTTGCTTACTCTATCAAATATGTTTCCCAATGAAATTATGATAAGAGAATAAGTAATAGGAGGAGGAAATGCTGAGCATCTGACCTCCAGCTCTGGTATTTTTCTAGGAAATGATGTCTGGACTCCCCATGCGAATGATAACCTCATATACTAATTACAAAAGTAACACAGCCTGAGGTCACCTGATGTGAGACTCCTACATGTGGTTTTGTTTGTTTTGTTTTTATAGTTTAACATCATTTTTCAGCACAAAATAGGCTATACATGGCGGCCAGTATTAATGGTGAAGGAAGAACCCGGAAAACCCCAGAAAGAACCACCGACCCATGAAGCTACTGGCAAGCTTTCTCACATACTCACATGGGCCAAATCTGAGTCTCTAACCCACACAGACAGAGGTAACCTACATATGGTTAAGAATAATATTATAGAAATCTTCTTACCTACAAAATTTCACTGGAGAATCCAGTAGAGCTGATAGGATGTGCTGATTGTGTTAACTGGGTTTGGTGGCAATATGTGCTGCTGACACTATAGACCTACCAGATTCAAGCAAAATCTCGGAGATAAAAACTCAAAAAAAGGTTGACTCAGCATGCAAACAAACACCTTGAAATGTTATGTTCAAACACAAGGCTTGCAAAAAATAGTTATAATCTCATGAGCGGTAATCTTCATGAGGTAACTCTAATTGTGTGAGATCTCCAAGTATGCCAAGTGTATAACCCAATTCGGCCATGATGCAAGGGCTTGATGTGTGATGTCCTGTTTCCTGGCTTTCACAGGAAGAAAGAGGTGTTTGTGTGTGCCACAACTTGTTTCTGTGAGTTTCAAGTAGAAAATGCCCCCCCACACACACAAATAAGAGGGGTAGTTAATTGGATTTAGCTATGTTATCTAGGGAATGACCTCCCCCAATGTTATGACCTAGTGTGAGTGAAAGATAGAATATCAACAGAGAACTGGGCAATTTTAATAGAAATAAATAATGCAACACAAGCCCCATTTGACAAAAAAAAAAAAACAAATTTAATCAAACAAATTAATAGTGGTAATTTCAATTCAACTTAAATAATAACAGGATTTAATAGCAGTGTCAAATTTTGGTTTTATTACATCATCATCATTCCCTCTTGACTGTGTTCCAATGTTCCTATTTCTTTAAGTCTTCCCTTTCCAACTGCCCCGTTCTTGGACTTCCTAGATTTTACTCTCTACTCTTCACTTTCCCCTTTTAGACTTCAACACTTATCTCTTTTCTTTATCTTTTTTCATCCTCTATCTCTGGAATGTCGAGTCCCCTCTCCCTTGGAAAACTGATTCCTTAATGTGGTTAACTTTAGAACTTGTGCATCTGGCACTAAACCATGCCTTTCTCATAAGACAAATGCCTTAACGAGGAAAGCACTATTCTTTCTTAGGCTTCTTCCGCAGCCAAACTTCTCTGTCTCAGGAAATTTCTGACTAAAGAATTTCAACCAAGGTTGTCACCTTAAAATAGTTCCAAGATGTAAACCTTAGTTTCACACTCAGCCAATCATAGGCAGTAATTTCTAAAAAGTATTCCTACAAACATTGTTTTGTCAGTCAAAATTTCTGAACTACATTATATAACTTTTCCCTTGAAGAATGACTAAATTTGACACGGATTGGAAGTTCAGCAGTCTCTTTCTCAAACCCGTTTTAGAATATCCCATCAATTTTTTTTAATCGGAACACTGGCTCCTTTGAAGTTTTAACAATGACATGAAAGAGAATAAGAATAATGGTCAAAATGACCCTTCCCAAATACTCTCTTGGTCAAAATGTGATCAAATCTTTAAGCTCGGCACATTCAACTTTAAGGTACACTGCTTACTCTGAATTCAATACTACACAGGATCTTGCATGGCTTCTGCTTTCGACTGAGTTCGTGAATGATGACTCTTTGGTTACAGACAGACAGTAACCTATTTTTGGCTACAAAGCCTGGCTCTGTCAAGAAAACAACCAAACCATCCAATCTGAACTGAAGGTAGTTTCAATCAATGGAAAGGACATATACATATAGCTTGCTTATCCTGCATGCTAAAGCTAAAGCTATCAGGAAAATGTTTTGCATGATAAAAACTTTCGTAAAGTGTGGACTCAGGGTTCAAATTTATTCAAACTGAGCCATGTTAAAACCCAAAAGAGATTCCATTTTTAAACAAGGTGAGGGATTTTGGTAGACTAATATCAAAATTGGCCTCAAAGAACATGTATGTCTTTATCATACCCAATATCACATCTGCCATTATGCCAGAATGTGTCTTAGGTCATAGAGGAGTAGCCTTCAATAGTAATTGGGGCCAACTGTTTCTAATTGAAGAACCAGAGAAAAAAGTTGGCCATATGAGAGATTGAGGCAATCAGAGAAATAATGTGGCTGAGATGGCACCAGTCCCTGAAAACACACTACCTCTACTCATAAGCCTTCAGAGTGGAGAGATTTCTTGCTCAAGATTCTCTCCACAATGAACAGCTGAAATGGTTTGTCTTGCAAGGAAATCCAGATAAGAGCCAAGCATGCAGAGGAAGATGATCCAGGCAGGGATGGAACAGTCTTGACCTTGATTGAAAAGATTTGGCATGGGCAGAATCCTCCTGAGCAGATCTATCACAGATTGGTGACCTAGGACTTGTCCTATCAGAGAGAAGCTATGAGGAGAATCTTTCATTTGATCCCTTAATTCCTGGCTTACTTTTGGTATTAGTTGGGAGGTAGGCAACTGCCCACAACCTTCCCAAATGATTGACAGTGCATCAATGGCCCAAGCTTTTCAGTATGGGTCTAAAGAGACTAAAGATTCCACCTTGTCACTTAAAGATTGATCATCAATTGCCCCAAAGGGTGCATATCCAAGTAAAGACTGATTCATGTAGACCATTCCGTGTGAAGGACTTGACCTTCACTTGATATGGTGTCAGCCAAGACACAGAGTCTGCTGAGAATGTATCTGTTTTGTATGTAGATATGGATATTGTCACAGCAACATAGAAACTGACAAATTGGAGAACACAGGTCAGGTGATTTGGAGACTCTGTTTGCGGAGGTAGCTTTACCACCAAAGAGTTGTTTGACATAATCAAGACCATTCTGTTGGAGAGTCTACCCTTCCAGAAGAAAGGCCATGATGACTGCAATTATTACTAAAATGCTGATCTAAACAGACCAATGCCATTTTCAATGTGCTGCTGTCAGTAGTGAAGTCGAGAAACAAGTAGGCACAACAACCATACATACTGGAATCGATACAATTACTTCCACTTGGGGCTTCTTCAGCAGGATCCCTATGGTAAGCAAACCTGACCCAGGAATGACTGTATTTTGGACATGATCGAAACTGACTGATCAAGGGGTGCTGAAAAGGTGCGACATTGTGTTTGTAATGTCCTTTGTAAGGAGCCAATATAATGACAGCTAAGCAGAATCAAGTCCACTGCTGAATTTGAATAATTCAAGGAGTTACAATAAGTCTCTTGCTAAAATCCAAGTCATGTTGGAAACGGACTTGATAAGTCAACAATCTGGATTACATGAACACGAGGAAGCCATACTAGATTCAGGCCTGTGATTAACTCCATACCAAGATGGCCAGAATTCTGGGATGAACGTAAGTCACGTTTTTACCAGTTGACTAGAGAATCTTGATGATCAAAGTGAGGGGAGATCATTCCAGTCTTTGGGTAGAATAGAACTTACCATATGTTTCTGAAGAATGTCATCCAGGTATGCTGCCATCATTGTAGAAGTCAAGCAGAACAAGCTGACAATGCATTCCATGAAAGGGAAAAAATTTGAACTGATAAACCATGTTGCAGTAACAAAATGGAGCAAATGCATAAAGCAGGATGGATATAAGGGGTGAGAGAGTAATTAAGTGTCAGTCAGATAGAGACTGGTGGCATACTTGTCCCATCAGATGGAGAGATAAATTGATCTCACCATCTCCATTGTGAACTTTGATGGTGCAATGAACTGGGTGAGCCAATACAAGTCAATAAGGGGTCCCAACTTGCCATTCGTTTTCCGAATAAGAAACGACCTAGAATAAAATCCTAGAGATTATGCTCTTTAAACAATTACTACTGCCAGTTTTTCTATGAGTGACCATATCTTCTGTTTTAGAAAGGCCTCCTTTTCAAAGTCTGATGGTATGTCCATTACGAGAAGAGTGGAGGCAATGGGATGGGTTGAATAAATGAAAACTAAAGTCCTTCTGACATGTAATCTTGAGTAACAGTAGAGGACGTTCTAAAATTGCCCACACCCTATATCCTGAACTGCAGTCTTATATCTAAATTCAGTCTGTTCCATAGTCAAATCTGAGTATGATTAATTTGAAGGTTCATCACACACACTCTTGAGTCCCAATCTAGGTCTGCCTGCAGCCCTGGATAAGTCATTATAACCAGGTGGCACTGATGACTCAAGTACATCCTCTTTGAAAATGTCACTAGCTCTCTCTTATGGATAAGCAGTGAATAATCAAAGTCCAGCAGTGCCGGAACTGCCAGATGGTTTGCCCAGCAAATAGTCAGCCTGAATGCTAGCTATGCAGAATATGGTCCAACTACTGCTGGTACCAACCACTCACAGAAATCTCTGGCATAGCAAGGGTATGTCACAAATGATGCAGTTTGATAGATGGATCTGTCACTAAGATCCCCCATCAATCCTAGTTGGCTGTGCCGTTTCAATGAAAATATCCCCATGCAATATCAGCTGGATGGCTGGAAACAGTATGATGGTATAATGACTTTAATGCAATGGATCCAGTATAAACCCCATGCATCTTACCTTACAGGCCCTAAGTCATGCTGAAACATGCTGAAGGAAAAACACCCATTGAGATTCCTAAAATTAGGGGGACACTCTCCTAATGGATTGGAATTGCAAGTGATAAACTTTAGGTTGTTGTCTTGGATGTACATGTATACTGATGTAACATTGTCTTCTTTGACTTAGTTTATCTTTTCTTTCCTTTGATGCCTTATGGGACTATTTATTGCTCTGAACCTTGCATTTCATTTAGAAGACATTTCTCCTTACACGAAAACAAAGCATAAATTAGCAATTCAGTATGTTTTTAACTAGCATATACTACCGCCCAGACTTCCTTTGTCATGTATTACAGGCATGGCATGTCACAGACAATATACACTCAGTCTATACAAAACAAGAGTATGGTTGACTTCCTTGCTCTGACTTTGTGTTTCATGCATTTAGCTGATATTTCTGGTGAAACAAATGGCAAAAACAGCATAAATGTTACAAACTTGTTAATAAATATATTCCCCATTACTAATGGAGTAACTAAAAATAGTGTTGCACATGATGCTTTATAGACTGCTTTGAACTTATGCATTTCGTGCATTAGTGGACATTACTAAAGAAATGACACAATAAAAACTGAGTATAAATTAACATTGCAGCATGTTAATAACTTGATTAAACCAACTCTGTTACTAAAATAGTGTCACACAAACTTGTTCATGACAACATGAGGTCATTGTCACCTCTAATTTATGAAGTCCATAAAAGTGATAAAAGTCACTTAAATTTGGCAATGTTTTTTAAAAATAATGCATACAATCTGCAACAGAATGATTGTCCCACACAGTTAATTCAAAATGAAAGTTGACTGGTCCAATATGAACACTAAAATGGCATGGATTGATGGAAGTAAATGCAAAATGTTATCAGTACAGCAAAGCTAACAACCAGTAACACCTGGCGGTGACTAAAGGAATGTACTGTGCAAGAGTTATTGCCCTTTGTATATTTCAGATTGGAAAAGATGATTTTCATCTTTTAGTAGGGCTGGATTCATGAGGTAGCTGACTAATATTCCTAATGTGATGTGACTTTTGTATGTGAAGACAAAATGTAAATCTAAAAAATGTATTATTAGTGAAAGTGCCAGTTCTGAAATGAAAGGAGCAATGTACTGTAGGAGATAAATTTGTATTAAATTTCTTAGTTATCTGATGATTAGTATAATTTATTAACTCTAATTCATTCACTCATTCAAATTACATGATATTTCAACATTCGATGTGAACCTCTGTAAAACATAATGAACCCAGATGACTTCATTCAATAAAAATCAAACACAGTATACCAACATGTAATTTTCTGTAAATTTTTACATGCTGATTTTTTTTGGTTGAATAAAAGATTATTGTTTATTTTTATCAATAAGACTGATTTATATACATCATAAATACCATTTGATTCTTGCCATATTTTTGTGGTCTGCCTGCTTGCCATTTACATTCTGATTTATTATGCAGTACATACATATTGTGTTGCCACCTGGTCATTTACCAGTTCCAAACAAAGCAATGGTTCAAATTTATTAAAAGTCTGCAGACTGCTGGGGTAGATCCACAAATATTTAGTATCATAGGGGATGTTGATATAAACAAATACAGTACATTTCAAGCAATTTTATTTCTCATGTTGCACTCCTGGAAATTAATCACCTCTGTGCTTGCTCCACAATGAACCTGTTGTGGTGGATATCGAGGACTAAATAACTACAAATTACCACTACCCCTCGAGAGCCATATCTTGCGCTTCATGACCATTGAAGAGGCTTGTCCACATCACTGACTGATATTTTATAAAACTCTGCATTAAGACTATGGAAGGATATTTCATTTGCATTAATTTTTTATTTTCTATTAGCATACAGCTGACATTGAATAATGGATATACATGTATTAATTGAGTGGCTAAAACTACTTAAGTTTCTTAACCACAGGATTTTTTAAAAATCTATGATTATTTATGGGTTAGCCATATGTATAATAAGGGGTCAAAGAATTCTTCAATATACTGATATTTTTTGCCATACCAACACAAATATCGACATAAGAAGTGGATAATCAATACAAAATGAATACCCTAAATAAGTCACTTTATTAGTCATTTCTCTTATTATTTCAATTGAGAATTCAATAAGACAGATGTCACAGCTGGGACATGAAATGTAACATCCCACCACCACTTAGCCAATTCCATGCCAAGTACCTAATCACAACTGTTTGCATCTTCAATATTAAGGAGACAGAGTCCAAATGTTTCCCATGTATAATGAAATATTTTGCTTATCACTTCATAACCACTTTTACATCAAGTTAGTATGCAAACTCAAGCAACTACATTCAACAATGAACAAGAACAAGAATTTGAGTGTTCATACACATACATGAACACATAAGTTAATATGTTATGCACCAGAAGAATGTATCTGAATAATGACAATCACGAAGAACAAGAATTGAACATATATGTTGTGAACTAGAAACATCTTATTGACCATAATCAACAAGAACAAGTATTCATATAATGCAATGACACAGAACATAGAACACATTTTGTCAACCAGAACTATCTGAAAAATAACAATCAGCAAGAACAAGAAACTGAGTATTCACATGCATACACAGAATATATGCTGTTAACCAGAAGAATGAACTTGAACAATGACAATAGAAATCAACAGACTTAGATCTAGACATTTTCAAAATGTATTGAAAAAATTTCAGGATTATGGGCAAATACTCTACTTCTTATGGATACATGGAATAGATCTAGAAAGATGCAAAGTCTTTTACATTTTACACTCAAGAGAAGAACGGCTACTAATCACTTAAAACACTATATAAATTCAACAGAAAACTCCACAAATGATAGATTTGTTTGTTTGATTAGTATTTTTAACGTAGCTTTAACATTTTCAGTCATACTCCTGTACAATGTCTGCAGTGAGGAAGTTTATAGTGATGTCTAATACTGGGGCATCATGCCGCATATATCCCACCCAGTCACATTATCCTGACACCAGGCCAACCAGTCCTAACACTAACCTCTTAATGCTGAGCACCAAGCGAAGCAGCTGTTAGAAACATTTTTGTAAGTCTTAGATATGAATCGACCAGGGATCGAACCCACCACTTCCTGCTTCTGTGGCAGATGCTCTAGCCACTAGGCCACCAAAGCGGTTCACAAATGATAGAAGCCACCAAGATAAAAAGAGAATAGTAATGAAAAACAATATGACATCTACATAACTGGAATCCCAATAGAAATCCCACTGAAAGCAAAACAGATGTCAAAGTTTCCAAAATGGCAACATATACTGGATATCCAACACAATAAACTGGATCCAGAAGCACAATAGAAAATGCCAGGCCAAAAATTTAAAACATTCTTCAATATCCATGAGTTTATAAAGTCATGGTAATCCAAGGTTGCAAATTTCATCAAAAAAGCCATGAATGGGGATGAACTGCAGGAATACTCTGTAGCCAAACAAGAGAAACCATAATATATTACATAGAGAAGAATAAGGAACCAATGGTAGTGTCTACAGAAACAACCAGAAAGTAATCTGATTGAAATAATTAAGCAAGAAATCAACATGATAAAGAAAAAATGATGAACAAATAAATAAACAGCAATGTAAACAACAGGAAAGTACATTACAGAGGCAGATAGGAAGGAGAAAACAGGTGCCAAGAAGAAACATAAAAAGGGAAGACACTGATTTTAAATCGAATCAGAAAATAATTGCTGAAGACAGAGCAATGAATTATAAAACAATAAACAGTCACCAACTGTGCACTAATACAAAGAATAAATGCCAGTGGAGGGTGCTCCAGTTAATAAAGGAAATGGCAGAGTTAAATGAAAACTTCCCTGTATTAGTGGAGAGTTGTATTATAAGCTTCCATGGCATGAACTGCTGGCAGTACCAAAACCTGATGAAAAGAAACAATGCAGATGTGTGGTTTATAGATATTTGGTAGGATGGAGATCTGTGGTCTGGCACTGAGTTGAGTAAAATGTATGTACAGAAGTGACACATGCTTTCTAATGTACAAGTGAATTTGCATGGAAGTCTTTGAAAATTTGGGGTAAACTTATGACTTTTAGCAGGAATAGTGCCAGGGTTTGACACCGCTTGGTCAAGCAAAGACCCTGGCTTGTAACAGTATATATAAGATAGTGCGAGAGAAAATAAAGGGAGATAATATAGACTCATGGGACTCATTAGAAGTTGATAGAGATAGAGGCAACATAGAGGCTCAGAGTATATTAGTTATAGATATATATTATGGAGAAATAGATATTAGAGTGGACAACCATACCTGGAAATTATAATTAAACTAATGTAGAATGGGAGAATAATCCAGGTACCTCGGTTTTCACCTGGAACTGAGGGGAAAAAATGGCTTTAGGGGAAGAAAAAAAAAAAGAGACCTATATTCAACAGCATTGGGATGTGGCACTATGCTCAGCTTTCTAGGGAAATGAAATTCTGGTATACATAACAATACTAAAGAATATATGTCTGTACTACAGCTTAATTAATAATACATTTGTGGAGAAAACTGAAAACTAAGGTGGAAGTACATGTGACCAAAGAGATTGTAGTGTAGGAAAAAGTTAAACTGTATAAAACTGAATGGACAGGAACTAACAGTCATTGGTTACCAGTATCAGGTTTCTATAGGCAAGAATTTTAGTGAGAATTTGGAAAACATATAAAAAAGCAATAAGTTAATGACAAGTCTGGGTAACTGGGTCATATTCTTTGATATTAGCATTACTAAAAATTGGCGTAACTGGGTCATATTCTTTTTATGCTGTTTCAGCACTATTTAGTTATGAGATGTTCTGTGGGGCTTGTACTTCATTCATTTAGCCAATCATATTCTGTATTTAAGAATATATATAATGTGAGAGAGAATTTCGGGATATACCTTAATACAGAGGACTCATTATAAGATGATAGAGATATTGAGAGACAATAGTTAAACATATATTGTAAATGTGTTGGGTAGATAGCAGCTACATTGGGGAATTAGCTGATAAAGCAAATAAACAAATATGAGGTTATATATTTTTTTAATGGTTTTTTTCCACTTTACCAAATAACATATGCATATCTGAATTACTACACAGGTCAACAAAATGACTCAACATTCTACATGCAGAATTCTGCTTTAAACCACAGTGTCATTACTGAAAATAGATATTATCCCAAATAAGCAATTGTTTTGTTTTTCAATCCCTTTAAAACCAACTGATTTATAAGACACAAAAAGACATTGTGTTTCTGGTCGGCCAACCATCCCTCCCTCTCTCTCTCTCTCTCTCTCTCTCTCTCTCTCTCTCTCTCTCTCTCTCTCTCTCTCTCTCTCTCTCTCTCTCTCTCCACCCGCATAGAAAACATGAAACAAAAAAACATTCCCAAAATTTATTTGTACATCTAGCACAGGGGCATCATGCCGCACACATGTAGCATGATGTAGCACCGAGTCACATTATCCTGACACCAGACCTACCAGTCCTACCACTAACCTCAAAACTGAGTGTCTAGTGAGGCAGCTGTTAGTATCATTTTGGTATGACTCTGCCTGGGATGGAACTCATGACCTCAGGCATCTGAGGCTGACACACTAACAACTAGGCCACTGTATAAAATGTAAGCTCTTCATTACACAAGTCACACAGAAAAATATCAATATCTGATTCCAATACTTCATATTTTCAACAGATAACTTGATGGTATTTTGGATTGGGGAGTTTGGCAGACTTCAATATATGAATCTGTTTCCTTTAATCCTATTTAAGGATACTATAAGCAACAGACACCACCACTTGATGGTGCTGGTGATGAAAATTAACATTTTCTCAAAATGTCAACCTCACTACACCTAGTACTGACATTTATTAAATCTGAATGTATTCATAGTCAAAAGATCAACTGTCCATATTTGGTATATATGACATCAGGGATTTTGCACAACACATTCAGCAAAATCAAAAAACTGAATTTTTTAAAATACAGGAATAATGATATGTTGTTCATCCATGGAGTTAAAAAATGACCATAATAAACCTGATCTGTTTGCTTTCTCTGAGTGAATGGCTAATCAAATCAATTTATACTCTCTGAACTGTCTGTGGCACACTTGACAGGAGATGGCATTTATCATTGTTATTTTTGTTGTAGGCTTTAACACCATTTTCCCACACAAGATAGGCTATACATGGCAGTCATGGTGGAGGAAGAACCCTGGAAAACCCACTGACCCATGAGAAGCTACTGGCAAGATTTCTCACATACTCATATTACCCAGCCTGAAACTCAAACACATGCATTGAGATGACAGTGATCCGGAACAGTGAGCACTTTAGACCATGTAGCCACTCAGATGGCACTTGTGTTTGCTTGATTACTGGAGGATGTGCTATTTTTTATGAGATTTACACTGCTCATGCTTCTTTACTGCCTCTGCAGTTTTCTCCATTCATAATCGTAGTTCTAGTATGGATCAGTTTCCGCTTGATGGAGTCATCCTGTGGGAGATCTTCCCAAGACTCAAGGTCAATACTGAAGTGTTTCAAAGATGACTTGAAGGAAATTTTTAAGCATTTCTTCTTAGCACCCTGAGACTGCTTTACCTCCTTCAGTTTCCCACAGATTTTCTTTGGTCGACATTATTCTGATATTCTGGTGTTGTAGCTGGCACATCTCAACCACAATTGTATCAGAAAAGTATAAGCTTGGAAATGCCTACTTGTGTGAGAACCTCACTGTCTAAAAGGATGTCCTACCATCTTATCTTCATCAGTTCCTCAGGCAGTCCATATTAAAATGGTTCAGCTTCTTGACATGGCATCTGTACATCATCCAGGTTTCACATGTATACAGCAGAGTCAGCAACATAATGGCTTTATTTACCTTAATTTTTGTTTGTAAACTGATGCCTCTATGCTCCTACACATTTGCACATAGTCTATCAAAGAACATACATGCTGTAGCAATTCTAACATTGGTTTCATCATCAATGTGGACTGCCATGACAGTGTGCTGCCATGATAGATTAACTTCTCCACTTCCTTGTGGGTTTGGGCATTTATTGTCATGGTAGGCTGGAGATAGGCTTTCCTGGTAAATTGGTGCAGCACCTTTGCCTTCTTGGTACTTAATTGTGAAACCCGAACTGTCACAAGCTGAAGAGAAACGGTGCATAATGTGTTGCATGTTAGAACAGTTTTGTATTCTGGTGACTTCATCTTTGCTTGTAGTCTTCTGAGATTGAACAGCTTTCTGTCAGTCCGGTATCTGATATTGATCCCAGTGTTACAGTCACAGAAGTCATCAGTAAGCAAGGCAGAAAACATAAGGGAGGGACCAATACACAGCCTTCCTTGATTTCATGGCATTGCCAACCATTGCAATGAATTTCTGAGCCACCAAATTACACCATAGTCTTCCAAAGGCCTCTACAGCTGACTCTGTCAATATTGCTTTTGTCAGGTCAATGAATGTTGTATACAGGATGGAGTTGAGTTCCTGGCATTTGTCCTTGAGTTGAAGAGCTGCAATCACCAAGTCTGTGGTCCCCCATCCTTTCCTGAAGCTACCATGACTCTAGCAGGAGCTCTTGATCGATGTGATGCACAAGGATGATTAACACAATTCTGTTAAGGACTTGGCCAGCTAATGACAGCAAGATGAACAATTGTTGTCACATGATTGTCTGTTGCATTTCCACATGTATAAGTGAACAATGGAGGAATCCTTGTACTTCTGGAGTATAGTTCCCTAAGTCAACATTGTTTGGAAGAGTTCAATCAATTTCTGTGCCATGTGCAAGCCTCCAGCTTTGCAGACTTCTGCTACATATGCCTGATTTTACTTCACAAAGTGTGTAACAATTGCTAATACATGTATTGAGTCATTCATTTTGGGCAGGTGAATGCTTTTTTTAAAGATATGAAGATTGACCAAAACTATCAGAAAATTACAGATATATACATGCTAAAATGGCTATCTACTAAATTGCAATGAATATACACTTGCGGTTTTAAGAGTAACAGCTATAATTTCAAATGTGTATAACTACAAAATAATCTATTTCATGCCAAAATGTTAGGGAAGGAGGCCCTGTGGGGGGGGAGGGGAGGCACTGAAAGGCCTCCACATTACCTGGAACATATAAAAAGTCAGTCGCAGCCTTATGAGCAAAGATCATTCATTAAACTTAGCATGGATTCAAAATCTTTTTGGGGAAACATGTTAACCATCAAATTCGTTCTGATAAAATAATCAGTTCCTGCAATAACGGATCCACTGTTTAATTTACTGATTGAAAATAATTTCCAAACCCAGATTTTTTTAATATAAATTCTATCACTTCTAATGTTAATTTTAAAATACTAAAACTTTACCAAAATGAAGCAGAAACAAAATATAATCATCGACATATTAGAATAGCATTAGTAGTCATATCCATAGTACCTTTGAAGTCAATACTGTGCTTAAATCCCACAGACTTTATCAAGCACCAACTGTAAGCGTAACTTGTCTAGTAATACAATGTTCTACGGTGCACAGCAGACGATATCTCCTATGTCGACGAGCGAGTCACGTAAATAAACCGGTGATAGTACCTCGATTGAGCTTGATTGATAATATACCAAAGACTGTTGAAGTGCATGTGAGCCGACTCCCGCTCGAGATAGACACGTGCAAATTAGTGAGCAAAGTCCAGCAAAAGTTGAGAGCCAATGTAAGTTATCATAAGATGGCCACCATTTGGGGTTTTGCCCAACGCAGACTGGAGGCAGAATACTAACAATGACCAGAGAAGAGGCCTAGAAAATCCCCATGTATTTTTACGTATTGTGTTTTAAAACAAAAAAAGTTGATAAGGGGGTGCGAGGAGGATCGAAAGTACTCAACCCCAGATGCGGGCAAACCGGTTTTAAAAAAAAAAAAAAAAAAAAAAAGAGTGGTTAAATGGGAAAGAATAGAGGAGGGACATTTTTTTAAAGGGGAGATTAATACATATTGTAATGGGTGGGATAAATTGTATCAATGTATACATTCCAAACAATAGGTACAAGAAACAGGAATTTATTGATTAACACATTAACCCCTGGAGGTTTTTGCTGTTTTCGCATGAAATGCGAGTAGGAAATACATTTTGGGGACTATTTCTGAATACATCGTAATACATCGATTTCCAAACAATAATCCGTTAGACAAATGGTTACTAACGCTACAGAAAATGTTTTTCATTGGTTAGTTTGCTGGCGCATGAGCAGAAGGGTAAAAATCGGACTTTTTTTATATTATTTTTTAATTATTTTTTTTTGCTTAACGTCCCCATAATTTTCGTATGTAGAAGACTCTTTATTCAAAATGTCCACCTTATCCTACTTTTTGCACAGGTTCACCTGTGTGCGTCTCAAACCGGTCTGCCGTAGATCTGAGGTCATGAAGTCTAAAATCTGGACACAAATTCGGAATCCGACCATGGGCGATTTTTGGGTGAAAAAAAAAAAAAATTCCAAAAACTTCGGTTTTTCCCTCTGTATTTTGTAATGCAATTAAAATGTCCAGATTACTCGCTATCATTGTAGAGCTACATCTGTCTACTTTTCAATGATACCACCCACTTTAGCGTATCATGTATGACCTTGACGCTACAGACCATGGAAGTAGGCTACTACCTCATACCCAGTAAAGTCGTCGCTAGGGGTTAATGTGTTAACTGGCCAAATATTTAGAGAAATACACTATGGGAAATTTTATATTAGGAGGTGATTTAAAATGGGTAAGTGATAACATAGACAAAACAGGACAACTAACAACAGAGGACATAAGGTTTAAAGACTAAATGGAACACATAATGACGATACAGAAACTGATTGACATATATGGAGACTAAATATGCCCAGGGTGGAATACACGTTTGATTACAAAGATAACAAGGAAGTAGGATAGATACATTTTGGGTGACACTTTCTGGAACACATAAATATATAAAAGCAGGAATTATAAATTACGAACTTTCGGACCATAAATTATATAGTAGAAATAGGGAAAATGAGTAAGATTAAATGGGACAAGGGACAATGGAAAATAAACAGGAAGATCTTATATAACACAGAATTTAGGCGGGAAATTATGAAAGAAATATAAAATTTAAAAAAGAAAGGGAGTTTGGACATAATAAAAAAATGGGACACTTTAAAAGGGAGATTCAAAAATATAGCAACATACTATTCAAAATTAAGGATAGTGGAAATAAAAGGATTTAAAGAACTGGAGACCCATCTCCCTCTTCAACATTATAAAGTTAATTAGTAAAATATTGGCAGAAAGGGTTTTAAAAAAGAAGAATTAGAAAAGGATTAGATAGTATCATAAACATAAATCACACATGTGGGGCAAAAGGGAAGGATATAAAAAAAAATATCTTAAGCATTAAGACGATAATAGAGAATATAAACATCACTGGTCAAAGGAGTAGTATGGTACTATCTAATCAGGAAAAAGCCTTTGACAGATTAGCACAAAACTACCTATATAAAACACTGGAAAAATTGGAAAAATTTGGCTTTGGAAAAGTTTTCCAAAACTGGACTAAAATCCTGTACAGGGATATAAACTAGTATGTACAGGTAAATGGGGCGAAAACTTGATATAAAGAGATCAGTGAGATAGGGATGTTCACTATCTATGCTATTATACGTAATAGCGAAAGAAATTCTAAGTATTAAAATAAGACTTTATAAGGAAATAAAAAGGTATAATGTTCAAAATATCAGAGAAGAGGTTAAAATGCTACAACATGCAGATAATTGCACCAACTTTGTACAAGACCATAATTCCTATGAAAATCCTTTACAGGAATTTGAATCATTTGGTAAAGTATCAGGGTCAAAAATAAATCCTGGGAAAACGGAAATTTTACTAATAGAAAACTGGACAGGTAAACAACATGGATTACCAATCTCGTTAATTAAAGACCAAGTAAAGGCCCAAAGTTCTCTTTTGGAAAGGACGATGAAAAACAAAACCTCAAAGAGATCAGGGAAAAATAAATGAAAATGTCAAAACCTGGGTATGTGCACTTAAGCTATATTTTAAAATTGATAGACATAAAAAATGAAGATCTAAAAATTATAGATAACGAAATTATTAAATATTTATGGGGGTTTAAAACGCACAACATAAACAAGGAAACATTAAATAAGGGCGGAAAAGAGGGGGGGGGGCCTCCCAAACTCCATCCTTATTAAATACACCAACATTCTAAACAAATTTAAGGAAATTAAAGAAGAGCCAAAATAAACCTTGGCATGAGAATATATATATATATATATATATATATATATATATATATATATATATATATATATATATATTCAATTGTGTATCAAAACTATTACAAGTGCCACGAAAATTAAGATCAATAAAAACAACTAATAAATAAATTTAGGAGTAATAGAGAACTATGGGAAATAGACAAAAACAACATACAAATGGCTTACAGATAACACAATAAATAGGATAAAAAATAAAGTCGAACATGAACACAAAAACATCAATTGGGATAGGGCCTGAGGAAACTGGGTCAAGTTCGGGTCACTAAAAATACAAAGCCTCTGCTTCAAATACATGCATGATGCGTGGTTGACGGGAGAGGTTGCAGTGAGACAGCATTTAATCAAGAGTATCGCCCAAATGTAGCAACAGAGAGGACTTACAGACTTTTTTGCTGAATCGTCATTTGCCTAAAACATAACCTTACAACGAAATATAAAATTAAAAAAAACAACAAAACCCCCTAATTTACCAAATAATTTACCTAAATTGTATGCAACTGGTTGATCCCGCTGACGACCAAACTGAAGTCACGCCCTCGCTGCTGCTACAAATTAGCCAAATATTTGATCGATACATGTAATTAAATCATTAATATATATGAATAAAAATATGTTAAATATCGGAGAAGCATATACTACTAGATTAGCTCGAGAACGCCAGGAAGCAATAAAAAAAATATATTCCTTTGAGAGATTCGCTTCGAAGAAAACTTCAATAACGCCAGGAGTCACAAATTGATTATGTAGGCGGTACAGAAAGATTATTTAAACCTATTACTGCAACAATTGAGAAAGTTGTGTGGGGAACTAACATCACTGATCCAGACAAAAAGAAACCTCTTCTTGGAACAATACAAGAAACCGCTAGAGCAACGCAATAGATTTTACAAGATCTTCCAGCTAGAATAGCTGCCGCACAACCTCCTCAAGATATTGATAAAATTTACACTAAAATAGCTGATGTAAAAGAAAAACCTGCATCTCAACCTAAATCAAAAACAGATGTTGAATTGATTAGTCAATTTAAGGAAAGTGTTATTGAAGATATAAAAAATGTTAAGGTAGAAGATTTTCCTCGTTTTGTATATAATAGTCTTTCTCGAAAATCTGAAATTTTAAAACTTAAATACGCTAAAAAAATTGACGATAACTTTTATGACGATTATTTCGTGTGTTTTATAATTAACCCAGCGCTAATATTTCCAACCCATTATACAATGATTGTATGGATAACATAAAATATCGTCGTGAAGATCAACAACCTCCCCAGTATCAGTTACCTACACCTCTGCAACAAATAGAACAACAATGGATGGCGTTGGAAGCTAAAAAAGTTAGAAGTGATAAAATAAATAAAAGGTGAAACAAAAAAGGAAGAGGTGGAACAAAAATGGGAAAAACTGAAACAAAAAGAAACGAAACGGAGGGAGAAATTACGCTCTTCACTAGGTACGGAAAAAGATCCTGGTGGTGCTTCTTTTGGCGCTACTACAGGAAGAGGTCTAGGAAATAATATTATCACTTGCCCTGACAACGTCATCGCTGACGTGGATAAACTAGAAATTCTCATAGGAGGAAAACGCGCTGCAAATACTTATCATGAAATTATCAACGAAATCTCTGATATCTGTCGCCGATTATTTACTGGTGTTATCACGGACATCGATACCTATCGGGAATTTATCGATGAAATTACAGATGACTAAATCCCTTGACACATAATAAGATTATGGTGAATGATTAAATAGAATGATCGTACACAATACTTATCGTAGACCAAGAATGGTCAGAGCAGTAAATTCACGATTACCAGGTTATAAAATAACCTACGGAGATGGACTCGGTGATGTTGTTCGGGGTTTATTTACCAAGATAGCGCCAAAAGCAATGTCAATTGCAGAACATTTATCAATTAAAGCTATCGATGTTATCTCGCGACAAAGCTCCTAGCGCAATCAGTGATCTTGCCGGTAAAACGTTTTAGGCGGTCAAGGACAGAATTTTACGGTTATTACGACGAAAAAAACAACTGAAATTACCGTCTACTGAAGTTATGCCTGCAAATGAAAGTAAAATAATAAATCAGACCGCAATCCAAAGATTAATGGATCTGGCTGATGCATCATTAAAAGAAAAAGAAGATAACAAAACCGCTAGTCTGATCGGAGGAAGTGGTCTTCATAGATAATTACAATTTAAATCATAGTAATTACAATAAAATGTTTAAGCGTGACATTGATACAGTGTTGGATATGGGTGAACCAGTTTGTAAAAATGATTCCTTGCGCGATTATCAATATTATTCTTACGATGCAGTACAACCAGATCAGCGTGGAAGAATCGAATTACGAGTTCAAGATACAAGTCGGTATTTCTTACCCGCTGAGGCATTTATCGAAGTCGAAGGTAGACTTATAAAATCAGATAATACAGAATATGGAATCGGTGACAGAGTCGGTTTCGTTAATAATGGCATCATGGTGTTATTCAGCAGTGCTACTTATATGATTGAGGAAAACACATCGAATCATGCCTGGAAAATGTTGATATTGCTACGACGATACTTAGTCTAGCAATATACTCCGATGACTATTCAAGATCAGCCAGTCCATCAATGATGTTTACAAAGGATACAAATGATCATCCAGAAAACAGAAATGTAACGTTGAATGCAGCTGGAACTGAAGTTGCGTCAATGAATGAAAATTTCAATCTTGGATTCGCAGCATTTAGATCAATGTTAAAGCAAACGAGATGTTTTCATGTGCGATTCCATTATCTCATATTTTTGGATTTTGCAGAGATGTTAGGAAGATTATGTTCGGTGCTAAACACACTGTGGTGCTTAACAAAAAAGAATCCGACAATGATGAAACTGGCGAGCCGGAGGTGATGCTGGTAAAGTAGTAATAACAAAATTATCATTGTGGATGCCAGTAATGGTTCCATCTGTCGAAGAAGAAAATAAATTGCTTTCTTTCATCAATCAAGGTGGTAAATCACTGCTATCATGGAAAACAATGACTACAGATAGTAATCAAGTAATGCTGCTGGTTTATTTACATGGCATATAACAGCACAACAAGTGGTTTCAGCACCATGAGATATTTTATCGCATTTCAAGCAAACGTACGTGTAAATAATCAGGAATTTGACACACTTAATGTTACCGAGGTTAATTTGAGAAAAAATGGACATCAAGAACCTGCCGAGGAAGTTACTTTGAATTTTGAACATAATAAAGTTGCACGTGCATCGTTTTATGGGGTGTGATCTAAATGTAGATACCGGTTTGCAAATATCACAAAAAGATTTCACAACATTATATCCGATTTGTTACTTTTCACTGGAACATTTAGATTTATTCAGACATTCTGTTGTTGATATATATTTTCGAGCTCACGTAGGTTATTTTCCTCCTGGTGCTGTAGGTCCACCTGTTGTTCCTGCTGGTTTCACGAGCGATCGCTGTTATAGTTAGCGACAGAGCAATATTACTCGAAGGTGTTGGTGGACGAATGCGAGTCATTGATGCAGCCGTAGAGATCATGTAATTAAAATCAATCAAGTAAATATAAAAATGTCGTATAGTCATGTTAACGCAACTCTGACTCAAGGTCAGATAAAAAAAATTACAATAAAAAAACGCAAATCAATGTGGGGCAAAAATAACGTTAAAGAAAAAACAAATGAGTGGTGTTCCAAATAAATTATCGTTAACCGGTAATCAGCTTAAACGTTTCAATAAAGCTCTGGTATCAAAAACTGGAGTTCAACTTGAATTTTCTCCAAGTGCCATCAAAAATATGATTAAATCAGGAGGTATATTTTCACTTCTTGCAGCAATACCAGCATTAATTGCTGAGGCCGCACCTGCAGTTGCAAAGTAGCTGCGTTAGGTGATGATGGAAACGCCGCTGGAATGGCATTAAAGAAAGCAACAGAGAAAAGGGTATACATTAAGGGGCAAAGTCTCAGACTTCCAGAAACTTATCTAGGAAAAAGACTGAGACTTCAAGGAATATAACACCGATGTAAAATATCGATCTGATAAATGCTGCTAAAAATATTAAAAATAAAACATTTTAGAAGAGTTTTCATGCTTGATCAATTAACGAAACAACCACATCACGTTGAAACCGGTATCATCAATATCGATTCCAATTCAGGTCCAGGAACTCACTGGGTTGCATATGCGATTGATCCACTCGGAATTGAATATTTTGATTCGTACGGACTATCACCACCAGTTGAGTTTTTAAATTATATTAATCAATTACCTGCCAGAACTTGGTATTCAACGTTACCGACACAGACAATAACAGACCCACCGATATGTGGTCGTGAAGCAATAGCTGTACTTGATGCGATATCAAAATGAACTAAACCACCTCATAACGTTGTACACGAATATGCAAGTATTTAAAATTGCACACACACACACACACACACACACACACATATATATATATATATATATATATATATGGGGTTGACCGAGATGAAGTTGTTATTTTTCAGGACAAACAGGGTGTTTTGAAAACAAGTAATATTAAGTAGAAAGATAAGTTCGTAGGGTTCTTGGCGCTGCTATGGATAATATTCCAGTATTTACCGACAGCGGAAAAATACGAGATTCAGGTATATCGATATAATACATGAGGAGTGAAATTATCAAAATTATTCAAAAACGATTATCAACGTCAGGTGGTGTATTAATGGAAAAACTTTCCATCAACAGAAATGAAATAACCGTCCTGAGAGTTCCAACATCAGATGAAGATGCTGCAACAATAAGATACGTTGATACTGTTGACGATAAATTATTTACGTTAAAAACCAAACATGATGCCATTAGTGGTAAATTATCCACGGTCAAAACCGAATACGAACTTCACATAAATGATCACAATACCGTAGACGGAAAATTATCTACGATGAGAGCCGAGTATGACGTTCACGTAGGTGCGTTTACAAGTCTCCGTAGAAACGTCAGAAAGATCGATGAAATTACAGATGAATTCTTCGGAAAACCATTAATCGTTGATACGAAACTTTCTGACATTAAAACATCAATCGATACGATTAAGAAAGCACAGGGAGATATTGTTAGTGATGTGCATAATAGTATTAATAAAATTGATCTCCTTCAAAAATATCTGTAAAATTCTCCACAAACGGATTAACAACGTCGTATACACAATATCATCAGGATCAACAACATGGTCTCAACAAAATAATACTATAAAACATACTGAGGAAGTTACTGGCGTGTAAAGATTATCTGTGCTAAGTAGTGCAAAATTCGATATATCTACCACGTATCCATCGTGTCACTCAACAGACATTTTCTGAAACCGTATCAGTTGTATTAAACCGTGGAGACGAATAAACATTTATCCTGGTTGCATCCGACAAAGAATTAACTGCAGAGACATTTTGTGGTGGTGTTTGGAATTTGTTGCCGAAACACCTCAATTGATTACAGCTTAAATAATATGGACTACAGATACAATCAAGCGCGGGAGTGGCAAGATAAATTAAAATCTATCGGTAATAATTACACGATAAAAGTATCAAAAAAATATCACAGACGTGTAATCGTCATTGACATAATTGTATACTTAGTCTCCGAGGTTGTTGCTGGAGCCGGTCTTTTTTATCCGTGGTAACAATGACATCACCTGCGGTCATAACGATCTGTGTTTCAGCATCAACTGCGATCACTGCAGTTTTTAATATAATCACAAAAAAATATCGACATGCACGAATGAAAAATTATCCGATTATGCGGTGAAGTTACACGCAACAACGGTAGCATATTCTAAACTATCTCAGTTAATATCTGACTATGCTTCAATATCGGATTCTGAGTACGCATTAATGACTACAATATTCTCCGAACCAATGACTGTGATAGAATCTACACCCATTAAAGTTACAGATAAATATATAAATGTCAGCACAAGAACTATCGCAACAGATTGTCACGAATACAACACCGTTGAAAACAACTATGATATCAGTAAACACAACTTATCCTGAATTCAATAATAATTTTCCAACTGCAATTTCAGCAAAAGAGATTGCATGTACACAACTGCGAATATATCATAGTTGGCTAAATATCAGATCTGAACAATTTGGTGGATTACCTTCAAATAATTCGCTTGCACTTGCATAAAAAATAAACCAGATGGAACCCCAGATTTCTTTGTTATTTCTATCCCCTCAGGTGGTTATCAGATTGAACAAATCAACGATGAATTCCAGCGCAGAATAAAATCAACAACAAAAAAAGAATAAAAAATAGATTTTACTGTTCGTTCACGAAAAAACATTATCATCTGTGATTGAAGTAAAATCTCCCGATTACGTCGTAGATATTTATCGATTTATCGATCATCGATAAAAACTGTTCTCGGATGGCCTGATGAAACTACACCACATCCTGATGATGTTCTCAGATTTAACAATAATCTAGATGCTGAAGGCAGGCATATTTCACGCGAGATTGTTTATATAATCTCAGTGATTGCAGTCAATCTTGTATGTGATGTAATCGATGGTAGTTATCAAACAGATCTTGGGATATCAAATCAAGCTGAACAAAAATACGTTCTTTACACATTTACTCCAATGGTTCCTCCTGGATCCTTGATCGTGCAAGATCCAATCAATTTAGATTAATCTACTCACGCATAATCAATACTTGTTACGAATAAATTTTAAACTCACCGACCAGAGTGGACACTTTATTGATTTACGTGGTGAGGTTTAACTGATAAATCTTAATGTGAAATCGTAAACGATTGTTTGATCTTGATTCACGAATCAGATAAATAGTATATATGTACCAGCACGTTCAGGTTTTTATATACGACAAGAATGCACTTGAAAATTAAATCAGATTAATATTTACATAGTCTTCATTCAACATCGTTGATATAGTTATTGATGAGTACGGTGACGAATATTTTTTACTGACGCAAGAACAGTTAGATAGATTTCGGCGAGAACATATTTCTATGATCACGTGTGACCGAGATCAGATTATAAACCACGCGCATTCCTGCATTAAACTTGATGAACTTAAAAAATATTATATAGTTCTGAATAAAAGTCTGATTTCAGTGAAACAGAAAATTTCTTTACAGATTTGATGAAATGTCATTTTTTTGTGTGTCTGTTTTAGTCAATTTTATCGTAGAAAATCTTTCAGGTTTCTGATTTTTGTAGGGTAAAAACCCAAGCGATTATCTGATTTATTGATAAATCGTTATTTTCATCTTTTTATGTCTGTTTTGTGTGTAAACTTCGTAAAAATATATCCGATTTAGTTAATTTATTAGCAAAACATGGTAAACGTATCGATTATTCGTTAATTTCATCTTTTTCTGTCTGTTTTTGTGTGTATATTTACGTAAAATATATTCGAATTAGTTAATTTATGAAAAAAACATAAATTTATTGATAAATCGTTAATTTAATATTTTTGGCCTGTGGGGGGGGGGTATATTTTTGTAGAAATATATCTGATTTAGTTAATTTATGAGTTAAAAATGGTAAATTTATCGATAAATCGTTAATTACATCTTTTTTTGTCTGCTTTTTTTTGGTGTATATTTTCGTAGAAATATATCCGATTTTAGTTAATTTATGAGCAAAACATGGTAAATTTAGCGATATATCGATCAATCATTTAGAATCACTCTGGGTTTCACCTACAAATATTACAATTTTGATAGATTTTTCTATGATATTTCGACTGAATAGGTTTTAAAAAGATGAAATTTAATTAAAACATTACAAATCTGAATTTAAAAAATATTATAAAAAAATAAAATATATATTATAACAGAATAAAACAAAAGAAGGTGAAATTTCATCAAAAATTACAAATCTGAATTTAAAAACTGTAGAGGAATTAATCCAAGCTGCCATCGGTAACATCGTTTTCATTTCTAATCTTTTTGAGTTGTCTCACGCGTGTGTTGATAATTTTGTTCGTTTCATATTCATGAGACATTTTTTTTAAAAAAAATATGTTCTGCTGCGATAGAAAGTGGTACGAACTTATCGACATCTTTTACCATTGATAAGGACTGGAACATTATAGTCTGTATGTTCTTTATAAGCCTATACTCCGCTGAAAGTGTATAACCACCTTCAAGATTTCGTTCTTTGATTGACTCGAAATCACAGATTATTTGGTGCACTCAACTCGGGACGATGGCAACAACCAAATCAGTCAAACCGATGTATATTCCAACAACTACCTCCGATGTTCACTTCATTGACCGAGCGATGTCCAAAATTTGCTTTTATAATTCGTTTCAAGGGGGTATACTATGGATCTATTCCAACATCATTTCCTTTGCACAATAGATGTGAAAGACAGTGCAGTATGGTTGAGCACACCATTCTGTTTCAATCGTAGATGCCTAGTACACCGTTTTGCTATTTTCATAAAACTTTCTAAATTAAGTTCAGGAATATAATCCAACAAGGAAGAACAATTTTATTTTAGAAAGAAAGAAAAAAATACTTCAATGTGAAGGCACCCACCACCACCACCACCACCACCGCAAATAAAATGAAGAGGACTCTCCAGCGACATGTAATTATACTATCGAAACGTGAAATAAAATCATGACGTTAAAACTTGGTATAAATGACTAAATCAGCAAGAATTACCCATATATGTTAGCATTTGACAACGACATTAACCAGTCACTATCATAAATATCGGGGTTGACGTCTTACAACGTATGACTACGACCACCCACCCTTCTTTAACACTTAAAATTGTATGTGATCAACAAACTTCATTTAACGAAAATCCCTGTGATTAAATATCCTGCACACTACAGTTCGGTTATTCTACGCGATGTTTCCTATTGTGTCATGTAGAAACCTAAACATTATTTTGAAACGATTTAAAATATATTTTAAAAAATAAATATTAAAACGAGATATGCAAATAAAATATTTTAAAGAGTATATCTGTTCAGTTGAAGATAGGTCGTATTAATAAAATCTTATGTAATTAACCTGTGGACTAATCAACATATTATCACAGAATCGACGTCATGTCGGTGAAAAACTAAACAGTTCATCTCTAATCCAAACTGTATGTACTCCTACTACAGAAAACCCGCCAGCAGAAATTGAAACAGTTATCTAGCTGAAAGAAATCTACAACACTACATGCATAAGAGTCATCCACTCCTCCCGTGATCCAAGTCTTATTTAGTGCGATGAATCAACCACTATATTCCGACTGTGTTGGTTCTCTTTTCTCCAGGTATGACACCATCGCTTCATTAAATCATGCCACTGACGCAGACAGATCTGTCCGCAAAACAACATATCAGTGTACATCTGAGTCACTACCCGGTGTTTCTCATGGCTCTTGAGTTTTGATCGGTTGAAAGGACCTTTCGGCGATATGTATAATATATTTTCGGATCAAATTTTTTGTTTGACAGTTTGCAAATCTACGTGGAATATTTCAAACCTACATTATGTCAACGCTTCTAATTTCATGGCTACGCGTGTCGGTTTCATCAGATACAGCTACCAATGACATAGACGGGACAAATATTCTTTCTTTCTTTATCCACTGACAAAGCGCTAAATTAAAAAAACGAGAAATCCACTACAGCGGGTTATTTTAAACATTCTTATCTGTTATGTACAGACAGACGCTTTCTTCCCAAGCACACGTGACAGTCACATAATAAATCAGCTGATTCTCGATTTGAGTCACATGTCCGACGACAAAACTCTGAAACGAGCGAACGAGCTAAACCGATATCGGATAGGTTGCGGGATCTGGATGTGATATTGATTTATCAGACTGAGTCAAATCTAACTCATTATTTTTGGAAATGGAGCTGAAAGTACAATCCCACTCGATAAAAGTCACTTCATCAGATAGTCTAGTTTATCTTCAAGAGAACCCGGTAGCATGACCATTAAGAGCTCTCGTAGAGCTTAAATTGAATCATGTCTGATTGAAACCTTTTGAATTTATATGATACTCATCTATCCATTGATAATCTCCCATATCGAATGATCTAGAAAGTCTGTAGAATTGCAATCCGCAAGCGAAATCAACGATAAATTGAGGGGACGTTGCGGGGCTGTTATTTCAATTTTTGGAGGGGAGGTGGGTGGGGTGGGGCAAAACCCGACAGGCTTGTTAATTTTCGTTTATATGCTACTGCAAATTTACAGCACATGCAAATTCAGGGGTAGGGGGCTGGTTGTATACCCCCTCCCCCGTCTTCCCCCAAATAACGTCTCTGGTATGTTGCAGTTGACCATTAATTGTAATGAGGGGTTCGTAAATAATTTAGTCGACGGCCTTTTCATTGTGTTAGGGCAATCTGCTCTAAATCAACAAGGCAGTTGATGACATACGTAAGCCCAACTCCTAATTGTATAAAATGATAAACCGGAAATAACTCCAAAGAGCATTGCTACGTCGGTAGAGACCGAAAAAAACCCTCATTTTAAGCAGATATAGCGTTTGTTAAAACAACAAATACACCATATATTACCAGGTCAATTACTAATAATGTATACGTGTACATTTCAAATATCTCGTATTTAACGATTGAAAACATTTAGCATCCACTAATCGAGTCATTGAAAACAAATGTTTTGTTTGAACTATATTAACACTTTATACATGTCTTAATCATTTTTGTAGACATTTACAACGATGCCATCAACAACTTTGGTTTAACAACGTAAATAGTAAGTACCGCACTGAACTTATAAACCAGTAACACATTCATCTCCTTTTCCCATTACATTTCTTTGTTAAAAAATTATATTTCAAACGTTAAAATTGATAATGTTAATGACTCTTTGTGTAATTGTACAATTTAAGATTAAACTCAAAAGCTTGATCATTCATTATGATTAATAATAATTGATGCATTTAGCAACTTATGTAAATTAGATTTTCCCATATTTAACATTGAAATCTTCCAGTAACATTTAATGTGTTAAGGTGCCAAAAGTCTTCATGTATCACAATGATATTATCAAAAATGTCCTTGAATGAATTCACAACAATCTTAAAGCAGTGATATAGTCCGGAAATAACATTAATAAGCACTTTGTAATTACATTGCATAATTTAAATATAACCTCTCAGATTAAAAATGAAAACAACGATATGATTTTAAGATGTGAATGATTAATTCCAAAATGATCAACCTTAATATAAAAACCCGAGACACAAAATAAGGACCAGGATAAAGATTAAAAGTTCATTTCCAGAAAATTCAAAGTTATGAACAATATAATATAGAACCCCCCTACTCTGTCATTTTAACGGCAACTTCCATCAAAGTATAAGAAAAAATTGTTTCAAGACAATAATAAGGTCATCTTCAAGGCTATATCCCAAAGTCAAACTCAGCAAACATGCTGAAACTACGTGGCAATAAACATGTTCACCAACATCCTGCCATCAGTGACACAAGACAAATTAAATATGTATGTAACATATAATCATGAACAAAACCCAACACATAAAGCAAATTAAATTTACATAACAATTGGCCGATGTAACCGTAAAGACGAGTCAGGAATGTCTGCCTCAGTGATTGCAAAGCAAAGGCAATTAGCTCCCATTTACTGAACATGTATAACCAAATAAGGTGTTAAAAGTGCCATTAAAGGAAACAACAAAAACGCCTCATCTTCATTACAATTATAATCATTTACCTGGCATGACGCTCCATTTATATTGTATATATAAATACATATCTTTGACAAAATCTAACTTAAACCCGCACCATCTGTCATAATACTTACATGTAGGTGTATTAATAAAATGTATGTACATCCAAAAATATTTAAAAACTATTGGTATTTCAGCTTTCCACAAGTCTTGAAGAAAGCAACAGTCTTTGTTACAGTAAATAATCATAAAATCATAAGTGACTTTCATATTCATAAGTGAAATTCAAGACCCTCTAATCAGAAAAGCGAAGTTATTAATACCTATTGACTGATTGACCCCCATCTCAGTAAAACAAAAGTGTTCTGTACTATTTAACACCTCTCAATTTTTTTTTCAATTACCTTTTAATAGCGTTGATAACATTAAATGGGTATGTGCTTGAATAGACAGGGGCTCGTATTGTTGCCTTCAATCTAGCTACCAGTCATATATGTAATATAAAATAATACTATTAATAGTAGTAGTATTTACCCAGGGTCTTTACCCATAAACTTGTTCACATTTTAGACTGGTTTCTTTATAGACCTGATGATAATATTCTGCAATCAACTCTTGTATCCCACGAACTTGCATCGGATCACCTCTGCATTGTATGCCATCTCGACGTATCAGTCACTAACCCTCCACCTCTATTTGATACTAAGAGAAACCTCCGTATGATAAATAGAACCAAATTCATGCATGACATCCAAGACCTAACAACTTTCTTACATCCAACAGCGGAACAACTTGATAACTGCCTGCATTCATTGCTTGAAAAACATGACCCAGCCACCAAATGCAGAGTATCAATAAAAAAAAAAGTGTTCTCCTTGGTATAGCAGTGTTAGAAACCAGCTTCGCATTGCTAAAAGACATCGCCAAAAAGCAGAGAGACTTTGGCTTTCCACCAGACTCACTATTCATAAACAAATCTACGAAGCCGCTAAGAAGAACGTCAAAAATATAGTCCATTTAGCCAAATCATCCCACTACAGTTCTAAGATCAAGGAGAGTTCCAGCTGCAAAGAGCTCTTCGATATAACTAACAAACTAATGTCAAGGAACAAATGTACACCACTTCCAACGACCTTCTTTCCACTAGACCTACCAGACCAATTTGCAAATTTCTTCGATGACAAAGTTCAAACTATTAGAGATTCGCCTGACAGCACAATTTCAACTGATTCGTCACCATACAGGTATTATGCAGAATTTCAGCGACAACCGTTAGGAGCATTTGAACCTGTTTCTATAGATTTAATACGGACAATCGTGATTAAAAGTACACCAAAGTCTAGTGAACTTGATCCAATTCCGACATCACTGCTGCTTGAGTGCTTAGAACCAATATTGCCTTCACTAACTGATGTTATTAATATCTCTCTCTCATCAGGGGAATTCCCATCATTTTTCAAAACGTCCATCGTAAAGCCACTGCTGAAGAAACCAACACTGGATCATAACTATTTAAAGAACTACCGCCCAGTTTCTAATCCCCCTTTCATATAAAAAATCTTAGAAAAGGTTGTTCTAACTCAACTTGTATCTCATTTGAATTCAAACAGTCTTTTTAGCAATGTACAGTCTGCATATCCCCCTTGCCACAGTACGGAAAGTACTCTTCTGAAAGTATTTAGTGACATTCTCTCTGCTTTGGATAGTGGAAAGATTACAGTCCTCACTCTCCTGGATTTATCTGCAGCATTTGACACAATAGACCATGGTATATTACTTCACCGTCTCCAGCATGTATTTGGCATTCAGAATATAGCCTTACAGTGGTTCAAGTCCTACTTAGTCAACAGGACACAAATTATATCTGCAAATGGAATACACTCCAGCACAGTTGACGTATGTTATGGTGTTCCACAGGGATCTGTTATTGGACCTGTTCTCTTCATTCTGTACATTCAGCCGCTCACAAGTGTCATAGATCATCACCCAGTGTCGCACCAATTGTATGCTGATGACACCCAAATATACAAGTCTAGCCACTCTACTGAAGTTGATGCTACCATCCATGAAGTAGAGAGGTGCATTTCGGATGTGAAATCATGGATGACATGTAACTAGCTGCATATGAATGATGATAAAACTGAGGCTATTCTGATCACAACACAAAGACTTTCTCATTCACATCCTTTTTCTCAGACAATAAATATCAGCAATACCAACATTAAATTCTCACAGTCAGTACGGAATCTAGGTTTTACTCTAGACAGTACTCTCACATTGCACCAACATGTCATGAACATCTGCAGGGCTGCATATCTTGAATTGAGAAGCATCAGTTCCATTCGTAAATATCTTTCTGTTGATGCCACGAAAACACTTGTGTGTTCATTAGTACTTTCAAGACTGGACTATTGTAACTCATTTCTGTCTGGTTCATCACAATATGTACTCCAGAAACTTCAAAAAGTTCAAAACACATCTGCACGGATCATATTTAGAGTACCTCGATCAGAGCACACCTCACCACTGCTCTGTACCCTACACTGGCCATCAATTCGATACAGAGTCAAACATAAAATTTGTTCTCTGTACTATATTTCAATGACAGACTCAAGTCCAACATACCTATCCAGCCTCACCCATGTGTATACACCAGCTAGATCCTTACGCTCTTCTTCTGATAATCGTATACTCATTGTTCCCAATGTGAAAACAAAGTCATATGGACAACGTTCGTTTGCATACCAGGGCCCGGCAACGTGGAACGAATTGCCCATTGAAATTAGACACAGTGGTCCCTTTTAACAGTGCTCTCAAGGCTCACCTATTTCGACTTCAGGGACAAACTTAGCGACCTAATCATGTTTTGTATCTTATATATTTTCAGAATGTTTTTATGTTTTCCAATTTCATTGTTTTTGTCATTTGTTGTTCTGTAGTGTAGTCATATCATTATTGATGGTGTAAAGCGCTTAGAGCTTTTAAAGATTAGGCGCTATACATGGTCCTCATTATTATAGTAGGATCATGTATATGTATGAAAGGTAACGTGTAAGCAACTATACGATACGAATCCGACGGATCGATATAGGTAATGTTTTGCACGGTGCTCATTTGAATGTAGGTTTAGACCTGTTTCTTCATTATCAAAACTAAACTGACCCGTATTACTGGAAGCCAACACTTGAAAAATTACAGATTTTGTCCTTAATGTGCGTATTATCTCTCAAGTGATCTATGATTCCATACTTCGGTAATCAAGTAAACATTTGTATTGATTTTTGTAACTGTCTCATTACATTGTTGCATGGCAAGTATGTCAAAATTGGATTGGTACAATTACATGAGTTGGGATACTAGCATTCGTTCATTTTATTGTATTGATGCAACTTAAACTCCTTGATATGTTCCATGGCTTGGTTCTCTGATATAATATAAAATACAAAGCAGCAAAGAAGACCAGTATATTTATTCTCGAAACGTGTTAAGTAAGAAACAAAAAACACAAAGTTCATAACAATTTATTCATGGACGAAATCAACGTATATGAAACTTGACGGGTAACAGAGCAATTCAGTTTTAAAGGAGTCTAAATGTTTTAATTTCATTGTAGTTCAAAGTTTGAAACATCAAAGTTTCTTGATTTTGAGCTTGAGTTTTGCTCAAATGTTTTAAGTATACGGGGTCGTAAATGTATGTATGAAATGCGTGCAATCATTTTTAAGCAAGGTGGTATATTAAACACTAGCCAAGAATCATATCTAATATTTCCAGGTCAAATCGGCACAATACTGTGTGAGAGAGAGAGAGAGAGAGAGAGAGAGAGAGAGAGAGAGAGAGAGAGAGAGAGAGAGAGAGAGAGAGAGAGAGAGAGAGAGAGAGAGAAAGAGAGAGAGAGAGATACACGTACAGTCTATAACATAATAAATCATTATGACCATATTTCCCTACTTATCAAATATTACATCTGCAAAGAATGCGTACACACTAATGGGTGCTTTTCGTCTTATGCGAGCACCTCTATCAGGGTAGAGCAGTTTTCCACTAGGAGATGACGATGTTTATTGACGACGACACATAACTTATGAAATCAATAAATACGCAACCTCATGTTATCCACTTTTAACCTATACAGCTGTAGATAAGGTTTGGACAAGGAAGACAAAACAGATTCACGTGACTCAACCCAGTTTGTAAATTTGTCAAAGGCCTAGATTTTACGGTTGACTGTGAGTGTGTGTGTGTGTGGGGGGGGGGGGGGGTAAGGAAATAATAACAGAACACGAAAGCTTCTAGAATATGGGGGAGAGATAACCGACAAAATTATATTCATGTATTTTTTTTCTCGTTAATTCCTTATTGTAAATGGCTGTTTGCAAGTACTACTTTCATATTTCTATCCATCTGTATTGTATTCTTCATGGATGCAAACCGTACTTGGCAGTTTGCAAGTGCTACTTTCATTTTGCAGTATTGTGAATGACTGCTTGCAAGTGCTACATTGATAATTCTAGTAATGAATTTGATATTTTTCATTGATGCAAGCTGTAAATGACTGGTTGCATGTGATTATATCTACTTTCTTCTATTTATAAACTTGAAATAACACAATTTATATAGTTCCAACTGTTTATTTTATTCTGCATTGCATAGATTTTCCCTTAGCAACACTGTAACTTAAAACTGTTCTCATAGTTCATTCTTCAGGACAGACTGCACCTTATAAAATCATGACTATAATGTAGCATCGATAATGCTGCAAGTTAGTATTACGGAAGTTAGTATAAAATAATGCCTCATTATGACAACATACGACGCTGCGACAAGTCAATTTCTTACAATAAGACTACTACTCTGACCCTAGCAAGAAGAGGTTATACCACTTTATGGCATGTTTTGGGGGTCTTAATTTAAAATAGCATTCGAATTATATTGTTGCATTATAGTACCTAATTTTCCAGAGTATTAACATTAGGAAGGGAGGTGGCTTGCAAATAAGCATAACACAAAGATTAAATATATCAAATTGTATACAATTAGAAATACACAAAGTTATATTTCCGCTGATCCCTCCCACCATGTTATTATTTGAGCATTTTGATGGTGTAAATTACCGCTATCCCATGCTGGCAGAGTATGATAGCCGTTTATAAGCAAAGTTTAAGTCAAGAGGGTCAAGTGTCCCCCACCCACCCCCCGGAAAACATTGCAAATAATAATGCGAGCGCCCATGAGGCCGTACTTTCTCTTTCTTGGCTTTGTTTTGAGAGAGAGAGAGAGAGAGAGAGAGAGAGAGAGAGAGAGAGAGTACACGAATGAGATGACGATTGTGTTTATTCTCTAATCCCTATGAAATTCCTTTTCTATTGTTAGTCTACAGTTTACTATGGCAGTTTAATAGGTTTAGTTAATTTGTGCAATAATTGAACAAACAACGGTCAATATATGTCTATTATTTAAAATCGTATGTATCCATATATGAAGTGTGATATTTATGGTACATATAAAATTATTGATTGTGTTGTTCTTGAAATTGATGTCAGAGATGTACACCTTCCATATTTACTCTACAGTATCTTGATAGTGAAATATCAATAGTCAGCTAGGAAGAAGAGCTAGCATCCTATAGCTGTAAGCACATAGGTTTGGAGCAAGTAGAATATCTAAAAAAAAACGGCTTGGATGACAACTATTTTCAACTGCATCAACCTGTTTAGTACACACTGTTTAGCAGATTTGTGATTTGGGGAAACGGTTTGTGTTTGCACTGTGAGCATCACCTGGTGTCAAAAATGACCTTAGGAATGAAAATTACAGGTATAAATTTGGGGTTGGGGTGCATAAACTTCTTCTACTATGAAGTGTCATCGACTTCTCTGGTCAAGTGGATACTAGTATTATGCTTTGTTTTAATAGAGGTATCCAAAAGTAAGAACTTTTTATTTTTTAAGCTCACTTGGTTATTTGATATTATTATGATTTTTTTTAATACTAGATCTCTGATCACGGTATTAAATTTGTATATAAAAAACTGGCCCCTACCCCCTTAAGCTCTGTCCACTTGCGGTTGTACAAATTTATACTTTGATACCAGTAAAACAAGATCCTGTTTTTGGCATGACACGTCGTGTTATGGTAGCCTAGACTTACCAGTACTAATATAAGTAACCCCTTTTTCGTGGACCACGTCGAGGCTACAAGTTTCGAAAATAAATCAATTATGTACAGTGAAAACTTGGTCCCTCAATACTGGTAGTATATCAGCAATGGCCACTCGAGATGAGATTGGTTTTACGAGATTAAACTCTCTAAGTTCCTACTAATATAATTATTGCTTATTGCGAGGTCTAATGAAGAAACTTTAAGTTATTTAATGTATAACATCATGGTGATTTCCTAGAATTACTATGATAACTGAATTAGTATCATGTGTCCTTAAGGGCTCTATACGATCTCATCAAATGGCACTAGAAATCTGTCGAAATTCTCAGTATATTAGTGAATACATTTTTTTCTCAAGATATTTAAGAGCCGTAATATCTTTAAATCAGAGCATCCCAAGACTACCCCCCACCAGAACATGAATGGTCCGTTCCTAATGTGAACTTTGAAGTGACTCTACGCCTCGCCACCAGGCAGTTGATTCTAGTGGAATGCCAAACTTTACAACTTTCACGTCCGTACCGTGTTCATTTTTTCGGTTTTGTTTTCTTTTTGTCACGAGGCTGTCGGTTGAACTGAGATTTTAGCAATAAAAGAAAAGCACTTTAATCTTTTCTCACGTTACAAAAATGTCGGGTATTAAGGTCAGCCTTGACTTTTCAGAAAATTCGGATACTATTTTTAACTTGTCTTATTCCAGGAAAAGTACATGTAAAACCACTTCAGACCGTTAGCTGTAAGATCCAGTTAAATGGGTTCATAGCGGTAGAGAGATAATGTTCTCAAGAGCGTGGATTCATATTCCAATTGTTTGCTGTCATTATTTATACTAGTATATCTCTCTTACATATGTAACATTTTGCAACTTGCTGTGTCTCATATACGTTGCTTTATGCATGAATGGACTTGGTCACATTTTAGACTGGGTTCTTCATAGACCTGATGATAATATTCTGCAATCCACAATTGTATCCCACGAACTTGTATCAGATCACCTCTGCATTATATGCCATCTCGACGTATCAGTCCCTATCCCTCCACCTTTATTTACTACTAAGAGAAACCTCCATATAATAAATAGAACCAAACTAATGCATGACATCCAAGAAAGCCAAACAACTTGCTTACTTCCTATAGCAGAACAACTCGATAACTGCCTGCGTTCATTGCTTGAAAAAAACATTCCCCAGCCACCAAGTGCAGAGTATCAATAAAAAAAGTGTTCTCCGTGGTATAGCAGTGTTAGGGACCAGCTTCGCAAGATACGGAAAGTTCCAGCTGCAAAGAGCTCTTCGAGATAACTAACAAACTAATGTCAAAGAACAAATGTACACCAATTCCAACTAACTTCTCAGTAGAACTTCCAGACCTATTTGCAAATTTCTTGCGTGACAAAGTCAACGCCATTAGAGACACGTTTGACAACACAATTTCAATCGACTCGTTGTCTCCATACAAGTACGATACAGAATTTTAGCTACAACCATTATGAGCATTTGAACTTTTCTCTATGGATTTAGTATGGAAAATCGTGATGAATAGTGCACCAGAGTCATGTGAACTTGATCCAATTCCAACATCACTGTTGCTTGAGTGCTTAGACCCAATACTGTCTTCACTAACTGATGTTATTAACATCTCTCTCTCTCTCTCTCTCTCTCTCTCTCTCTCTCTCTCTCTCTCTCTCTCTCTCTCTCTCTCATCTGGGGGAATTCCCATCATTTTTCATAACTGCCATCGTAAAGCCTCTGATGAAAAAACCAACACGTGACCATAACGATTTAAAGAACTACTGCCTAGTTTCTAATCTCCCGTTCATATAACAAAATCTTAGAAAAAGTTGTTCTAACCCACCTTGTATCTCATTTCAATTCAAACAGTCTTTTTAGCAATAAACAGTCTGCATATGCCATATCTCCATTTGTTTAGTTCTGAAACTACTCTTCTGAAAGTATTTAATGACATTCAATCTGCATTGGATAGCGGACATTTTACAACCTCACCCTCCCTGATTTATTTGCAGCATTTGACATAAGAGACCATGATATATTACTGGCTTTGAGTGTTGTTGGCAACCAAAAACCAATTTATCACCATCTCCAGCAATTATTTGGCATTCACAATACAGTCGTATAATTTTTCAAGTCCTACTTAGTGAAAAGGGCACAAATTGTATCTGCAAATGGAATAAACTCCAGTCCAGCAGATCTATGTTGCGGCGTTCCTATTTTACTTAACTCCATGTAGTTTTGTTCAACAATTCATGGGAGAAACACTTGATCTAAGCTCAAAGATCGTGAAAATAATGTTGGCGTGCGATTTTAACTGTTTAACTAAATGTTTGATACTAAATTAATGCCTTTTCCATTCTCAAGTAATAAAGATGCTGAAAAAAGTATCGATTATCTATATGCAAGCTTTCAGAAAGTTGATATTAGACCAGTCTTAAATGGTATCTCAATAATATTCTGCAAAAGTATGTAAGGATGTCGTAACAGGATTGTAGATTTCTGATTCCATGCTATAAAAAAATTACATATGTTGACTTTAATGTGTCCGTTGCTTATTTGCAATTTAGTGTAAATGAATAAAAAATCTCACCCACACGCTCTTTGAACAAGAGTAACCTCCGGACAAGAGATTATCAACATATATAAAACGAAGATCCTTGAAGTATTGGTCCCTAATTTTTGAAGTTATGATTAATAATCAAATATTTAAATTACCGTATTTTTCGGCCTATAAGTCGATCCGTTTTGACTTGAAAGTCAGGTCATCGGTTCGTCCTTTACTCCGAGTCAACTTATATATGGTTTATGTCCTTCAAATTGCATAGACTTATATATGGATTACGGTAATGGGCATAAACGAAACAGTCACATAGAAGAAGTACACATTCTTGTTAAATTACAATGTCAATAAATTGTTGTAAATTAATATGACTGCGTTTATATTTATAGGTTTTGTCATTAATTAGTTTGCATTATGCATGTCTTTTCTTATTTCTCAAACATGAAATAAAAGAAAACAATTACTGGTAAAAACTTCAGCGGACCGCATAACACACTTACGGTATATACTTTATTGTGTACTGTACTAATTTGTTTGTTTCTATATAATAAAAAAGATGAATAATTTTGTTAATTCATCCTTTTAAACCATACATCATTCTTCCTGATCACATTTTATCAACTGGTCCATTGATATTTGATTTTTCAGTATACTTTTGGACACATACGATCGATTACCGGCACAGTTTTTACATAGATCTAATCGACCCTACAAACGGATGTAATCCATATTAACCCGACCGTTCTTTGATTATATAAAATACTGTAGATTATGCTTTCTACTGATTCACACAAATCGTATTATAATTGTATTTGACGACGTTTTTCAATTAAATTTGGTTTAAACTAAACTAGAATCAGATATATATATATAGATCGTAAATGGTCCATTTATAGTTTTTTTAGTTTCGCATTTCAGTTTAAAGCAAATTGCAATGTAATGTCAGCAATCATCTATATCCGTACTTAACCAGCTGTCGTTTTGGTGTCTCTCTTTGATTATACCGGTAGTTGATAAATTGGTTTTTGGTTGCCAACAACACTCAAAGCCAGTTGCCGCAATTATTTAAACGATGATATTGGCATTGGCTAAAGATACTAGTTACCGTATTGCCAATACACCATTGTTCTGTATCATTAATCAGCATCAAATACGCTACCCGGTTTTAATATCAATGGATTAATAACCACAGGAAATGACGCCAACTTTTTTTTTGACTGTAAAAAAGGAATTTAGCTGTGGGCATTGATATAATTTCTATAGCACTGGCACATTTTAACGAGTTGGTTATGTTTTTATCAATCTTTTTTAGTCAAAATCATTCATATAAATATCCCCGTAGAAATCATACAACTTATCTGCCAATGTCACCCGTCAAATCACGCAAGTCTTACACAGCGACCTTTAAACTGGAAGTTGTAATGTTCGCGGAAGAGAAAGTGGGAATATTGCTGCTCACATGAACTATGGTTGCAGTGAAAATTGTGTCCGTGATTGGCGTAAAGCTAAGGTTGCCTTTTGCGCGACGAAAAAATAAACAAGGAAAGAAAGCAAATCGTGGCTGAAGAGCAAGATGGATTAATATTCAGGATACATTAGATGAATATGACTTGACACAGCGCGTCACGTGTCGTGGAATAAAATGAAGACAGACGACAATGAAAACATTTCCAATGATCTGAGCCCTGAGATAGCTGCCATTTTTCATTCTGATACAGAAGACGAAGACTTTAAGGGATTTTCAGATATTGGAGATGATTTAGAGAATTTTTAATCATTATTTTCTTAATAATAATGTGGAACAGTTCTACTTCAGGTAATAAAGTGTATTCAACATCGATATGCTTTCAATTATAATTGAGATGTTAAACAATATGTATTATACAAATGTTCATTTGTGTAAATTTGATACTGCTTTTCACCGATATGTTAAAACATAATAACAATTATTTTATTAATTTTACGTTTGTAACTGTTGGATTTTCTGTCTCTTAATATTCTTGACATTTTTGATTTCCCTATTGATAGCCTAATTTTCCTATTGTTGACCACACAGAGTTTATCTGATCTGCTGAATCTTGCACTCAAGACGGGTTTGAATTGGAATAATCAGGTTAAAGATTTCGACCTTTAACTAACATGTACATAGCATGCACAGCCATCATAATGAAAACAAGCATGGACTGTTTATTCAGCTGTGTATATTTTATAACAGAATATAGCAGTGCCTTGTACAGGAGTAAAATCACAAGCATGTTAGCATCGATGATGCAATTTCACGATTGGCTGTAATATACAATATAAAACATTGATACCATTAATATTCAAGACACAGGAAGTTACTAGTGTAGAATACGAAGCCACGTAATTGAACTGGACTCGTCCAATACTTCAAATCTTATATATGGACGAAGGATGGAAAATTTACAAAATTAGTGAATTCGACTTATCCTCCAGATCGACTTATATCTCGGAAAATAAGTATCTATCTTAAGTGAAGTATTTGCGCAGATAGCATACAATTAGTCTGCTTGAATCAAATTATTGTAAGTTTAATTTTAAAACATATATGTTAGTTTAAAGCTAGAACTTTCTACGTTTCAACCCATCCTAATAGACACATACCTCCCAGGGACGTCATTTGAGGAGGACGGGACCCTCGATTTCTATGTGCTATAAAATTGATGTTGCTTAAATACGAAAATTAACAAGCCCGTCAAGTCCCCCCACCCCCCACCCCGAATTTTTTTTAAAATGACGTCCTTGATACATCCACCCTACCAACACACACTATAAAGGAATATTTGCAACTTTCAAGTCAATCCTATGGTTCAAACTTCGATTCAGACCACATCCACTCTTTCTACAATGGGGTTGACGTTAAGAATGACCGATATGTTGCAAACTAAAAGGGAGATGTATGAATTCGCAACAAGTTCTCAGTTAATCAGGCAAGATACCAAGTTTTAATCGGAATTTTATTCGCGTTTTTGCTGTTGCAACATGTTTGGTGCACTCAACTCGGGACGATGGCAACAGCCAAATCAGTCAAACCGATGTATATTCCAACAACTACCTCCGACGATCTCTTAATTGACCGAGCGATGTCCAAAATTTGCTTTTATAATTCGTTTCAAAGGGGTATACTATGGATCTATTCCAACATCATTTCCTTTTGCACAATATCAGTAAACAGTTTTGCTATTTTCATAAAACTTTCTAAATGAAGTTCAGGAATATAATCCAACAAGGAAGCACAATTTTATTTTAGAAAGAAAAAAAAAATACTTCAATGTGAAGCCACTTCTCCCCCCGCCACCGCAAATATAATGAAGAGGACTCTCCAGCGACATGTAATTATACTATCGAAAATAAATAAAATAAATAAATAATATCATGACGTTAAAACTTGGTATTAAATGACTAAATTAGCAAGAATTGCCAATATATGTTAGCATTTGACAACGATACCAACCAGTCACTATCATAAATATCGGGGTTGACGTCTTACAACGTATGACTACGACCACACACCCTTATTTAACACTTAAAATTGTATGTGATCAACAAACTTCATTTAACGAAAATCCCTGTGATTAAATATCCTGCACACTACAGTTCGGTTATTCCACGCGATGTTTCCTATCATGTCATGTAAAAACCTAAACATTATTTTGAATATTAAAACGAGATATGCAAACAAAATATTTTAAAGAGAATAGTTTGTTCAGTTGAAGATAGGTCGTATTAATAAAATCTTATGTAATTAACCTGTGGACTAATCAACATATTATCACAGAATCGACGTCATGTCGGTGAAAACCTAAATAGTTCATCTCAAATCCAAACTGTATGTACTCCTACTAGAGCAAAACCCCCAGTAGAAATTGAAACAGTGATCTGGCTGAATGAAATCTACAACACTACATGCATAAGAGTCTTCCACTCCTCCCGTGATCCAAGTCTTATTTAGTGCGATGAATCAGCCACTATGTTCCGACTGTGCTGGTTCTCTTTTCTCCAGGTATGACACCATCGCTTCATTAAATCATGCCCTGACGCAGACAGATCTGTCCGCAAAACAACAGATCAGTGTACATCTGAGTCACTACCCGGTGTTTCTCGCGGCTCTTGAGTTTCGATCGGTTGAAAGGGTCTTTCGGCGATATGTATAATATATTTTCGGATCAAATTCTTTGTTTGACAGTTTGCAAATCTACGTGGAATATTTCAAACCTACATTATGTCACCGCTTCTAATTTCATGGCTACGCGTGTCGGTTTCATCAGATACAGCTACCAATGACATAGACGGGACAAATCTTCTTTCTTTCTTTATCTACTGATAAAGCGCTAAATTAAATAAACGAGAAATCCACTATGGCGGGTAATTTTAAACATTCTTATCTGTTATGTACAGACAGACGCTTTCTTTCCAAGCACACGTGACAGTCACATAATAAATCAGCTGATTCTCGATTTGAGTCACATGTCCGGCGATAAAACTCTAAAACGAGCGAATGAGCTAAAGCGATATAGGATAGGTTGCGTGACCTGGATGGGATATTGATTTATCAGACTGAGTCAAATCTAATTCATTATTTTTGGAAATGTAGTTGAAAGTACAAAATCCCATTCGATAAAAGTCACTTCATCAGATAGTCTAGTTTATCTTCAAGAGAACCCGGTAGCATGACCATAAAGAGCTCTCGCAGAGCTTAAATTGAATCAGGTCTGATTGAAACCTTTTGAACTTATATGACACTCATCTATCCATTGATAATCTCCCATATCGAATGATCTAGAAAGTCTGTAGAATTGCAATCCGCAAGCGAAATCAACGATAAATTGAGGGGACGTTTCGGGGCCGTCATTTCAATTTTTGGAGGGGAGGTGGGTGGGGTGGGGCAAAACCCGACGGGCTTGTTAATTTTCGTTTATATGCTACTGCAAATTTACAGCACATGCAAATTAAGGGGTAGGGGGCTGGGTGCATACACCTTCCCCCGTCTTCCCCCAAATAACGTCTCTGGTACGTTGCAGTTGACCATTAATTGTAATGAGGGGTTGGTAGATAATTTAGTCGACGGCCTTTTCATTGTGTTAGGGCAATCTGCTCTAAATAAACAAGGCAGTTGATATCAGACGTAAGCCCAACTCCTAATTGTATCAAATGATAAACCGGAAGTAACACCAAAGAGCATTGCTACGTCGGCAGAGACCGGAAAAAAACCCTCATTTGAAGCAGATGTAACGTATGTTAAAACAACAAATACACCATATATTACCAGGTCAATTACTGATAATGTATACGTGTACATTTCAAATATCTCGTATTTAACTATTGAAAACATTTAGCATCCACTAATCGAGTCATTGAAAACAAATGTTTTGTTTGAACTATATTAACACTTTATACATGTCTTAATCATTTTTGTAGACATTTACAACGATGCCATCCACATAATTGGTTTAACAACGTAAATAGTAAGTACCGCACTGAACATCACACAAGTAACACATTCATCTCCTTTTCCCATTACATTTGTTTGTTTAAAAGTTATATTTCAAACGTTAAAATTGATAATGTTAATGACTCTTTGTGTAATTGTACAATTTAAGATTAAACTCAAAAGCTTGATCATTCATTATGATTAATAATAATTGATGCATTTAGCATCTTATGTAAATTAGATTTTCCCATATTTAACGTTAAAATCTTCCAGTAACATTTAATGTGTTAAGGTGCCAAAAGTCTTCATGTATCACAATTATATTATTAAAAATGTCCTTGAATGAATTCACAACAATCCTAAAGCAGTGATATAGTCCGGAAATAACATTAATAAGCACTTTGTAATTACATTGCATAATTTAAATATAACCTCTCAGATTAAAAATGAAAACAACGATATGATTTTAAGATGTGAATGGTTAATTCCAAAATGATCAACCTTAATATAAAACTCGAGACACAAAATAAGGACCAGGATAAAGATTAAAAGTTCATTTCCAGAAAATTCAAAGTTATAAACAATCTAATATAGACCCACCCACCCCACTCTGTCATTTTAACGGCAACTTCCATCAAAGTTAAGAAGGACCAGGATAAAGATTAAAAGTTCATTTCCAGAAAATTCAAAGTTATAAACAATCTAATATAGACCCACCCACCCCACTCTGTCATTTTAACGGCAACTTCCATCAAAGTTAAGAAAAATTTGTTTCAAGACAATTATAAGGTCGCCTTCAAGGCTATATCCCAAAGTCAAACTTAGCAAACATGCTGAAACTACGTGGCAATAAATATGTTCACCCAAATCCTACCATCAGTGACACAAGACAAATTAAATATGTATGCAACATATAATCATGAACAAAACCCAACACATAAAGCAAATTAAATTTACATAACAATTGGCCGATATAACCGCAAAGACGAGTCAGGAATGTCTGCCTCATTGATTGCAAAGAAAAGGCAATTAGCTCCCATTTATTAAACATGTATAACCAAATAAGGTGTTAAAAGTGCCATTAAAGGAAACAACAAAAAATCCTCATCTTTATTACAATTATAATCATTTACCTGGCATGACGCTCCATTTATATTGTATATATAAATACATATCTTTGACAAAATCGAACTTAAATCCGCACCATCTGTCCTAATTCTTACATATAGGTGTATTAATAAAATGCATGTACATCCAAAAATATTTAATAAATATCGGTATTTCAGCTTTCCACCAGTCTTGAAGAAAGCAAACATCTTTGTTACAGTAAATAATCATAAGATCATAAGTGAATTTCATATTCATAAGTTAAATTCAAGACCCTCTAATCAAACAAGCACAGTTATTAATACCTACTGACTGATTGACCCCCCCCCCCTTCTCTCAGTAAAACAAAAGTGTTCTGTACTATTTAACACCTCTCAATTTTTTTCAATTACCTTTTAATAGCGTTGATAACATTAAATGGGTATGTGCTTGAATAAACAGGGGCTCGTATTGTTGCCTTCAATCTAGCTACCAGTCATATATGTAATATAAAATAATACTATTAATAGTAGTAGTAGGATCATGTATATGTATGAAAGGTAACTTGTAAGCAACGATACGATACGAATCCGACGGATCGATATAGGTAATGTTTTGCACGGTGCACATTTGAATGTAGGTTTAGACCTGTTTCTTCATTATCAAAACTAAACTGGCCCGTATTACTGAAAACCAACACTACTTGAAAAATTACAGGTTTTGTCCTTAATGTGCGGTATTATCTCTCAAGTGATCTATGATTCCATGCTTCGGTAATCAAGTAAACATTTGTATTGATTCTTGTAACTGTCGCATTACGTTGTTGCATGGCAAGTATGTCAAAATTGGATTGGTACAATTACATGAATTGGGATGCTAGTATTCGTTTCATTTTATTGTATTGATCAAACTTAAACTCCTTGATATATTCTATTAGGAATTGAATTTTTAAGTAAAATTAATAAGATTGATATTTTATTTAAATTGTATTATTAAAGTAATGTTTTATTCATTTATAGCAAAACGTTGACAACTTAAATCATTAGATATATTGTGTGGAAATAGGTTATAAAGCAAAAATCAGTCAGCCCCTAAGTCTTATCAGTAAAACATAGAACAAGCTTCCGTACTGACGTAAATACAGAATGGTTCTTATCTAATGATGGACAGTCTTCGCTACAAAATTGTTCTTATCTAAAGTTGGACAGACATTACAGTTGGCTTAATATTTTAACATGTTCCTGGTTTAGAAAATTTAAGGAATTATCATGTTTGGACCTAACTAATGCCAAACGGATATAGATAAAATACAAATCTGAGTTGTACCTTATGTCAGATGACGTCAAATTAAGCCGGTTTTGACCAGGAGAAACTGATTTTTACCTGATGAGAATGAACATCTTTTTCCAACGGTACGTTAACCTGACACAGGATGCATATAAATAGACCACGCATTTAAGGGTCAGGTCAGTTCCGTACCGACAAAGAAAATAGATGTTTGTCTTCTCATTGCAGGTAAAATAATTATGTAGTGCAACTGGTTTATCATCGCGGCGGCTACTATCATTTCAGATATAGCTGGTAGCTGGCAAATATCATTTCAGTGTAGCTGTCTTATCATCGTGGCAGCACGCATTTAAGAGAGCCTGAATTCTTTCTTCTCTCTCTCTCTCTAACCATGGATATTGACGCTCCTTACCATACGAGTAATTCCTTCTCATAGCAAGAAATGAGAAGAAGGTTATGAAAAGCTAGTCACAACATACTACATAACAGAAAGTTTTACATCGTGACGGCACGCGTTTAAGAGAGCCTTCTCTCTTTCTCTCTCTCTCTCAAAGATGTAGCCGTATCAACAACTACTTTCTTTTCATAACAGTTCCATGGCTTGGTTCTCTGATATAATATAAAATACAAAGCAGCAAAGGAGACTAGTATATTTATTCTCGAAACGTGTTAAGTAAGTAACCTGACATTGACCAACCTACACATGTCACTTAACATACCTTGTTTACAAAATGTATAGGGAACACACCAAATGTACACTCTGTACTAGACAAATATTAGAATGTTAGGATGATTAGGAAAAAATATAACTTGAAAGACTGACTCAATTGCACAGGTGGCTTACACAATATCGGTATAGGGTGTCCACTAGCAACAACTGGACTCGATTTGATAAAGCTAGGGCGTGCCAGTTCACAGATCCTTTTCCTCGGCCAGACATCAACACCAGCAAAAGACTAGACGTGAAAACCATTTTTCACTAGTCATTTGGTGCCATTGCACCTCTAGCACTGCAGCTTCCGATAGGTTGATAGGGCTGAGTGCGTGGCTGTTCTATTCCCACTCCCCTAGGTCTCTCATTCATGTCGATAGCCCCTTCTAGGGGCGCCACATGACGATCAAATTAGATAGCATACTTTGTATGCATAAATGTCTGTGGGGATGTGGCACCATTCCTTCCCCACGGGAAAATCTAAATCACTACCATACTAATTGGTAGTGTACAATAGTGAACATATGACCCTTCGTGGCTTATTTCACTTAAAACCTTAAATACTACTACTAAGTAAGAAACAAAAAACAAAGTTCAAAACATCGAACTCACAATTTAACGGGTAACAGAGCAATTCAGTTTTAAAGGAGTCTAAATGTTCTAATATCATTGTAGTTTAAAGTTTGAAACATCAAAGTTTCTTGATTTTGAGCTTAAGTTTTGCTAAAATGTTTCAAGTATACGGGGTCGGAAATGTAAGTATGCAATGCGTGCAATCATTTTTAAGCAAGGTGGTATATTAAACACTAGCCAAGAATCATATCTAATATTTCCAGGTCAAATCGGCACAATACTGTGAGAGAGAGAGAGAGAGAGAGAGAGAGAGAGAGAGAGAGAGAGAGAGAGAGAGAGAGAGAGAGAGAGAGAGAGAGAGAGAGATTCAGACATATACACGTACAGGTCTATAACATAATAAATCATTATGACCATATTTCCTTACTTACATCTGCAAAGAATGCATACACACTAATGGGTGCTTTTCGTCTTATGCGAGCACCTCTATCAGGGTAGAGCAGTTTTCCACTAGGAGATGACGATGTTTATTTGGACAAGGAAGACTAAACAAATCCACGTGACTCAACCCAGTTTGTAAATTTGTCCAAGGCCTAGATTCTACGGTTGACTGGGGGGGGGGGGGGGGTAAGGAAAAAATAAGATAACACGGAAGCTTCTAGAATATGGAGGTGGATAACCGACAAAATGATATCCATGTAATTTTTTTCGTTAATTCCTTATTGTAAATGGCAGTTTGCAAGTGCTACTTTCATTTTGCAGTATTGTGAATGACTGCTTGCAAGTGCTACATTAATAATTCTAATGAATTTGATATTTTTCATTGATGCAAACTGTAAATGACTGGTTGCAAGTGATTATATCTACTTTATTCTATTTATAAACTTGCAATAACACAAGTTATATAGTTCCAACTGTTTATTTTATTCTGCATTGCACGGATTTCGCCATTGCAACGCCGTAACTTAAAATTGTTCTCATAGTCCAATCTTCAGGACAGACTGCACCTTCTAAAATCATGACTATAATGTAGCATCGATAATGCTGCAAGTTAGTATCACGGAAGTTAGTATAAAATAATGCCTCATTCTGACAGCATACGACGCAACGAAACGTCAATTTCTTACAATAAGACTACTCCTCTGACCCTAGCAAGAAGAGGTTATACCACTTTACGGCATGTTTTGGGGGTCTTAATTTAAAATAGCATTCGAATTATATTGTTGTGTTATAGTACCTGGTTTTCCAGAGTATTAACATTTGGAAGGGAGGTGGCTTGCAAATAAGCATAACACAAAGATTAAATATATCAAATTGTATATCATTAGAAATATACACAAAGTTTTATTTCCGCTGATCCCTCCCACCATATTATTATTTGAGCATTTTGATGGTGTAAATTACCGCTATCCCATGGTGGCAGAGTAGGACAACCGTTTATAAGCAAGGTTTAAGGTGCTGCTTTGTTTATATATTCTCAGTCACAACGTTATCAAATTTTTTTTATAAGAGTTGAGCAAATTGCAGATAATTGCACCTCAAGGTCATACAAGGTCGCCAACAGCATAGGTCAAGAGAGTCAAATGACCCCCCACCCCCACCCTCGGAAAACATACTGCAAATAATAACAAGGGCGCCCATGAGGCCGTACTTTCTCTTTCTTGGCTTTGTGTGAGAGAGAGAGAGAGAGAGAGAGAGAGAGAGAGAGAGAGAGAGAGTACACGAATGAGATGACGATTCTGTTTATTCTCTAATCCTTATGAAATTCCTTTTCTACTGTTAGTCTACAGTTTACTATGGCAGTTTAATAGGTTTAGTTAATTTGTGCAATAATTGAACAAACTACGGTCAATATATGTATATTATTTAAAATCGTATGTATCCATATATGACGTGTGATATTTATGGTACATATAAGATTATTGATTGTGTTGTTCTTGAAATTGATGTCAGAGATGTACACCTTCCATATTTGCTCTACAGTATGTTGATAGTGAAATATCAATAGTCAGCTAGGAAGAAGAGCTAGCATCCTGTAGCTGTAAACACATGGGTTTGGGGCAAGTAGAATATCTAAAAATGGCTCAGATGACAACTATTTTCAACTGCATCAACCTGTTTAGTACACACTGTTTTGAAGAATTGTCATTTGGGGAAAAGGGTTTGTGTTTGCACTGTGAGCATCACCTGGTGTCACAAATGAACTTAGAAATGAAAATTACAGGTATAAATTTGGGGTTGGGGTGCATACACTTCTTCTACTATGAAGTGTCATTGACTTCTCTGGTCAAGTGGATAATAGTATTATGCTTTGTTTTAATAGAGGTATCCAAAAGTATGAACTTTTTATTTTTTTAACCTCACTTGGTTATTTGATATTATTATGATTTTTTTTTATACTAGATCGCTGATCACGGTATTAAATTTGTATATAAAAAAAAAACTGGCCCCTACCCCCTTAAGCTCTGTCCACTTGCGGTTGTACAAATTGGTACTTTGATACCAGTAAAACAAGATCCTGTTTTTGGCGCGACACGTCGTGTTATGATAGCATAGACTTACCAGTACTAATATAAGTAACCCCTTTTTCGTGGACCACGTCGAGGCTACAAGTTTCGAAGATAAATCAATTATGTACAGTGAAAACTTGGTCCCTCAAAATTGGTAGTATATCAGCAATGGCCTCTGATGGTTTTACGAGACTAAACTCTCTAAGTTCCTACTAATATAATTATTGCTTATTACGAGGTCTTTAGAAAATGCTTGACTTTTGAACTAAAAAGATCGTGAAAGGAATGTTGGCGTGCAATTTTAACTTTTAAGCCATTGCTTCAGGTTAAAATTGTTGATGTTGTACATACCATATCCAGATCCAATGACTTTATTGTAATTTTAATTCATAAAAGCATGAAAAGGACATTGCCAACCAAAATAAGGCGCGTATCGTTGTTTTCAATTTACCTGCACATCATGCGTGTCTCATTATGTGCATGATTTGTAGGTAAATTGTAATCAACGACAAGAGCACATGTGACTGTCAACCATCCTTCTCAACACCCCCACCCCACCCGTGACTGTCAACTATCTTTTCAACTATGTTCGTGTTTGCTCCATTTTGGGCAACAACCCCCGGAAAATCGTCGACCCCAACTTGAGGCATTGAACAATAATTAGCACCTTGCTATAATACTGAGATTTTTTTAATCTTCAAACTTCATTTACAATCTGATGAAAGTATATTTGGTTAGAATGCGTACCCATTACAAACTGTGATTCTACGCTTCTTTTTTGTATAACATTAAAACAATAATTTTTTTTTAAAAAAAGAGTTCAAGAAAATTAAAAACAAAATAGGAAGAAAAAAGATTAAACGAGTACATTTGTTAAGTGTAAGGTAGGGCAACAGGTAGATGAATACAATCTTATGCTTAAAACCTTTCGACTTACCTACATATCATCCCCGATCTGATGCCATATCAATGAAAACAGCAGCTGTTTTCCTATCCAAATTGCATACGATCCTTTTACATCAAAATAACGATCAGAACGATCAAATATTGAACTGTCATCTGTCGGAAAGAAATATTTAACGCTGCATGAATGTAATGCGGGAATAATCCACTTCTGCCTAATCATGCTATTCTTGGAAGTGGAAAATGAAAGTACACTATCTCTCAACATCGTACTGTACGGTAAAGGACAGAGGTGTGCAGTAATGGGGTTGAAGTTCAGTACTGTAAAAGAAATTAAAGTACTAGAGCAAGGACACTGCACATAATGCAAGAAAATGTTGATTATAGAATCTGTTCAAAACTAAAAATATGCACGCGTGGTATACGATGAAGCTGGTGAAGTACAGTAATGGAACACGACTTTATACAGCAAGAGTTATTACTTCATGATTACAAATAAATACATGTATTTATTTCTTAAAAATGGCCGCTATCGCTAAACAGGCTTAATGCAGCCACTCCGAATTTTTGTGCCTATTACGTGACATGACTGTGTTAACAGCATTGATCTTATTCGTGATTAGTCAGTCATTAACGTTTCTGTTGGAATATGTTTAATTTTTTGCTTGCTTTAGAAAAGAGACCTATTAGAATTTTACTTAGTTGTTTTGCCCCCAAATACTACAATTGTTTATACCCCATGGCACTCGCCACTAAATTGTGAAGTAGACTTAACGATCTGGGACTATATGCTTAGATTCAATATTACCTTCACTAACCGATGTTATCATTACTTCCCGCTCATTCAAGAAATTCCCATCAGTTTACAAAATTGCAATTGTAAACCCTCTGATGGAGAAACTGATCATAACGATTTAAAGAAAAGTAGTTCCATCTTAACTTCTGTCTCGTCTGAATTCAAAATGTCTTTTTAGCAATGTTTATACCGCCTTCGCCAATTTAATGAAACTGCTCTTCTGATAGCATTTATAATGACATTTGCTGTTCTTCGGATAGTTGAACGATTAATGTCTTCACCCGCCTTGATTTGTCTGCGGCATTTGACACAATATACCATTATATATTACTTCACCAACTCCAGCATCTATTTGTTATTCAGGAAGCAGCCTTACTGTGGTTCAAATCGTACTTAGTCAATAGGGCATAAATTGTGTCCGTAAATGAAATTTGAGCCCAGCTATGTGTTGATGTCCTACGAGGCTCTGTTCTGGGTACCGTTCTCTTCATTGTACACCCACTCTTAATTGTTAAAGATCGACCTCCGGCGTCTCACCAGTTGTACACTGATGACACTCAAATATGCTAATCTAGCTACCCAACTAAACTCGAGGCTACAACACAAGGCATAGAGATGTGCTTTTAGGATGTGAAGTCATGGATGACATGTATCAAACTGCAGATGAATAATTATGCAGCTCAAGCCGTCCTAATGACACACATAGATTGTCTCATTCACATTCTTTACCTCAAACAATAAGCATCAGTAATACCTACATTAAATTTATAGTCATTTTGAGACCTAGCTGTCACCTCAACAATACTCTCTTATTACACTAACATATAACAAGCATATGCAAGGACGCATATCTGTAACTGATACACATCAGCTACATTCGAAATTTTTGCTACTAAAAGCACTTGCGTGTTCCCTTGTAAATTCAAGACTGGACTATTGTAATTCATTTCCATCTGGTTCGTATGAGTATATTACAGAAACTTCAAAACGTTCACAACACAGCTACTCTGATCATCTTTAGAATAAAAGAACTGTGCAGATCCCCATCCGCTCTGTAATCGTCACTGGCCAACAGTTCGATCCAGAATCAGACACAAAATCTGTTCACTAAGCTACATTTAGTTGACTGACTCCAGTCCAATATACATATCTGATCTCACCCATCCTAAACCCATCTAAAAGCTTACGCTCCTTTTCCGACATTTGTATTCTTGCTGTTACCACTGTTAAAACGAAGTTGTACAGACAACGTTATTTTGCGTAACAGAACCCAGCTCCGTGGAACGAATTGCCCGTTAAATTTAGATACAAGAAGACAGTGATCTTATTCAAGAGTTCTCTTAAAACTCACCAATTTCGACTGCAAGAACAGACTTAAAGACCTCATAATATTTTCTTCTTTAATGAGTATCAATACGTTTTGTTTTGAAATTTCATGGTGTTTCCTTTTGTGACCTTGTCGTTAAATGTTTGTATGTCTTATCTAGTATTGTAAAGAGCTTAGAGCGTCTAAAGATTTGGCGTTGTACTAAGTCCATTTTGTGTATTTATTTATTTTTCCAGTAAGGTGGCATTGGTTTTATTTAAGATTTTAATTTTTTCAGTGATGTCAGGAAATACCTTAATGTGAAAAAGTTACAGTAATGTTAAAGTTTTAGTGAATGGACTTAAATTTAAAAATCTACAAGAAATTGTGCTGTTATACTGTTTTATCATTGTCGTTGTTGTTTATTTGAATGGTGATATATTAGGCAACGAAAACATCTAATTTGGTAGAACCGACTTACCAATAGCTAACACCGTCCGTCATTTTCATTTCGGATCGTCTTATTTCGATCAGTTGTCATCCTTTTGCTCAAGTGAGGTTTTTCCTTCCCAATGGTAGGTGTCTTTGGTATAGTGCTTTTATCCAATTAGAAAAGTTACTGATTGCGTTTTTGTTTTGTTTGACAACCCCAAAACGAATGCGTTTAATTTTGCTTTTATAGCCCATTCTCCTCGCTTACTTGTTTGTTTTTTTTTTTCTTCTCTTTTTTCACGCTAAACGTTAATTGAAGATTTTTGTTACGTGCAATTGGGCACCAGCTTAAAATTGTCTCTTCGAATCAACAATCTTTTGGCATCTTTGTATTCGAAACAGACGATTGTAGAATGTCTATAAGATTTGATATCTCTTTTGTTTCCATTCGGTTCCAATATTTGGCATATTATAGGCTGACTCTGTTTTTTTTTGCAGTGGGCGTTCACATATTTTTACCATTGCAGGAAAATGAACATGAGCTTTCAGAATTTGGTATCATTTTGTAAAATAGGAACGGAAACCCAATGCCTTTTTGCGAACACTTACTGCACTTTTTACTCTTTTTTCTAATATTGCCAAATTGTCATCCTGTGACATACAAGAGTGGTCACTGCCATGTTATAATCCAATTTATTTTTAGCGGGTCACTGTTGTTGGTCTTTTAGGGACTCAAAGTACTAATGATACGGTAGCATCAGGACCGGTTTAGAAATGGGTGAAGATAAATGAGTATATATACTTTGGCAGGTTCGGATTGGTTGATAATGAAAGAATATTTCAGTAAAAAGAACCCTTTTGACAGTCTATTCTAGTTATAACTAAAGAAAAATAAAGGCATTGTATTATTGGTAGAATTTGGGTCCGTTTTACAAATTTGAGTTAGGAAAACTCATTACTGACATTAACACCTATTTCTTTTTACGAGTAACTAAATGCAGATGTTTCAAATACATGCATATCCCGAAAATACGATGCTTGCATGGTTTTCTCTGCACAGTAGCTGACTTCAAGGATGTGTCTGTATTGACAAATATCGATTTCATCATGATGATTAAGAAATTTAAAGTTATTTAATTTGTAACATCGTGGTGATTTCGTAAAATTACTATGAGAACTGAATTAGTATCCTGTATACCAGGATTTTTTTCTTACATATGTAACATTTTGCAGCTTGTCTGTGTCTTATATACGTTGCTATATGCATGAAGGATTTGGTCACATTTTAGATAGGATTCATCATTGACATGATGATAATAGTTTGCAATCCACCCTTATATCCCACGAATTTGCATCAGATCATCACTGTATTATATGCCATCTCGACGTATCAGTCTTTCACCCTCCATGTTTATTTAATACTAAGAGAAACCTCCATATGATAAATAGAACTAAACTAATGCATGACATCCAAGAAATACCAACAACTTGATTACCTCCTACAGCAGAACAACTTGATAACAGCCTGTGTTCATTACATGAAAAACATGCCCCCAGCCACCAAGTGCAGAGTATCAATAAACAAGTGTACTCCATTGTATGGCATTGTTAAGTACCAGCTTCGCACTGATAAAAACGTCACCGTAAAGCAGAGAGGCTTTGGCTTTCATCCAGATTCACTATTGATAAACAAATCTATAAAGCCGCATAGAACAACGTCACAAACATAGTTCATAAAGCCAAATTATCCCACTACACTACTAAGATCGCGGAGAGTTCCAGCTACAAAGAGCTCTTCGAGATAACTAACAAACTAATGTCAAGGAACAAATGTACACCACTTCCAACTACTTTCTCTGCAGTAGACCTTCTAGACCTATATGCGAATTTCTTCCGTGACAAAGTATCAACCATTTGAGATACGCTTGACAACACATTTTCAATTGACTCATGGTCACTGTAACAGAATTGTTACCGAGTGGATGGTGGATTAAATGAACAACACAAACACAATATGTGAAAGATAATCTAAATTTATGAAATAAATTATTAATGAAAAATAATGATGTATCAACACAATAACTCATGCATTCAACCCACAATCACGCTTCACAACTATTCACAATTCCAAAATAAATTAAATATTAATACAAAATAAACACAGATCCAAGGAATCTCCTGGACTAAACACAGATCCAAGGAACTTCCTGGACTACACAAATGTTTCACATAAAATGGAACCCTTACAAAAGTTATATTAACGCAAGTATAAATTGCGATAACAAATACAAACATCAAACTGTACTATCGCACGTATGGATTGCGACAACTAGGACAAACATATACATGTATTTAATCAAGTTTCTAACTGTTATTGAGATTCATGTAATCTCTTGAAATACTACTGTGATTCAAAGTAACTATGTGTAAATATAACAATGTATTCAATTGTAACTACAATTGCAACACACACATGTGTCTCGACCACGTACAACCGTACGATTCACCAACTATGGAATCGCCGCTCAGCTTCTCCGAATACCTAGGATTGACCCAATACTTTTATCGGCCACTTTCCCTTCACGGATCCACCACAGTTATACGTACAGACAGCATACAGCATCTACTAGAACCATCGGTCCCAAATACCTAGATGCTACCCCGGACGTTTACACCTCTAGATAGCTCCGACACTCGGACATTTATACTTCTAGATTTCCGGATATTTACACATCACGACAGATGTAGACGGACAGACAATCCGACAGACAGACAGTCAGATACCTTAATTCGATCGCACAATTAAACAGCACAATCACGGCACAATCAATCACATTCAGCTACAATTCAGAGACATTCAGAGACGTTCAGAGAAGTTCAGCTACAATTCAGAGACATTCAGAGACGTTCCGCTACAAATCAGAGACGTTCCGCTACAAATCAGAGACGTTCAGCAACAATACAGAGACATTCAGAGACGTTCAGATACAATTTCAGAGACGTTCCGCAAAAAATCAGAGACATTCAGAGACGTTCCGCTACAAATCAGCCCTTTGGCTGGAGAAAGAATGACGAGCTATCTCTCCTGTGATAAGATACTTTTGGACCCGTCATCTTATCAGAATTATTCTGCCTTATATATCCTCAAATAGGTGAGCAGAATTCACGGCAAAATTCCCGTGCACCCGGTGATTCTAATGTTCCTGACTTCAAGTGATTCGTAGTCAGGCACATGCAAATCGTTAAACGTCGCTTACCTTGAAAAAAACCACTTATTGACCCCAAGTAACGCATGTACGACGAAACAACAAAAAATATGGTGAAATTAGTTTGTAATTCAAGAAGAAATAAATTCAATTTTCGCCTAATTTTGTGACAGTCACCATATAGTTACGATACAGAATTTCAGCGAGAACCAATAGGAGCATTTGAACCTGTATCTATGGATTTAGAAAAAAATCATGGTGAAGAGTGCACCAAAGTCATGTGAACTTTATTCAATTCCAACATTAATGATGCTTGAGTGCTCAGACCCTATATTGCCTTCACTAATTGGTGTTATTAATATATATATATATATATATATATATATATATATATATATATATATATATATATATATATATATATATATATATATATATATATATATATATATATATATATATCTCATTCGTTGAATTCCCATCAATTTTCAAAACTGCCATCGTAAAGCCTCTGCTGAGGAAACCAACACTCGACCATAACGATTTAAAGAACTACCGCCCAGTTAATAATATCCCGTTCATATAAAAAATCTTAGAAAAAGTTGTTCTAACCCAGCTTGTATATAATTTGAATTCAAACAGTCTTTTCACCAATGTACATTCTGCATATCGCCCGTTGTTTAGTTCTGAAACTACTCTTTTGAAAGTATTTAATGACATTCACTCTGCTTTAGATAGTCGGAAGATTACAGTCCTCACTCTCCTTGATTTATATGCAGCATTTGTCATAGTACACTATGATATATTGCTTCACCGTCTCCAGCATGTATTTGGCATTCAGAATATAACCTTACAGTGGTTCAAGTCCTACTTAGTCAACAGGACACAACAATTGTATCTGCAAATTGAATAAACTCCAGCCCAGTTGATCTATGTTTTGCTGTTCCAAAGTGGTCTGTTCTTGGACATGTTACCTTCATTCTATACACTCGTCAGCTCTCGAGTGTCATAGATGATCACCCAGTGTCTTTCCATTTCTACGCTGATGACACCGAAATATACAAGTCTAGCCATTCAACGGAAGTTGATGCTATACCATCCAAGGAGTTGAGAGGTGCATTTCTGATGTGAAATCATGGATGACATGTAGCAAGCTGCAGATGAATCATGATAAAACGGACATCATTCTGATCACAACATAAAGACTTTCTCATTCACATCATTTATCTCAAACAATAAATATAAACAATACCAACATTAAATTCACATTCAGTACGAAACCTAGGTGTTACTCTAGACAGTACTCTCACATTGCACCAACATGTCACTAACATATGCAATGTTCCATATCTAGAGTTGAGACGCATCAGCCCCATTCACAAATATCTTTCAGTTGATGTCACCAAAACAATCGTGTGTTAATTAGTACTTTCAAGACTGGACTATTGTAATTCAATTCTGCATGGTTCGTCTCAATATCTACTCCAGAAACTTCAAAATGTTCAAAACATAGCTGCAGGATCATCTTTAGAGTATCACCACTGGAGCACAGCTCCCCACTGCTCTGTGTCCTATACTGGCTATCCATTCGATCTAGAATCAAACCAAAATTTGTTCTCTGTTTTAAGTTTCACTGACGGATTCCAGTCCATCATACCTATCCGGCCTCACCAATGTGTTCACACCAACAAGGTACTTACGCTGCTCTTCTGACAATCGTATACTCATTGTTGCCACCATGAAAACGAAGTCATATGAACAAAGTTAGTTTGCATACCAGGGCCCGGCGATGTGGAATGAATTGTCCATTGAAATTAGACACAAAGTCACAGTGATCCCTTTCAAGAGTGCTCTTACAATTCACCTTTCTCGACTGCAAGAACAAACTTATAGACCTAATAATGTTTCGAACTTTAAATATTTTCAGGAATTTTTTATTTTTTCCAATTTCATGGGGGTTAGGTCTTGATCTTCTGTAGTCACATCATTATAGATGTTGTAAAGTGTTTAGAGCTTCTAAAGATCAGATGCTATACAAAGTCATCATTATCTTTATTATTATTATTATTATTATTATTATTATTATTATTATTATTATTATCCACAAAATAAAATTTTCTTTGCACTGATGTTTTGTTTATATTTTAAAATTAATATTAGTCTGAAATGAAAATTCGCAGGAAACTTCATCTTCTCAATCCTTATATTTACAAACTAAGCAAAGTATACCAGATTTCTTACTCAAGAACTCATCCCAAATCAAATGATTTTGGGTAATTTGGTCGTAAATTCATAAAATCAAAGTTTTAAAAGATGTTTCAAAATTGGACATGGTAACAACTGTGTCCATAAAAATGCATAGATTATTCTGTAGTTGGCATGATGTTAAATTGTCGTTAAATTGACTTTTATTTAATGTTTCCATAAATTTCATATGTTGTTTATTTATTTTACTAGATGCTAGAATTTCCATTTGTTGCTGAATGCAATTCTCTCTCTCTCTCTCTCTCTCTCTCTCTCTCTCTCTCTCTCTCTCTCTCTCTCTCTATATATATATATATATATATATATATATATATATATCTATATATATATATATATATATATATATATATATATATATATATATATATATATATATATATATATATATATATATATATATATATATATATATATATATATATATATATATATATATATATATATATATATCCCAGTATCAAATACATTATTATTCTCCCTCATACTTTACCGTTAAAACCATCTTCAAGAAACTAAACATTATTTTTACTTCATTCTTCGGTTACCAGTTTTATTTACATCAAATTATTTTCAATTTCAAAGAGAAATATCAATGCATGCTAAAACTGCTAACTAAAACATCCAGATTAGGCGTCTGTTAAAATGAAAAATACCTCACCTATTTAGCAGGCATGATAAGAAGCTAATTAAGAAATAATAATGCAATGCGATTATTTTAGCGAAGACACGAGAAGTAGCCATAAGTTGGAAACAATATTATTATTGGATGTAATGGATGTAAGTTTATTGGCTGCATAATAATCACTGCAGTCTTTGCAGCCAATAACGTCTCCTGGGAATAGAAGTCCTGTAAACACAGACTTTAATAAAGGCAGTAGGGACGTATTACTGATATAAATCTAACATTATTAACATTCATAAAAAGCGTATAAAATTTATATATCTAAAAACTCACAGTTCAATCTTTATCAAAATAATTGTTCAGTGACGGAATTTAAGCAAGATATTTATTATAAATATTAAAAGTTTGCTTTCATGTTATTTTTAAAAATATTAATTCAATATTTAATGATTCGATCTTCAAATTAGAACTGAAATTTTAAATTCACCAGTGAGAACATTCAGCAGTAGCTATAACAATTATTAAACTTATCAGAAAACTTATATTCCGCGCCTAGATAAAAACTCATTGGGTACCAATAAACACTCGGTGGTTTCCAAGCTGAATTTGCGGCTATTACACAGTATACTTTATTTTAGAAAACCACCAAAGCTGCTAAAACATCATGGTTCTAAAGACATGTGGTTTCCAACGATGGATCCTAATACAGTACATAATCAATTATTTGTTTTACAGTGGGAATCGGTCTCTATAGAATAAAAGTCTTTTGTAGGAGTGGTCTTTCAAGTTAGATTTTTTTTGTATTATACATTTATAGATATTTTCTTATTTTCAATTTTAATTAACTCCATGTAGTTATTATTGTGTTCAACAATTCATGGGAGAAACACTTGATATAAGCTCAAAGATCGTGGAAAAAAATGCTGGCGTCCAATTTTCACTGTTTAACTAAATGTTTTACACTAAATTTATGCTTTTTCCATTCTTAAGTAATAAAGATGCTGAAAAAGTATCGATTATCTATATGCAAGCTTTCAGAGAGTTGATATTAGACAAGTCTTAAATGTTCTCTCTACAATTTTCTGCAAAATTACGTAAGGATGTCGTGACAGGTTGTAGATTGCTGATTCCATGCTAAATAAATTTGATAAAACTGGAAGTTGTAAAGTTCGCGGAGGAGAAAGGTGGGAATATGGCTGCTCAGAGGAAATACCGTTGCAGCGAAAAATTTGTTCGGGACTGACTTAAATCTAAGGTTGCTTCTTGCGCTACCAGAAAAAAAAAAGAAAAAAAAAGAAAGAAAGCAAATCGTGGCTGCAAAAAAACGATGGATTATTATTGAGGATAAATTAGAAGAATATGTCTTGACACAACGCGTCACGTGTCGTGGAATAAAAAGAGGAAATAGGACAATGAGAACATTTCCAATGATCTGAGCCCTGAGATAGCCGCCATTTTTCATTGCAATACAGAAGATGAAGACTTCAAGAGATTTTCAGGTATTGGAGATGATTACGATAATTCTTAATCATTATTTTCTTAATTATAATATGGAACAGTTCTACTCCCGGTAATAACATGTATTCAACATCGATGTGCTTTAATTATAATTTACATGTTAAACAATATGTATTATAAAACTGTTCATTTGTGGAAATTTGATCCTGCATTTCACCGATATGTTAAAGCATAAAAAGTTATTTTATTTGTTTTTCGTTTGTAACTTTTTTGTTTTCTATCTATTTATTTTCTTCACATTTTTGATTTCCCTATGGATAGCTCCATTTTCATATTGTTGACCTCACAAAGTTTATCTCATCTGCTGAATCTTGCACTCAAGACGGGTTTGAATTGGAATAATCAGGTTAAAGCATTCGACATTTAACTACCATGTACATAGCATGCACAGCCACGTGACTCTTGTTGCAATTAATATGATAATGAAAAAAAAAGCATGGACTGTTTATTCAGCTGTGTACATTTGATAACAGAATATAGCAGTGCCTTGTACAGGAGCAAAATCACAAGCATGTTAGCATTGGTGATGCAATTTCACGATTGCCGGTAATATGGAATATGATACATTGATACCATTAATATTCAAGAAACCGGAAGTTACTATTGTAAAATACGAAGCCAAGTTTTTGACCTGGTATTAAACGACTAGATCAGCAGGAATTGTCCATATATGTTAACATTTGACAGCCACAGCAACCAGTCACTATCATACATATCAGGGTCGACGTCTTGCATTGTATGGCTACGACAACCCACCCTGCTTTAACACTTAAAATTGTATGTGATCAACAAACGTCATTTAACAAAAAACTCTGTGATTAATGTAGAAAACCTGTGGACTTATTGACAGATTATCATAGAATCAACGTCATGTCGGTGAAAAACTAAACAGTTCATCTCTAATCCAATCTGTATGAACTCCTACTACGGTAAACCCCCAGCAGAAATTGAAACAGTTATCTGGCTGAAAGGAATCTACAACACTACATGCATAAGAGTCATCCACTCCTCCCGTGATCCAAGTTTTATTTAGTGCGATAAATCAACCACTAAACATGTTCAGACTGTGCTGGTTTGTTTTCCAGGTATGATACCATCGCTTCATAAAATCATGCCACTGACGCAGACAGATCTGTCCGCAACACAATATATCAGTGTACATCTGAGTCACTACCTGGTATTTATCGCGGCTCTTGAGTTTCGATCGGTTGAAAGGGCCTTTCGGCGATATGTATAATATATTTTCGGATCACTTGTTTCCTTATTTGATACATTTACTTTTATTTTGAATTTTGAATTTTCCGGCAATATCCGGTTTACTAAGTCTTATTTTATTTTTAAATTTACAATTTTTATAAAAAGAACTTATTGCTTTTAATGGCTGTCTTTTTTATGTCGTTCTTTGTCCATTTCCTAATTATTTCTATTGAGAACGACCGTGTTCGAAAAGGGGTCCGTACAGTTTTAAAATTTAAATTGTACATTTCCCACCTCGAGTTTGGTCGTCTGTATTTTTTTATACTTAGGCTCTTAAAATTTGTTTCTAAAACGTTTATTTGGCCCTTTAAACAGGGCTTCCTGTGTAGTGCGGGAGTTACACAGAGAAAGAGAAAATGCAAGATTGCATGGTTTTGAAAAGTACTCACAAGCGATTTTTACCTTGTTTTATTTCGGGGCATGCGTTTTGGGAAACACTTCAAAATAACCTATACTAATCCCTGCTTATTGTATTAGTGTGCTGTTTGCATTATGTCCCTGTAAGTGGATTTTATTACCCGACTCTTTTACGGGCCTGTCAAATTCGCGTAGCGCCATGTGATTTAGCTATGTGACTTCCTCATCTCGTACTTTCCACTTAAGATTCCCTGTCCCCCTTTGTGTTCATATTCTAGTTGTGTTTCCCAATAATTATGGTTTGCCCGCATGTCCTCATATTTTTCATTATAAAATTTGTGATGTTGTATAATAATTTCTTGCTAAAGTTTCCGTCTAAATATAGTATGTTATTTTGTTTGTATATTTTAGTTGCTCTTATTTTTAGTGTTAGGTCAACTCTTTTCTTTCTATTCTTTTCACATTCAAACATAATATGTTGGTTTTTTTGTGAACGTGTATATTTCACACAGTGGACATATGGGCGATACTCTGATCATATGCCTTCTCACTGCAACCTCTCCCGTTAACCACCCATCATGCATGTATTTGAAGCAGAGGCTTTGTATTTTGAGTGTATGTAACTTGACCCAGTTTCCCCAGGCTCTACCCCAATTGATGTTTATGTGATCCTGTTCTATTTTGTTTTAAAAATCCTATTTAATGTGTTATCTGTGAGCCTTTTGTATGTTGGTTTTGTATCTATTTCCCATAGCTCTCCATTATCCCTATATTTTGTTTAATAGTTCTTTTATTGATCGTAATTTTCGTGGCACTTCTTGTAGTTTTGATAACCTATTGTTTTTTATATATGTCATATTGTTGTTATATATGCTTGATATAGAATTAAAATTAATATATATTTTGGCTTTGCTTTAATTTCCTTAAATCTGTTTGGAATGTTGGTGTATTTAATAAGGACAGGGTTTGGGAGGGCCAGGCCCCCCACCCCCTTTTCCGTCCTTATATAATGTGTCCTTGTTTATGTAATCACTACCGTAAATATCGTGGTCGACGTCTTACAGTGTATGATTACGACCATCCACCCTGCTTTAACACTTAATATTGTATGTGATCAACAAACTTCATTTAGCAAAAAACTCTGTGATTAAATATCCTGCACACTACAGTTAGGTTATTCTACGCGATGTTTCCTATTATGTCATGTAAAACCTAAACATTATTTTGAAACGATTTAAAATATATTTATAAAAATAAATATTAAAACGAGATATGCAAACAACATATTTTAAAGAGTATAGTTGTTCAGTCAACCGTCGTATTAATAAAATCTTATGTAATTAACCTGTGGACTTATTTACAGATTATCATAGAATCGACGTCATGTCGGTGAAAAACTAACAAGTTCATCTCTAATCCAAACTGCATGTACTCCTACTACAGAAACCCCCCAGCATAAACTAATAAATCAACCCCTAAATATGTTCTGACTACTGTTTTTTTCTTTCTTTTCTTTTCAGGTTATGACCATCGCTTCATAAAATCATGCCACTGACGCAGACAGATCTGTCCGCAACACAACATATCAGTGTACATCTGTATCACTACCCGGTATTTCTCGCGGCTCTTGAGTTTCGATCGGTTGAAGGGGCCTTTCGGCGATATGTATAATATATTTTCGGATCAAATTATTTGTTTGACAGTTTGCAAATCTACATGGAATATTTCAACCATACATTATGTCACCGCTTCTAATTTCATGGCTACGCGTGACGGTTTCGTCAGATACAGCAACCAATGACATAGACGTGGAAAATATTCTTTATTTATTTAATGATCACGCGTTAAATTAAATAAACGAGAAATCCACTACAGCTGGTAATTTTAAACATTCTTACCAGTTATGTACAGACAGACGCTTTCTTCCCAAGCACACGTGACAATCACATACTAAAATCAACTGATTATCGATTTGAATCACATGACCAGTAACCAAGCTGTAAAACAAGCGAATGAGCTAAAACGATATCGGATAGGTTGCGGGATCTGGGGATGGGATATTGATTTATCAGACTAAGTCAAATCTAACTCACTATTCTTGGAAATGGAGTTGAAAGTACAATCCCATTCGATAAAAGTTACTTCATCAGATAGCAACTATCTTTGTTACAGTAAATAATCATAAGTGAATTTCATATTTATAGGTGAAATTCAAGACCCTCTAATCAGAGAAACACAGTTCTTAATGTCCACTGACTTATTGCCATCCAGCCCCCCCCCCCCCCGCCCTCTCTCTCTCTCTCTCTCTCTCTCTCTCTCTCTCTCTCTCTCATTAAAACACAAGTGTTCTGTGCTATTTAACACCTCACAATTTTTTTTCATGGAGCGTCTAATAGCGTCGCTAACATTAAATGGGTATGTGGTTGAATAAACGGGGGCTTGTATTGTTGCCTTCAATCTTGCTATCAGTCATACATGTAATATAAAATAATACTATTAATATTAGTAGTAGGATCATGTGCATGTATGGCAGGTAAATTGTAAGCAACGATACGAATATTTGAATGTAGGTTTAGACCTGTTTTTTCATTATAAAAACAAAACTGACCCGTATTACTGGAAACCAACACTACTTCAAAGATTACAGGTGTGTCCTTAATGTGCAGTATTATCTCTCAAGTGATCTATGATTACATACTTCGGTTAGCAAGTAAAAATTTGTATTGAGAGAGAGAGAGAGAGAGAGAGAGAGAGAGAGAGAGAGAGAGAGAGATACACGTACAGTCTATAGCATAATAAATTATTTTGACCATATTTCCCTACTTATCAAATATTACATCTGCAAAGAATGCGTACACACTAATGGGTGCTCTTCTTCTTATGCGAGAACCTTGATCAGGGTAGAACAGATCTGTAATGCACAGTTTTCCACTAGGAGATGGCGATGCTTATTGAACGACGATATGCACCTTATGAAATCAATAAATACGCAACCTCACGATATCCACTTTTAACCTTTACAGCTGTAGATAAGGTTTGGACAAGAGGGACAAAACAAATCCACATGACTCAACCCATTTTTAATATTTTTTCAAAGGCTTAGATTTTACTGTTGACAGTGTGTGTATGTGGGGGAGGGGTTAAGGAAAAAAGTAACAGAACACAGAAGCTTCTAGAATATGGAGGGGGGTAACCGCCAAAATTATATGCATGGATTTTTTATTCTTCGTTAATGCATTACTGTAAATGTTTGTATGCAAGTGCTACATTCATATTTCTATCAATGTATATTGATTGTATTTTTCATGGATCCAAACCGTACTTCTCAGTTTGCAAGTGCTACTTTCATTTTGCAGTATTGTGAATGACTGCTTGCAAGTGATACATTGATAATTATAGTAATGAATTTGATATTTTACATTGATAAAAACTGTAAATGACTGGTTGCAAGTGATTATGTATACTTTCTTCTATTTATAAACTTGCAATAACACACGTTATATAGTTCCAACTGTTTATTTTATTCTGCATTGCACGGATTTTGCCTTCGCAGCATCATAACTTAAAACTGTTCTCATAGTTCATTCTTCAGGACAGACTGCACCTTATAAAATCATGACTATAATGTAGCATCGATAATGCTGCAAGTTAGTATTACGGAAGTTAGGATAAAATAATGCCTCATTCTGACAACACACGAGGCTGCGACAAGTCAATTTCTTACAATAAGACTACTCCTCTGACCCTAGCAAGAAGAGGTTATACCACTTTACGGCATGTTTTGGGGGTCTTATTTTAGAATATCATTCGAATTATATTGCTGTGTTATAGTACCTGGTTTCCCAGAGTATTAACATTAGGAAGGGAGGTGGCCTGCAAATAAGCATAACACACAAATTAAATATATCAAATTGTATACAATTAGAAATATAAACAAAGTTTTATTTCCGCTGATCCCTCCCACCACATTTTTATTTCAGCATTTTGATGGTGTAAATTACCGCTAACGCATGGTGGCAGAATATGGTAGCCGTTTATAAGCAAGGTTTAAGGTGCTGCTTTGTTTATATATTTTCAGTCACAACGTTATCAATTTAGAGCATGTTTATTATTTTATTGTAACGCATTGCAAATTCTGCATTTGGTATCAGTGAGAAAAAAACCCATCAAATTGTAGATAATTGCACCTCAAGGTCATGCAAGGTCGCCCGCAGCATAGGTCAAGAGGATCAAGTGATCCCACCCCGACAGAACTAATACTGCAAATAATGCGTGCGCACATAAGGCCGTACTTTCTCTTTCTTGTTTATGAGAGAGAGAGAGAGAGAGAGAGAGAGAGAGAGAGAGTAAACGAATGAGATGACGATTCTGTTTATTCTCTAATTCCTATGAAATTTATTTTCTACTGTTAGTCTACAGTTTACAATGGGGGTGGGTGGTGTTTTCACACACAATTTCATAAGATTTAATATCGTCTTATCGAAATTGGAAATTAGTCTGAGTTTTCCTGCGAGAGGACAAGAGATGAAAGTTATCAGCTGAGACCCCGAATGATATTTGAGAGAAATTCATTCGTAAAAAGAAAAGTATGGTCCAGGCAAGCCGCTAAAAACTGTTTGGGTGACGAAAAACCACAAAGATATAGTGTCACAATTCCATGTATATTTGTTGATGCGATTTATATAATGTTTGCTTTAGTCTACATGTCTTGTATGATTTCATTTGATACATTTCTATAATAATTTGCTTTTGAATTATAGCGATTTAGAGTTATGAATAGGAAGTCTTACATTAATTCTTAGATTAGGTTGACGTATTGTTTAATTTATCATCGTGTTTTGTTGTCGTGTTAGCATAAAACACGTTGTTGAGTTATGAATAAGAAGTCTTACATTAATTCTGAGATAAGTTTGACGTATTGTTTAATTTATCATCTTGTTTGCTCAATTATTAGGTTCTAAGAATTTAATACCTTACATTGGTTAATATGGTTTACGAGAATACATGTGAATTAACCGAATTTAGATTTCACATATGATTCAGCGTCAGTGGGTATTGACTAGAAAGCTGGAATGTACTCCATTAATATACTGTGTAAAGTATGGTGCGTTAATGTGTAAGGTCAATGCGTAACGAATTAGCAATTCGACTAACTACGGCCATTTCAGAACATGTGTAGTTGATTAATAGCCTTATAATCTGTTTACCACTGATAGAAATATCTGCTTTTCGAACCAGAAATAATGAAAGTTCTCAACTGCATCAATTATAACGAGAGATTTAGGGTGTTGTTTAATTTCTTTTAAAATGAAGAAAATAGCTTTTTTGACGTATTGGTGTTAAGTAAACTGAGAAGTATACTGAAGAAAATAAACTTGAGGGAAGAGCAGTGATCCATGAAATCCAGTGTTGAAGTCCTGCATCGTGCTGAAATTCTACGTGTTCAGAGTGTATCCTGAGACGGATGGTAGAAAGTGTCATAGAGCCAAAATTCTGAACAGCACAGAGGAAACGGAGAATGTGGCCTATCAGGATATGAAATCGTAAAAGGCGTTGACTTCGATTGTGTCACTCGATCCTATGATGATCTAAAGCTATCAGTAACATATCGGCTAATTTATTTAAATCTATTTTGAATTTTATTGTAATTCGGTGAAAGTTTTATTTCTAAAAGCAATGTGTATTCCTAATGATAGGAATTTTTCACAATTGTGTATGTAATTGATTAAATTGTTTGTTTATCTTTACGGAGGCTCGTATTTGTTTGTTCAATATATCTGCTCAGTTCACTACATCTTTTTCCATACTCGAACCGGGGTAATTATATCGAGGGAGGTCATTTCTTAGATAACGAGTACCACAAATAGGTGGGTTATAGTATTTATTATTATATTTGTACATTTATATTAAGATTAATTTCATTTATTTCTATATCACAACTATATACTATTTTAATAAAGTTGCGACCTTTTGAACAAACGCAAAACTCGCTTGCATTTGTACATTTCTCTTGTATTGCAAAGTCAGCAAGAAAAATACTCTCGGCAAGCTACGTAGGTTACAGACTACACATTCATAGAATTCCAATTTAGTGACTACATTAGTAATGCAGCAAACTTTCTGTCGAATGACGTAAAAACAACATGGACGGTCTTGTGTATTGGAGTAGTATGGACATGCTGCTTGATCTTATTAGATACCCTATGGAAACACAGAAATCCATACGAGACTCTAACGGCCATGACTGACGCACTCGCGTCACGTGTGTGCTTAAACGTCTAGCAACCCAGCGACAAAAAAAGTAACCAAACATATACGGATCGGTGAATGGTAGCTTTCCATAGGGTTAGAAAGTATTACGGTACCAATTGTTTTTCCATTAACCTCAATGATAATGTTTATTTAAATAAATATACTTTCTATTCTACCTCAGGATGTATGTCACACCATGACAGAGAGCAATGTTAGATTGTCAATTTGACAAGGACAAAACCAAATACTCCGTTGCATTTAAGAGAGATAGCTCTGCTAGAACTAGACAAGGGTAAGAGTTACCTTGACACAACCGACACATTTTCAGTTATGTGTACGATATTTTAAATGTGAATTAACATAATCTCACATGTTGCCAAGAGGCTTAACTCTTTTTTAAGCCTAACAGAAGTAGAACTCTTACATAATGCACCAATCACAGATAGTGTTGTTTATTTCTGAATGCTATGTTCCCTACACATTTAGCTCAGCCCAGTTGGTACCGTTATACCAAAAGCGAGAACGGATGTCCGGGGACCCAAAGGGTTTCGAATGAGGCAAAAACGGCTTTTCCGTACGACTGGTCTTATGCTTCATCTTGCCTTACAAGTGTCTAATTTGGTTATCATAGAATATCTCAAAACGAATCATGCAAAATCTTGGAAACACATTTCAACATTTACTATGGTTTTAATATTTAGTTTGAAACAAAACTAGCAGGCTATATGGGTTTTTTTCGCTATCGAAGACACATATCTAAAAGGATACAAAATGTCAGTTACCCACTGGAATGAATCAGAAAGCAATGTTTCATTGGTTGAATGCCAGGGATGATGTTGTATCGAAATTATCCATTCTGCCCGCCAAAGTAAGTTTAATTAACGTGTGTGCGTGTGTGGTTCTTCCTATAACACCATACATAATGCATTTCGCTATATGATTTCAATGAGCATAGTAGAAACTATACGTGGTAATTAATATTAAGTCGTAAGAAGACGCAACTTGCTAATGAACCCCGTTAGCGCTAGGCGAAAATAATTACATTTGTGTGAAATACGCTTACGTTAAAACGAGTGAAGTGGAGTTATTGCGTTATTACGCGATAAATTGAATAATTACGAGTTAGGCTTGAGTTATTACTACATAACATTACGAAATTACGAGATAATATTACGCTCTTATGCGACAACATTCCGTTATAGTTTTTCGAGAAAAAAATTGCATCATAACAATAGGACAGAGATTCAATTTGTAATCTAAAAGATTTACATCTAGATTGATTTATAGAATATGATGTATATATTTGACAAACACTTTAATAATATTCTATTTAGATTAAGTGTTTCACAAAAATTTGTTTCAGAACTATTAGCATATACTCATAAAATCTTACTAAATAGATGCAAATTGCAAAGAAAAATAAGACGGGTAGCCGCATTTCTTCAGAGAGAGATACACGAATCTCGTCGTTTTGCATCGATATAGCTGAATGCAAACATGTTTCAGTAATGGTTTGTTTCTTGATTGCAAAAGCGTCTTAGTCCCGATACAAAGTTTTGATCCTGGACAGTATCTCAATATTGGCAGTACGGTCGCACACGACGCTTCAGAATCATGTTTTTCTCTGCAGTGTATTTAATATTATTGTATATTTCCACTGGTTTCTAGTCTCCTTTAAGGAGAAGCCGCCACTGACGACGAAGTTTATTCATTAGTAATGGACCCAAAGTAGTAATATGTGATACTTGAGGGATCTATGGGAATTAACATTACGCCGTAGTTTTACATTGGTGGCCGATCAGGTAAATTTAGCACGGAGGCACTAAAACTGAAATAATTACTGTTCAGAAATCAGTGCATACAATGTTTCATTGTTAGAAGTTGTTAATCTTAAATGGGACTATATAAGTTCTAACAGGAATTTAAAGATTTTACGACGTTAGTATTTGTTTACCTCAAATGGGAGAGGTAATGTGAAATATCTTGGTCAAATACGTTAATGGAGAGTCCCGGCCTGTCAGTGAAACCGGTTACATTAAAGTCGACCACGCAAATATACGTATCGGATGTACTGCATAGCTACGCGTTTGTATCAGCCACATTTGCTCACAAACGAAAGACCACACATGATTACATTGCAAATGATTTTGAAATTTTAAACAGAAAATCACTTAACATAAATATGGTTCACGTTTTTGCTTGGGACACATGCAATGCAAATTGTCGTTATCCTGAAAAGATTCAAATAAGATGTTTTGTTAAAAAAATATAAATTATTTTATTATAAAAAAGACAGAAAAGAAAGATAACTGCGTGAAACTTAAAGTGACATATTACTTATGATCCTATTTCATATATAATTACATAATTAAATTTATTTGAATACTGAATTATACCTCACTAATGTCGCCGATATTGTTAAAATTTAGAATTTTTTGTTATTCTTTAAATCAAGCTCAGAAAATATTTATTTTCTTTTTCTACTACTTGATGGCCTGGCAACATGGTTGAATGGCATAGTTTGGTTTTTCTGGAGAAATTTAATAAACAATTATCTCGTAGATTTACATTGTGAGACCCTCCGTGGACAATCCGAAATGTAACATTACGAATCGATTAAATCACGAGTATAATTTTGTAATTAGTAGTAGGTTAATTGGGGCTCCTGGCTCACTCTTATAGATATTACAAAGATCCTGCGCTTTTTAAGTATAATCCGAGATTCGCAAAGATTACACAAACTAACAGTGTCTTCCTTCTCAGATGTCACAAAGTAATATGCAATATTAATATTATATTACTCAGCTTCCTGCATTTTGTCTTGTCAGGAAGGTTACAATCTCAAATATTAGTGGAAAATCTTAGTGGAGTTAACAACAATACAAACTAACTTTGCACTGTTCCGAACTCTGCCTCATCCAATGCCACTTCTGACACCATTGACACCATTGACAGGGGATGAATTGGATTGGGATTGAATTTAGTGAAGACACTGAAAGCAATTCGTAAATGAGACAATTTTTTTTACAATGTAAATTAACGATGAATGAATCTGACACCATATTCGTGCGCATAAAGTTCAACAATTGACTGAACAGAATGAAGCGCAAGGAGTTTAATCAGTTGACATAAGGAAATGATTTTGTTCCTAACTGGAGTTAATCAGAATATGTCACTTGAACGAGTAAACAAACTAGAAGTAATGTATGTAACTTATAAATAAATGTTATTCATATATGGATCTATCACCGTGGATGATCAACGTTTGAAAAATAGACATATATATGAAAAATATAGAATCATTCACCAAGCATATTAATATCTATGAGCAAAGTATATATCTGTCACCAAGGATAATCAAAGCAAAGAATTCGTAAAAAAATATGAATAATTATTTCTGATTGCTATGAATTAATAAAAATAGCAACAAAGTAAAAACAAAGCTATTCCAAATGTTCTTATTGCTAAGAGGTCAAGGTAACGGCCATGTAATGAGAGCAATACATTTGTTGGGTCAAATGAACCCCAGTGTGCTTTTATTAAATAGAATTATGAACCCTTCTACTATGTCACTTATTGTCATGCTGTTAATCCTGTTCTTATTAAAAGAAAAAGGGATACGTGTTCTTATCGGAGTCGATTATTATTAGATATTCTACCTTTATCTGCGAGGACTCCTTATGGTGTTATAATTAAGAGAGTACAGTATGGCTAAGTTAACGTTCCTCTCCATTGTGTAAATTTGTCATCAGATTTAATCTTAAGACCCGCGACGGTCCGAATGTTGATTTCTTTGCAAATTGAGGGTGTTCATTTATTGATAGGCAATTACTTAGCTGGAGATAAGGTTATGGTTACTCCTCTAGTAATTGACAAACATTATTTGGATAAAAAGTAATGATGATGAGATTAAAATCCCAGAATTATATATACCATGCTTGTGCAATTACTAGAGCTATTGCAAAAAGAACTCTTGAGAATAAAGTTTATCAGGAAAAATAATTTAGCTGAAAATTTGTGTTGGTCATTATTTTGATCATTGTACGTTTGCTTCAATTATTGATCAATCAAAATGTATTGTTCACGGTCTTCCTCTTTTTACTATTCATTCATTCAGTTCTAATCTAGGTGACAAACGACATTAACATGTCAACAAACAGGAACAAGATCCTCAAATTTCATATTTTTGTCAGAGAACTTGAAGTCACACAGGTAGCAGCTTCTTATTTGTTTTAACAAAAGGGGTCCTTACGAGAAAATGTAGGTACCCTCTTGTGGCGTGTGGAAAGTGAACTATCAAAGTATTCTTTCTAAGTAGTATACATATTCAATTCTTTCTAAGTAGTATACATATACAAATCCACCCAAATCCACACCCAAATCCACCCAAATCCACACCCAAATCCACCCAAATCCATTAAAATCAGCCCCAAATCCACTCCAGTCCACTAAAATGAACCCAAATCCACCCAAAATCACCACAAATCCACCCAAATCCAATAAAATCAACCCCAAATCCACAAATATTCACTAAAATCAACCCCAAATCCATACAAATCCACTAAAATCAACCCCAAATCCACCCAAAATCAACCCAAATCCACCCAAATCAACTAAAATCAACCTCAAATCCACCCCAAATCCACCCAGAATCACCCCGAATCCACTAAAATCCACTAAAATCAACCCCAAATCTACCCAAATTCCTTAAAATCAACCCCAAATCCATACAAATCCACTAAAATCAACCCCAAATCCACCCAAAATCAACCCAAATCCACCCAAATCTACTAAAATCAACCCCAAATCCACTAAAATCCACTAAAATCAACCCCAACTCATCTCGATTTCTCTCAAAAGATACAAAAAATAGTCTAAAGGTCTCATTCATTTAACAAAGATTGGAATGTATGTGAAAAAACAAGGTCAAACGTTTAAATGTGTTAAAATAGATATAACATTTCAAAGGACAAACATAAGAGAGAGAGAGAGAGAGAGAGAGAGAGAGAGAGAGAGAGAGAGAGAGAGAGAAAGTATTTGTGTAAGTATTTCAAACTTTCCAGTCACCAGATATTTTTATTTTAATGGAACAAATTACCAACTTAAGAGGTATCACTTCTGTGCTTCTCCTTTTGCAATTGCTATAGCCAACTTTGTCTGGTAAATCTCCCCCCTCCCCCGAAAAAAATTAATTAAAACATAAATAGATAAATAAATGTGCTGACACTGATGCACTTTTTGTAAGGTCTGATGCTACCAATTCATAAAAGTGATCAAATGTTGCTGAAGAATCTGTTTGCAACACATTGCTGTACATTTTAGACACCTAACGGTATTACTTTGGTTGAATGAATACTTATATCAACATTTGTTTTCGAGGTATTCTAGTTTAAGGCACTGTAATGGGGAAAAAACTGGAAGTAGGAAATAGTAACAATCGAATTTGGACAAGTTGCCAAATATGAAGACATGAAAGGGGGAGGGCATGCAAAATGTGTGGGCAGCATACTGCATCTCTGTGTATGTATAGCTGGTATGCTGCATATTTAGTTTAATTTTATGTAATAAAATGGAAAGTACGTTACACATAGTTGCGACATACTTGTCAGATACTGGGTGCTTGTGTGTATTCGGATGAATCTGAAGTACTTTATGTCACATGTTTTTGAATCCATTAGTTTAATTAGAGAATATTAGTCGAGGGGGAGGGGTCATAATGATATATACTCTCACAACCAGTGGCGTAGCGAGGATATTTGGCTCCCAGGTCAAAACACCCAAGTTTGCGGCGCCCAGGGCAAAACACCCACATGTGCGCCCCCGGCTGCCCTTGTTGCGTAGTTATGTTGATACTTTGGACCAATTTGGGCCTCATTTGGCGCCCCCTAACCACCGGCGCCCAACGCGATGCCCCACCTGCACATTCCCCCCCCCCACTTCGCTACGCCACTGCTAAGAACCTATGCATAGTTTCCATGACTGCGGTATTCAAAATATATTTGTTAAATATTTTGGAATATAAAGTATTTTTTTAAAAATACTAAATACAATACTAGTTGACTTTTGTTGATGAAATGAAGAACGATTTCCCCGGAAGTTTTGTTTCGGTTTTGGTAGATAAGCAGAAAGACATCTTATTATAGGTGGATAGTCACGTCACTTTTCAATGATAAATCCAGATTTTGCCAATGAGTGTGCTGACAGACAGAGAAAGAGCTGGGATCTATGGGTATTAGGTATGGGGCCATAAATAAAGCAAAGTGTTCAACTTCTTCATTATCATAATCACGCGCACACGTGAATGAGTTAACTAAATTCACCAGATTAGGGGTCGTCCATTTAGTACGTACGCATGGAGGGGGGGGAGGGGTGGTGGTGACCCAAATACGTACGCTTGCGTATGGGTGGGGGGTCTACTGACAATGTACGTACGCATAAGAAACGGGGGGGGGGAGGTAAATGCTTCATAGTTTCAGCTTTCAAACTAGTAGATATACTATATTGGAAATTTCTATGTTAATCATGCGCAGTGCAGTCTGGGATATCACAGCGAACCTCAGTCTGCTGTGCACTAGTACATTATAGCATTTATGACATAAACTTGAATTATATACATATATTATATATAATATATATGTAGCCTCATGTAACTGAAATACAGCCTTTGTTTACGTTTATGTCAATTTTGACACAACAGGCCTAACTGTAGACCTGAGTAGACAGGCTTTGATTCAAACTGCAGACTTTCATGCTGTTGCTGCTCCGACTAAAACTGTCACTGTATATTGGTGTACAATTTCAGCACATCAGATGTTCAGTCGACACACTTATTTTATCACATTCTTGCCATTACATAACAATTAACCAGATTAGACACGTTACATATTTAATCTACTTTAATGACGTCACATATTAATCCGCGAACTAGCAGGCGCGCTCGCCGCTGAGTAATGCCCCTGCAGCATAGGTCAAGGTCGCAGGCTCGTGTTGCTTTCTACCATATTAAATCAAGTATTACTGCTAACTTTATTTTATAAAGTAATTAATGTTGCAGATGAAATTCTTGACTAGAGTAACGCAAACAACTTATTAACCACTAACGGGAATGTGATAAAGACAAAATGTAAGCAAGCCTCGGCACTTGTGTATCCGCGGATGAACACGCATATGTACCTCGGCGGATACACTCGTGCCTACGGCTTGTTAATGCCATGACAGTTTGTCATTATATTTTATAGACTATAGTTGACAAGTTCACAGAGTTTTAACTATTATTATACGTGAATAAAATATTGGTTAAAAAATCACGATGGATAATGCAGTCAAGTATAACTGTTTGTACAAAGCTTTGTGTAAAGCTAAATCGCAAGCAAGTAAACAAGAACAACAGAAAGAAACTAATCGAATATGGGAGAAAATAAAGCGTGGTGATACTACATATGAATATGTTACTGCTGATCTAGCAAGTAAAGCGTTGGCGAGTAGAAGCAGTCTTCTCTCATTCTGGTCACGCGCACAAGCACCAGCAGCGACTGTATCGAAGCCTGAAGTGCATGAGATATCTGCTCATGCTGACGTTGACGCTCTAGCACCTGCAATGATGATTTCAGGTGCATCGGATGTGTTGCCTCTTATATCGGCTGGTGACGCTGCATCAAGTTCATCAACGTCAGCCATGCCTGATCCTACCACAAAGATCACGAAAACAGCAGTAACTCCACAACAGACCAGTGTTCAACATGACATCTCTGATGCCCAAGAACAGCTACTAGCTTTAGTACATTTAAGAGATGCAGGCCTCATAACCAAAGAACTAGAGAAGAAAATGAAGTCAGTTGAATTGAATCTGAAGCAAAAAAAAAAAAATGAAACTGAAGCGACTGCACCAAGAGGCCACAAGGCAGCGTAAACGCCGTCTCAAAATCAAACGAACTCTCGAAGACATAGTGGAGAAACAGCCGAATCTCAGGCAAAAACTACGACAGTTTACAAGAGATACACGTGGTAGACCAGCCATCACAGACGTCAGCCCAGATCTTCTCGAAGCAATTATTGACATTGCGTCGATTGGTGCCGCTGCCAGCGACCGGCGCCGGTCGCAGGAAATGCGATCGTGCAAGACGTTAGATGACCTACATAAAAATTTATTAAAACAAGGCTATCATTTGTCAAGGTCGGGGACGTATCTGCGCCTTCTGCCTAGACGATCTAGCTCAATGGAAGGTAAACGTCACATAGATAAAGACCGTACCTGTAAAACTGATAAGAGCTGCCAAGTATCATGACCGTCACAAAGATGTAGCATTTGCGTTTGCATCTATGTCATACCTAGATGAAATATGCTCTATGTTTGGAGAAGATGTGTGTTTCTACCTCAGCCAAGACGACAAGGCTAAAGTGCCCCTTGGAATGCCGGCAGCGACAAAACAGGCGCCTATACTGATGCATCTCGAGTATGCGGTGCGTTTTCCAGATCACGACTTTGCTGTCGCGTCTCGCCATAAATTAATTCCATCTGTCTATGCTGCCTGTGTCGTGACTCCGGGGAAGTTAATCGACGCTGTGACATACTCCGGTCCTACATATATTGCATTGCGCTCAATGAAACACGGCAGCAGTACAGCTTTTACACATGGGCATCATATGGAACGTCTTCGCTCAATTCCAAGTTTCCAGCCATTGATGTGCACAGCTGATGATTGTGTGAAACCAATAGTGGTCGTGGCGAGTGATGGAGGACCGGACGAGAATCCAAGATTTCCCAAACCGTTACAGGCTGCAGCTGCTAGATTTATTGATTGGGATCTGGATGTGTATTTGTCAGGCACCCACGCACCACATTATTCAGCCTACAACAGAGTTGAGCGCCGGATGGCGCCACTGAGCCGAGAGCTAGCTGGACTAGTACTCTCTCATGATCACTACGGGTCACATCTCAATGCATCAGGAAAAACAATCGACACGGAGTTGGAAAAGAAGAACTTTGAGCAGGCAGGAAAAACACTGGCGGAAGTATGGTCCGCAGTAGTATTGGATAAGCATGATGTCTATGCAGAATATATTGATACAGTAGAGCGTGAACCACCCAGTGAACCAGAAGTCTATTGGGTCGCGCGTCACGTTAGGAAGAGTCAATAGTGTTTGCAGATCATTAAGTGTGATGATTCCGGCTGCTGTCGCCCATGGCGCACCTCATGGAAAAATTATTTTCCTGATCGTTTCCTGCCAGGACCTGTTGTACTTACACATTCTACCGCTGGTCTTAGCATTCCTGAGCCAGAATCTGTAAAGGATCAGACGCATGTATACTACACTTCACTTGCGCAGCGGCTAGCTTTTGGATCCAAAATTCCTTTTAATGCGTCATTTGATCTGCATTGTCCGTCACTTGCACAATCTGAAATTATCAAGCGCACATGTCCTGTGTACGGCGTGTATCACTCGTCGCAGGCCATTGTAAGACGACACCAAAGCGTTCACACTACTGAGTCTACCGACACTGAGATCTTGAATCAAAACCTGGATGATGACGTCAGCGAGGCTGTGGATATTGAGACAGCGGTCCAGCATAGTGCAGCTAATGCTGTTGTGATTCAACCTGACGTTAAGCTTGTTGATGAAATTCCTGTTATACGTAACCAATTTGACTGGGTTCAGTCGGCATTTGTCTGACCTTTAGCAGATACTGGCGAACTTTTTAAAAGTTTAATAACATGCAACTTATTTTTTATATATATATACAGCAGCTGAGGACTGTCTGTTTTACTCCGTTTCATTCAACATTTGAATATTATTAATCCTGTGTCATTTCTGCGTGGATGAAATATTGGAAGTTCTATACCAGTGGGTGGGTGGGTGGTCGTTCATACGTACGTACGCATAGGGTGTGTGTGTGTGTTAAAAGTATGCATGCGTACAAGGGGGGAGGGGTCAAATTTTGTCTTATTTTTGTGTACGTACTAAATGGACGACCCCTATAGGCCTGATTTAAGGGAACTGACTACCTGTGTGTCTAAGTTTAGTACGTAGGATATAAAGGTGACGTTTGCCAATATATGTAGCATAACAGTGTGATGACCCACAAGTTGAATTAGAGAAACGTTCCTTAAAAATAAAAATATTTGGAGTATTTCGGATATCGTTAGGGATAAAGTTCTTTCTGTCGCAGGTGCTCTTCTTGAAATTATTATACCATACAATAATTTCCAATATTGTACGCATGACTACATATAAATTGAAAATTTAATGACGAATGCATCCGAATATAATATACAGTCAGTTATGTAACCTAATTTTTCGTTTATTTAAAACTGAATTTCATTTTTAACATGTGACACACGTACCATACTCGTATATTTGAGATTATTTAAAATGGCATTATGAAATACGTCGAATAGTTTCAATATTTTTCGATTCTCGTGAAAGATCATGAAACGAACAATTATTTATCTATGTAGATAACAGCACCCTATCACAATCAGAGGCATATACGAAATCATACCCTGAAGCAAAATGTTTTCATTTTCTTTTTAATATTTGTGATGGCACGGAATTTCATAACCAGGAACAAATTTTGACGTCACCTCATTACGGCCAATTATGGACCAATTTGACATGGACATGTGTATTAATAATTTATACCTCAATTTACAACGTCCCACCTCCAACCCTTAGAACAATGCACATTATTACAAATATCGAGACGCTGGCTGTTGACCAAGAGCTGTTGATCAGTGCATACTGCATATAAAGACCGAATCAAACAATAATTCTACACTGTAACTGACACATAGCAACAATTTGTTGCACTGTATAACAATAATGAAGAAATGTCACCACTTTATTAACAGCATGAATAGATTTTACTTTAAATATAAGTATACTAAAGACACAAAAAAGTAAACAACATAAATTCACTGGAAAGCACATTTATTTGAAGGTACTAGTTTTGATGATCGTTGTTGTTGTAGGGTTTAACACCATTTTTCAGCACATGAAAGGCTATACATGGCAGCCAGTATTAATGGTAAAAGTAGTAATTACACATGAATAAAGCAATTACTTGTGTAGTAAATAAGTGTGTATAGTTGATATATGATCCAGAAATGAGTATATATGTTTATTTTATTAAAATTTATAATAACAGTGAAAAAAAATATGACGTGGGTTGCGGGCAGTTTCATAAGTGCCCGCAACCCTTTCACCTTTCAACTGCCCACTACATGAGTATGAGGACGACGGAACTGCCTACAACCCACCTAAAATAGTATATATATATATATATATATATATATATATATATATATATATATATATATACACTCACACACACATAACACACACACACACACACACACACACACACACACACACAGTGTGACCCCGCTATAAGGCGGTAGTTGAGAGCCAAAGAACCCGACCGCGTCATAGCCCGTTAGTACATGACTTTCTCCAATTGGTTATTTATAATATTTTTTAGTCCGTAAAATATTTAATCATCACTTCCTTCGCAATGGCATCAACTCTGACGGGAGGGAAAACAACGTCTTTGTTGGGTTGGTGGATTTATGGTTGATTTTAGCGGATTTTGGTGGATTTCGGGTGGATTTGGGGTTGATTTTAGTGGATTTGTATGAATTTGGGGTTGATTTTAGTGGATTTGGGTGGATTTGGGGTTGATTTTATTGGATTTTAGTGGATTTGGAGTGATTTTGGGTGGATTTGGGTTCATTTTAGTGGATTGGGGTGGATTTGGGGCTGATTTTAGTGGATTTGGATGGATTTGGGTGGATTTGGGTGTGGATTTGGGTGGATTTGGGTTCATTTTAGTGGATTGAGGTGGATTTGGGGCTGATTTTAGTGGATTTGGGTGGATTTGGGTGTGGATTTGGGTGGATTTGGGTGTTTCGTAACACCCTCACTAAGGCTTATCACAAGATCTTGACTCAACGTTACTTGGCTGAAATTTAAAAGCCATGTTTCCAAATACTGCTGCTCTTGTCACACTTTTCAAAAGGTAGGAAAACCCAATCAGAAGATACCTGGTGCTCATTTGCAACGTATTCCTGCATTTGACTAACCATTTACCATAATAATGATTGATTATGTTGGTCCTTTACCTTAGTCCATGTCAGGCAACGATTCTTCTTGACCATAATAATAATAATAATAATAATAATAATGAGGACATTGTATAGCGCCTAATCTTTCGAAGCTCTAAGCGATTTACACCATCAATAATGATATGACTACACTACAGAACAACAAATGACAAAAACAATGAAATTGGAAAACATAAAAGCATGCTGAAAACATAAAAGATACAAAACATGATTAGGTCGCTAAGTTTGTCCCTGCAGTTGAAACAGGTGAGTCTTGAGAGCACTCTTAAAAGGGACCACTGTGTCTTTGTGTCTAATTTCAATGGGCAATTCGTTCCACGTCGCCGGGCCCTGGTGTGCAAACGAACGTTGTCCATATGACTTTGTTTTCACCTTGGGAACAATGAGTATACGATTATCAGAAGAAGAGCGTAAGGATCTAGCTGGTGTATACACATGGGTGAGGTTGGATAGGTATGTTGGACTGGAGTCTGTCATTGAAATAAAGCACAGAGAACAAATTTTGTGTTTCATTCTGTATCGAATTGATAGCTAGCCAGTGTATGGTACAGAGCTCTGATCGAGGTACTCTTAAGATGATCCGTGCAGCTGAGGTTTGAACTTTTTGAAGTTTCTGGAGTAAATATTGTGATGAACCAGACAGAATTGAGTTACAATAGTCCAGTCTTGAAAGTACTAATGAACACACAAGTGTTTTTGTGGCATCAACTGAAAGATATTTACGAATGGAACTGATGCGTCTCAGTTCAAGATATGCAGCCCTGCAGATGTTCATAACATGTTGGTGCAATGTGAGAGTACTGTCTAGAGTAACACCTAGATTTCGTACTGACTGTGAGAATTTAATGTTGGTGTTGCTGATATTTATTGTCTGAGGTAAAGAATGTGAATGAGAAAGTCTTTGTGTTGTGATCAGAATGGCCTCAGTTTTATCATCATTCATCTGCAGCTTCTTACATGTCATCCATGATTTCACATCCTAAATGCACATCTCTACTCCATGGATGGTAGCATCAACTTCAGTTTTGTGGCTAGACTTGTATATTTGGGTGTCATCAGCGTACAATTGGTGCGACACTGGGTGATGATCTACGACATTTGAGAGCGGCTGAGTGTACAGAATGAAGAGAACAGGTCCAAGAACAGATCCCCGTGGAACACCACAACATACGTCAACTGGGCTGGAATGTATTCCATTTGCAGATATAATTTGAATCCTAAGTAGGACTTGAAGCACTGTAAGGCTATATTCTGAATGCCAAATACATGCTGGAGACGGTGAAGCAATATATCATGGTCTATTGTGTCAAATGCTGCAGATAAATCCAGGAGAGTGAGGACTGTAGTCTTTCCTCTATCCAAAGCAGAGAGAATGTCACTAAATACTTTCAGAAGAGTAGTTTCCGTACTGTGGCAAGGGGGATATGCAGACTGTACATTGCTAAAAAGACTGTTTGAATTCAAATGAGATACAAGTTGAGTTAGAACAACCTTTTTCCAAGATTTTTTATATGAAAGGGAGATTAGAAACTGGGCGGTAGTTCTTTAAATCGTTATGATTCAGTGTTGGTTTCTTCAGCAGTGACTTTACGATAGCAGTTTTGAAAAATGATGGGAATTCCCCTGATGAGAGAGAGATATTAATAACATCAGTTAGTGAAGGCAATATTGGGTCTAAGCACTCAAGCAGCAGTGATGTCGGAATTGGATCAAGTTCACAAGACTTTGGTGCACTTTTCATCACGATTGTCCGTACTAAATCAATAGAAACAGGTTCAAATGCTCCTAACGGTTGTCGCTGAAATTCTGCATCATAACTGTATGGTGAAGAATCAGTTGAAATTGTGCTGTCTAGCGAATGTCTAATGGTTTGTACTTTGTCATCGAAGAAATTTGCAAATTGGTCTGGTACGTCTAGTGGAGAGAAGGTTGTTATTTGTTCCTTGACATTAGCTTGTTAGTTATCTCAAAGAGCTCTTTGCAGCTGGAACTCTCCTTGATCTTAATACTGTAGTGGGATGATTTGGCTAAATGGGCTATGTTTGTGACGTTCATCTTAGCGGCTTCGTAGATTTGTTTATGAATAGTGAGTCTGGTGGAAAGCCGAAGCCTCTCTGCTTTTCGTTGATGTCTTTTAACAGTGCGAAACTGGTCCCTAACACTGCTATACCATGGAGAACACTTTTTGTTTTATTGATACTCTGTATTTGGTGGCTGGGGCATGTTTTTCAAGCAATGAACGCAGGCAGTTATCAAGTTGTTCCGCTGTTGGATGTAAGAAAGTTGTTAGGTTTTCTTGGATGTCATGCATGAATTTGGTTCTATTTATCATACGGAGGTTTCTCTTTGTAGCAAATAGAGGTGGAGGGTTAGGGACTGATACGTCGAGATGGCATACAATGCAGAGGTGATCCGATGCAAGTTCGTGGGATACAAGGGTTGATTGCAGAATACTATCATCAGGTCTATAAAGAAACCAGTCTAAAATGTGACCAAATTTATGGGTGGGTTGGTTAACTGACTGTTTAAGATTGAAAACATGAATGGAATCTAGGAGTTTTGACGTGTACTGTTTTTCAGGAAAGTGAAAGTGAAAGTTGAAATCTCCAAGAATAATTAGGTTGCCACCTATCGAATTTCCATACTCTAGAAGATTTGGAAACTGCTCCAAAAAGAGAGATTCAGTCAGCTTGTTTTTTCTACTAGGAGGAGGACGGTAGAGACAGAAAAAATGGACTGACCTTTGTTCCAGTGTGAGCGTTGTTTGGACTAGTTCAAACGATGTGTGGCAGAAGTTGAAGGTTGTGTTGTACGTAAGGCATTTGATCATGGAATTCTTTGTAATTACAGCAATTCCACCTCCGCGAGAGTTGTGGGGGAACGACTTGATGGAGTAATCGCTGGGTGTTAAATCCGCACACTTATATTCATCACCTTCCGAATGTAACCAAGTCTCTGTCAGGAAGAAAACGTCAATATCCTGGTCGTTGATAAAATTCACAATTTCTGTGCGCTTTTCCGGTGATCCTACTGATTGAGCGTTGAATAATGCAATACGTAGTGGTATTCCTGGGACAGTTAACACAACGGTTGACGATTTAAGAGGAATTTGAACCAGGTTATTAAAATTAACGGCATAATTTTTAAGTTGTTTATCCGTTACTAGCGAAAGGGAGATAACTGGAATCCTTCTTCCTGTTCTATGCCAGCCAGCTTTGAAAGAACGTTTCTTTTTTCGCTTCCGTTTACATTTAAGAAATGATGAATGTTTTCCCAGTTCCTTCAGTCTTGAGCACAATGTAGTATCTAGAACCAAGGTGAGGTCATTTAATCCAATTAATGAGGGTCCGTCGTAGTGTAAGCGGTCACGTGACGGCGGTTTATTCAAAAACAAATTACGTCTTAACAGTGGGACAAAACAGCTGAGAAAAAATCTAATTTTTCTCGTTTCCAAAACAAGGAGATGAATTAACACATACGAACGGAACAGCCAATGCGTGATGAAACACAATAAGGTAGATGATGATAGAAAACAAGCACAAATATCATAAATATAGCACAAAATCGGAAGAGCCTATTCTCGAGCAGTTAAGCGATGGCGGCCATGTTTCCGGATAATAATAACGTGAGCGTCGACAAGATTTCCAGAAACAATTCCTTGGAGGAATGTTAATAAATAAAAACATAGTAAACACTTCAAAAAAGTTTGTTGTTACACTTTTTAGCCTTCCCAGACTTGTCTATTCTGATCAGGGTTTAATTGTATGTCTGGTTTGTTTGTTTATTTTGTTTGATTATGATTGTTAACGTCATATTGCTACGATGTCTACAGTGAGGCAGTTAATAGTGATGTCTAGCACTGGGGCATCATACCGCAGACGTGTAGCATGACATCCCACTCAGTCACATTATCCTGACACCAGGCCGACCAGTCCTAACACTAACCTCTTAATACTGGGCGTCCAACGAGGAAGCTGTTAGTACCATTTTTGTACGTCTTTGGTATGACTCTGCCAGCGATCGAACCCACGACCTTCCGCTTCCGCGGCGGACGCTCTAACCACAAGGCCACCAGAGCGGTTAATTTTAAGTCTGAAAGTTTCGAATAACTTTCGTGTATCAGTTTGGTATCCTGCAAATTAAATCTTCCGCATTATCGCTCTGAATGTTAAGGAAATTTATAAAGATTTCGTCAGACTTTAAAGAATAAACTTCAGTAATATTTCTATTAGGACAGAATAGTAAAAGTAAGAAGATTGAAATTTTCTCTAAATTGTATTAAAGGTAATTTTTCATTTTCTACTAAACTATATTAAAATTGATCTCATTTAATCCTATATATCACAGCTATATACTGTTCTAATAAATATTAGGTCCTTATGAGCTAATGCAAAACTCTGTAGCACCGGAGCTTTTGATCAAGTTAGTTGTTTAAGAAATTAATGTTAGAAGAAAAGAATTCTGACTCTAATAAAACAAATCATAACACGAACAACTACTTATTTTTTGTTTAAGTGATTCGGTAAAATAAACCGATATGCCTTCTAGACATTTAGTAATTACATGTGTTGGCTATCTGTATAATCGAATGAGATACAGTACACTCCACTTAACTGCACATCGGTTAACTGCACACGCCGGATAACTGCACGTAGTCACGCCGGTCCCGTTTTTTCTCAATGCTTTTCAATGGGAACAAACTTAACATAACTGCACTTCGCTTAAATGCACACTCCGGATAATAGCACGATACATTTCTGCCCGTGGCACATTATTCAATATAATTTTACTCCGGTTAACTGCACAATGTATATTCATGATCAGTTATTGTCAGTCCACTGCTGTAGCGCTTCAAAAAAGCCGACAATTAAACCAGTAAATGCGACTTTGTAAATGATTGACATGTAAAGGACGCCTTAGGTGGTATATACATGTATATCCACGCCCACTAGGGAGCAATAGCGTGGGGAAAATCATAGTACAGCATGGGAAACATTGCTCTAAACCGTTCGCGTTTGAATGATTTCAAACCAAACAATGAACGGTTGGAAAATTGGAAAATGCGCAACGGAATTCAATTTAAATGACAACACAGTGAAAAACAGGATGCAGACGACTTTGAAGCTGAACGCTTTTTCTGTCGGAGATGACCCATCAATATCTGACACCAGTTTTCGAACAACAAGCGATCTATAGAATTTCTTGAAATTCGCTAAAATTCCATGATCCATTAGTTGAATCAGTGAAATTGTGTTCGGAAGAAGGAAAACAAGCTTAACATTTAAGTAAAAGTTGAAAGAGTGGATTCTAAGCATTGTTTAAATTTATTCTTCACATATATTCGTGCCGTGCTGATTTAAAGCTGTACTGTACCGTACTTCGGTTAACTGCACTATCTCGTGACGGGCCCGAGGGTGTGCAGTTAACCTGAGTCGACTGTATAGCCAGAGAGTTAGAAGTACATTAACTGATTATCCGTTCCAAATCATTGATACCAGCAGTACAAATTAAGCACTAAGTAGATAGAATAGTCGCAGAACGAAGCAGGACGTTTTGGCGCCGGCCGTTTTGGCACGGGCCGGTTTGACGCCGAGCATTGCTATTCCTGTTGAGTGAAATATAAAGTGAAAAATAAAGGTAAAATTATTCCAATGATCAGACAGACTATGTGTTATTAAAATAACTTTAACTAAAACTATAAGGGAAGCATAAAAGTGAAAAGTTCTTGATTTGTAAATTTTATTCGAATATAAACATAGGTCTGAAATCTGATTGTTCAATAATTATTGTGTTTAGTCCATTAGGAAATTATGAAGTTTAAGTTTACAAATAGATATTAGAGATACTTCGTGATTAATTAAGAAGGCTGATGTAGCTAATTGACTGACTAATAAGTATTTAGTCGCCATCGCTTGCCTGTGGGATGCAATGAAACCTCACTTTGAGATTCTGACGAAACAAAACAACCATATATAGAGTAGTGATATTAGATCGAACCAGTCGTCTCGTCGGAACGCAAAGGAGGCTAATAATTACAGGTAATATACTGTCTATGTACAATTTTCTATACTGTATAGGAATTTTTAGTGTTAAGATGTTAATCTAACATTGGATTATTGTAATATTTCTTTACTATTCTTTAAACTAATGTATTGGAACGTTTGATTGTTGTAGAACTTATATTTAATTGTACTTATATTTTGATTATAGTAAAAATACGACGTTCGCTACCAATTGTATATTCAGTAATAGTTAATTCAGAAATAAAATACGCTGTAAATAATAGAGTTTAATATGTTGGCATTTTAGATTAAATTCAGTAAAATATATTTCTACCAAATGATTGTGGTATTAGTCTGAAAAATTGATTTTTAGATTTTTTGGCTATTGTGAATTTATTCAATATTTAATTACTTGTATTATATTCGAAAAGGCAGAACTCATAAAAATATTTGATGTTGGTAAGTGATGGAATATCGTAGATGTATATTTTTCTCTTATATCTGTATTTTTAGTTTATGTAGATTGATGTTTGAATGTAGTGTTATATATCGAGTATTTCAATAAAAAGTCGTTTCGTCGGAACTCCAAAGAGACTTGTATCAGTACAGTACGACTATGGGTTTATGAGAACTATCATCCCATAAAAGTTCTCATAAATTTATTTGATACAGGAAAAGATGTGGATGAAGCTGTCATTTACTGTTGCTTACTGTTAGAGAATTGGTTCAATAGGCATTAGGTGTTATTCCTTATGAACTAGTTTTTTGATATACTGTCCCTAGAAAAATGAAATTATTAAAAGAAAAACATCTTTCAACTTAAGAATCAGAAATTGATCTCTTTTGATTATGTATCTGATTTCAAATATAAGTTGTCAAAAACTTGTAGTCTCAGGAACTAATCTTCACTCTGCTCAGTCGAAAATGAAGTTAAGACCTATGTACAAAAGAAAGGGGTTTTCAGCCTGATGATAAAGTTTTGGCTCTCTTGCCTGTACCTCAAACTCATCTTCACGCTAAGTAGCATGGTCTTCATACGGTTGGAAAAGAAAATAAATGCCATACAAGTTTTCATTGAAACTCCGGAGACTCGAAAACAGAAACAATTTTGACATAAATATGTTAATGGAGTAGGTGATAAAGATAACCATGTTAATCGGTCAATCAATTTAGTTGTACCTGTCTCATATAAGGAGGATTTAAATGATGGCTTGCAATCTGACTGTATTGGCTTTGGCTTAACCAGTCTTCGGAATGAGTGAGAAATATTAAATAATCTTGACCAAAACCATGATATCTACAACCACAAGAAAAGAGTGAATGAAAACAGCTGTTATTTGAATACAAATAAAATCTACCATGTTGTTGACATTGCATATTCTGCACCTGTGATACGGCATCCTTACCGAGTGAATCCTCGCAAGAACCAATGTTTAAAAAAAGAAATTCATTATTTGTTGCATTACGATTTTATTGAACAAAGATAAAGTAATTGGAGTTCGCCATGTATTCTTCTGGCGAAAGTAGATAATACATTCCGTGTTTGTACTGACTATAGAAAAGTGAAAAATGTCACCAAACATTGATTTCCAATACCATGCATCGCTGCCTGCATTGTCAAAATTGGAAATGCAAAATATGTCACCCCAAACATTTAAGAGGTAATATAGAAAGCACGTTATTTTCTACATCCATTATCTTATATATCCATATAGATGCTGAGAGCAGCGCCTTTAATGTTGATCCATATGAAAGGAAGCGTGCAACAGATTATTTAACACCTTCAAGCTTAAGTCAGGGCAATTTTAGAATAGTGTGTGATTCCGAAAAATATCAGTTTAAGGAAGACATCCAATTTCGTTTCTGTACATATATGTTAGGATTGATTTTTTAGTAAAATTAATAAGATTGCCATTTTCTTTAAATTGAATTAAAGTAATATTTTATTCATTTATATTAAAGTAAGTTTCTAGAATATATTAAGAGTAATTTCATTTGTTTTTAAAAGCACAACTACATAGAATTAAAATGGTTGCTGCGCATGTGGAAAAAAGGCAATGTATATAACCATACTGCATAACACCAGTAAAAATAACTAAAATCTTTGCCAATGTACAGTGTTGTGTGGAAATATATAACGGAAAACATAATACATGCCATTTTGCCGACTCAGCTACAACCTCTAGTTTCCATTAGTAAAAATATATATTCTGCAACCTAGACATTGGCGAAAGTCCAATTCGGTTAATAAAAGTGGAGTAACCTTTCTCTAAGAAACTTCTAAATGACATAAAACAAGATGGCTTCCAACAACGGATACCCATATTTGGTGTAACGTCGCCAAACGAATATAAATAAACCACAAGACTAAGTCTTATGACGTAAAACAAATTGGTTTCTACCTGTTGGAACTGGTTCTTGCTTGGGGGAGAGTCAGCATTTTTCTGACTGGTACATGGAGGGTATGACCTTGTCTAACCCTGAATCTGGCCGAATGTGTATAAATACAGATGCGCAATCGGGTCAGATTAGTTCTCCGTATCAGCAGAAATAGATGTTTGACTTCTCTTTCCAGGTAAGAAAACTATATATGTCGTAACTTCTTTTCGAAATAGGTATTTTTAATGTTTGAGATTTTAATGGTAAAAATGTTTTGTTTGCAACATTGCTACTGAATTCTTTTATTTATAATATATTGTAATGGAATGTTTAAATGTTTAAAAGAATTCATGTTTAATTATATTTATGTAATTTTTATTGTAAAAGTTAAATTCGCTACCAACTTCATGTTTAGATTTATTGTTGAAATAAAGTATTCTTTAAGCAAGAAAGAGTGATATCTAGCAACATATTCTAAATCAATATTCTATGAGTAAAATGCATTTCCTTAAATTAAATGTTGCATTAATTACAGTTATTACATTTTATACTTTTGGCTATCTTGAAATTGATCGAGAATTAACTATTGTACAATATTCTAAAATGCAGAAGTTATACGAATAAATGAAGTTGGAACGCTTAATAAGGAAAATGTAATATATATTTCATGAATTTTTATTATAAAGTTTTTAGATGTGTTTCTAGAGTGTAGTGATATATGTGTGTTGATTATTAACAAAAGAGTCCATAAGCCTTCGTTAGCAAGTCTATTTGGGATAGAAATGTGAGTGAATTACGAACCTTTGTCGCTTTATTGATTCACTGTAAGTAAGGAAGATATTTACCGGGAGACAAATACTACCATGATGCAAGGGCATCTGCAATCTTAGGCGGAGCACATTTGAAACTTTTGATCAAATTTACAAGTGAAGCTATTGGCAAATGCTATCGGTGTTGTTGGTGTGATTGGTGTGTGTGGTTAGGAATTTGAACGTGGCTTTGACGATTTTCCAGTCATACTCGCTACGATGTCTGCAATGAGGCGGTTTATAGTGATGTCTAGCACTGGGGCATCATGCCTCAGATATGTAGCATGATGTCCAAACCAGTCACATTATCCTGACACCAGGCCGACCAGTCCTAACACTGACCTCTTAATGATGAGAGCCAAGCGAGGCAGGCAACTGTTAGTACCATTTATTTTTAAAGGCTTTCGTACGACTCGACCGATAATCGAACCCATGACCTCTCGATTCCGCGGCGGACGCTCTAACCACTAAGCCACCGGAGCGGTTGGTGTGATGGGGAGAAAGATATTGACATGATGAAAGGGGCTGAAAAATCTGTTTGTGACAATCAAATGAAGACATGCTCAAGATGTGACGTTTAATTTGTTGCTGGTTGGTATAAATATATCACACCTTAACAAGATCATATATGAAACCGTGGTGCGTGTTACACAAGGGAGCGTAACTAAATAAAGGCAACTTAAATTTCAACATCTAATATCTACAATTTGCTTCAGATCAATTTAAAAATTAAGTATTTTTTTTAAATCTCTATTTTTATTATCATTTTATATTGTACTACTTAAATTTACGTGTTTTTGAAAGACTGTGTAATGTTGATCATGTAATCAAAGTAATTATGTTTCGTGTCTATATGTGTATTTACGTCAGTTTATTGTGGTGAAATATAAAACTTTAAAAATGGACGCAGAAGAGTCATTCGTTAATTGTGTCATTTGGAATGACCAGGAATCCGCAGAGCAGATGGGTGAAGATGTATGGGTGTAGATGTATGGTAACCGAAAAGAAAAGCTCCTTGGCACTCTCTTCTAAAATAAGATATGTGACTGGGCTTTTAAACATTTTCCAACATTCAGTGTCACTAATGAACTCTTTTAAACAAAAATAAAATGATATATACTTTTTCTCAGGCCGGATAAAGACATCGTTAGACCATAAGTTATGGGAAGCTGAATAAATCGTATTAGTGCTAACATATATTAAGGCTTTCTAATTTTTAACTGAACTTGGCAATTGTTTGCTAATTATTAGAATGTGTAATAAATCTAAATTTTATGAAATTAATATAAAATATATTGTATAGATAATAATAGTGAACAAACGCAAAAATTCACGTGTGATTATTATTATTATTATTATTATTATTATTATTATTATTATTATTAAATATAACTTATAATAAAACTGTTACAAATTTTTAGAGGCCCCTTCACACTGTCAGCCTGTAAGCTGTAGTTTATTTAGCTTATGCCTAAATCCGGCCCTGCTTTTCCATAATTACCATCTTTCTCTGTCTCTCTCATTTAACCAATATATCGTTACATGTAATCGTAATGTACAAAAATAGTAATCTATTAAATGAATGGATAAACGATGGATAATGAAAATACAGATAGTTCAGATATTAGAATACATACATACATACATACATACATACATACATACATACATACATACATACATACATACATACATACATACATACATACATACATACATACATACATACATACATACATACATGTATTTAAGTGAGAAAGCTTGCCAGTAGCTTCTCGTGGGTCGGTGGTTCTTTCCGGGGTTTTTCCGGTTTCTTCCTCCACCACTAATACTGGCCGCCATGTATAGCCTATATATTGTGCTGAAAAATGGCGTTAAAGCATAAAAACAAACAAACATACATACATACATACATACATACATACATACATACATACATACATACATACATACATACATACATACATACATACATACTGTTACGTATATTTGCTTTAAATCATTTAATTTTGTTTGTCAGATTCAAATTTGTCATTTCTGGATTTAAAATTCATTAATTGGTAGATTCTTCTAGAAAATCTATATGACCTTTACTTTACTAGTAAACAGCAGGTGTTGGCCTCATTTTCTGGCCATGCTTCTAAGCTGGTAAATAAGCCATTAAAATGATTGGTTGATTCCAAGGACATCTTTCTAGATCATACTGTGTAGGTGATGTTTTGAGCATGGGCTTGTTCGAAAAGCTTCCAGAAAATCACGTGACCCCTTTTTGTTTACGTGAAAATCAGTATATAGGTTGTGTTTAGTAGCAAACAGAGTAGTAGAATCTCTGGGCTTTTAGATTACTAGTTGTGTTTTTGAGTTACCTTGTATTGGAAATTATTTAAGTTCGTTTGAATCAAGAGGAATTTATTGTGTTATTACTTTTTATTGTAAATTATTTCAATTCGTTTGGATCAAAAGGACTTATTGCAATATTTATCTGGAAAAACTTGTGCTTATTTGACTTTCATAAAATCAGAACTGCATCACGTGACATAGTAGTCCATCTTGGATTACATCGTCAAGATTCGAACCGGGAACTATTAGGACATTTTACTATCAGGACTTTTGCAATTCCATTAGTGGATTATATTGTAAATTTCCTTTTGGATTCATTTTTGGACTTGATTCTCTAAAACCGTAAGTTTATTTATTTTCTTTTATGAAAATATTTGTACTCAATAAATTGTTAAAGTTTTACAAGCTTGTCATTATCACTCTTTCTGTGTTGCTGCTTATTCGAGCCTAAGCACGTAACAATACATACATACATACATACATGCATGCATGCATGCATGCATGCATACATACATACATACATACATACATACATACATACATACATACATACATACATACATACATACATACATACATACATACATACATATATACATACACTAGGAAAAGGAAGTATTAATGGGTATTTTGACCCATTTTTGTGGTCAGTTTCATCCGTGTAGACCTTTTTCCGTTGCTATTTTTAGATTGCCAAACCGATCCCATAACCGCGTCCGGTAGGGTCATTCGCATTTGACATTATGTCCAATTTATTGATTGTAGGACTTTACAATACAGCATTTAAGATTTTGTTGTATTTATTTAAAGCTAACCAACTTCAAACTTTCTGTAATTTATGTATATATTGTGAAATTAAATGACGATTAAATTACCAATAATGCAAAATTGCATAAGAACAAAATATCACGAACTAAGGCCAAAGTTATTTTCAATCAAAGCATTTTATCGAATATTTGTTCTTATCACTAAAATATAATATTATTTTCGGTAATTAAAAAGATATTAGTTCTAAGTAAATTATTTTGTGGCATGAAGTTAGTAGTAAACCATTCTTACAGACTCGGACGAATGAGGGGTTGGTAGGTCGGCCGCATTTTTGACTAGTTCATGTGGGGCTGACTGGTAAAGAAACCATAGGAAGCCCCCCCCCCCTTTCCCTTTTTTTCTTTTATTTCTTTGCCTCAGTCCCTGTGTAGGAGCTGATGCAAATTTTGGGTATATCTACACATATTTGGCGTTATATATTCGGGATTGTAAAAATGTGCCTTTAAATCCTATAAACGCATAACTATTTACTTACATTTGTTTGCAATGTATTTCTTATCAAAGATGAGATAAAGTCATATCACTGTATGAAAGGCTAGTTATTGGAATTTCAGAAAATTAGGACACCACTCCTACCGTTTTCCAGGAATATCCGCATGTACTATTGCAATCTAATGTGTCCAAAAAGATATCGTTTTTTTTTTTGCTATCGTTCCGTAAGTTCATAATTATAGTGGGGTTTTTTTTCGTAAGACTTACGGAAAAATCATAAGAGTTGGCAGGTCTGTGTTTAACAGAGTTAAACATGTGGGTTGATAAAAAATCCAAAATTATTGACTGGATTTAACTCGTATTCCAAAATTCAAAACTTATTTAAAAAAACATAATTTTCCCACATTATATATTTTTAACACTCAGGCTTATTTTTAGTAAATTATGAACTGGTTCTAGCTAATCAAGATCTATCCACTATGATTATATCTACTGGTATTCAGTATGTTTTTTGTATTGGTTCGTTCCGTATCCGGATTTTTTTATTTTTTTTTTGCATTAGACTCCGTGTTCGGATTCGGACTTGTATCTTATACTAAGTATATTTTGTTGGGAACCAAACTAACTATACAGTGGTACCTCAGATGCTTTAAATCAGCCTATTTTGTTCGTGAAAAGCGTGCGTCTGATCTAGACTTCATTTTTTTTCTTCTGTCATCCGGTCGTCTGAAAATGTTTTCATAAAAAGCTGAAACAGTGGGTGCAAAAGTATAAAACAGATTACTCGGATACCTGGTTATGCTTAGAAAAAGTGAAAAAGGTGTCCGTTTCATTTAGTGCACGTTATGTCGTGTTGAACATTTCCCACGGTGGGTGAGATGACTGTCGCCGCCACCTGGCCATACACCACAATTAATTTTACTATATGTTCTCTACATATATTTCTCAACACTGACCTTTCCACAGTGTGACAATCAATACAAATCATATGAAAATCTAAAATACCCCCAAAGATGACTTTACGGTGAAATTCTTGTCAGGGGTTGATCGGCATTTTTTTGAACGGTTGCACTGTAAACAGAACAGCATGTACACAGACCACATATTTCACTTCCGGATCATCACCAAGGCCTTATTACTCCATGTGCACTGTCGCCAAAATACACACAGACAACCACTCTCAGAGCTCCTATTCTCAAGAATAAACAATTAACTTTAAATCCATACCAAAGATGCATCAATATAACTCTTCTATCACCACCAAAAGGAGAGAGGAAAATTTTTTCTAAAAATAGACTAGAACTACATTCGTGGGTACTGAACTGGAAGTATTAATTGTGATGTGATTCCACCTGAATTCCAAAAACCATAATGAATACTTTGCAATCAAATCGAGTTGTAAGTCGTTGACATCTATGGGATTAGGATCTGCAGTGTCAGAAACTGAATTGGAGGTCATTAAGGATGAAGTATATTTTATAAACTTTATGGTTGAGCATAATGTTGCAATTGCTGCATCTGCATGCTTCTAAGCTATTCAAGTGCATATTTCCCAAATCGTCAGTAGCAAATAGTTATTAGTATGGCAGAACGAAAACTACTGCTATTCTATTACAACAGTGCAATTCAATACAGGAAGACATTATTAACAATATTTCATATCAACCCTTAAGTATAGCAACTGATGGTAGCAATGATTCTGAGAAGCTGTACCCAGTTGTTGTTAGATATTTTGATAACACAGACAGGGGTGTAACTGAAGCACTTTTGTCAGTTCGAACATGTGATAGAGCCTCTACTGGGGAAAATATTTTCACATTATTGGATGATGATTTGAAAAAAAGAGAAACATTAGTTTGAATAACTGTATTGCCTTTGAATCAGATAATGCTTCAGTGATGACAGGTTGCAATAAAGGTGTATTTGGACATATAACTAAGGTGAATCCCTTAGTGTATCTGGATGTTCATGCCATTTGGTACATTTAGCAGCTAAAAGGGTGGGGGGCTGATGTGTTGCCTATTAATTTTGATGACTTATTAGTGGACATATATTATTTGGATAAAAGTGTGAAAAGACAAATGGAACTGAAAGATCTTCAGACTCTTTGTGGGAAAGAACAGAGAAAAATATTGAAGCATTGTGTAACAAGATGGTTGTCTCTTGGTGAAGGTATAAGGAGACTGTTGGAACAGTGGGAATCCTTACAAATATATTTTGGTAAAGAAACCAAGAAGCAAGAGGTTAAAGGCAAAAGAGCTAAACGGCTAAAACACGGTATTGGTGCTGATAAAGGAATTTTCATGTTATATGCATGAAATAGAAAAATTAAACAAGATATGAACCAATTTTAAAGATTGGTAAGCCTGGCATATACCTCTCTTACTTTCCTTAAAATTTCAAGAGGTTAGTGTAACCCATTGTTGAGATATGCATGGAAACAAGCTCTAAAAATGGCCATTTTTGAGCGTTATGTAGTCTCACTCGAAAAAGCTTGAATATAAAATAGAGAATTCTCTAAATATCATACTGAAATTATGCATTTATTGGTCTGGTTTTATGCGGAATTCTATCCTGCAAATATTGCTTCTTGAATTAAAGAAATCGGTAAAATATTATGGATTTTATAAGCAAAATACCGTCAGTAGAAGTTTTGTTTCAACACTGAAATTCAAACACTAATCTGTTGTTATATGCCAACATTTTGTACAAAATAACATTCATTATAACTTTTATTGACATCTAGAACTCGACTTTATATTATAATAAGTAATAAAACCATTTAAATCACATGGCTAGCCAAGATATTCGAATGAGAGCTTGTTCTTTGTCAAACTTTCCAGTTCTAAATTTTGTAGTGTCTGTAACCTTTACAAGTTTATATGGCAATAATTTTGTTGTTTCATTATGGAAAAGTATAAATCCTACAAAGGCTCATGTGTATCCATGTGATGTCCAAGTTGGCCAAAATTGGTGGTGCTGTATTGTACCATTAAAAAACAGCAACTCAATAAAAAAAGTTACAGACACTACACAAACAGGTATAAAAATGAAAGATAAAAGTATTGTTCTACTTGTCATTAAAACATTGTTTTTCTCAATAGAAAGTTCCATCTTATGTGATGTAATGTTGCATCATCTATTTACCTCTGCAGCCAAGAGCAAAACAGTGATGCAATAACTCTCTTGATTGAATATTGCATCATTCTTGCAGCACTGTCTGTTTGAGTAATTTACTACAAGACAATGTAACCTGAATTTCTTATCCTAGAAGAAGCTGCCTAATTACTTTTTCTGTTTTTTACCATGGTACATCCCTAAGACATGGGAAGACGACAAAAGCAAACCTCAGGGAACAACTCTGGTAAGTTTGTATTGAATTGGTAAACCACACTCTTAAATTGTAGTGTCTGTAACCAATATCCCCTTTTTATACTGTCTATGACTTTATCCCTGTTTTTTTTTAAAAAATGAAGCCAAATTATGTTTCCTATTACAGTATTGATGTGTAAGGCTAAATTTTGACATATTGTCTGTCTGCAATTTGTAATATTTTGGTATATTTATAGTTTCTTTCATCTAGATTTCTGATAACAGGCAACATTTTCAGTGATTTCTTATAATATGCAATTGAAACTGAGTATTTTTGCATTCCATATCATTAGACTAGTAAATTCAAACAGAAATATTATGAGAATTCAATGAGCTCAGACTTAGTATTGGATACATTGCTGATATTGTCAAATGGTTACAGACACTACTAGACATGTGAATTGACCCGACTGTTGTTTACATTATTAAGGAAAGTGTGCAATCATTGTAAATGCTAGAACATTGAATAATCATCAGGTTTTATGCTATTTCTTTTTCAATCAGATACTTTTCTTTAAGAATCTACAGGTTATTCCAGTTTGCTTATGTATGAAAGCATATTGCGTACTCATTACAAGTATGTTTTGTAAAGTCTAAATTTCATCCGTATACATAGAGGAACAAAAATGAGAATGAAGTTGTTTGTTTTTAGGAAGCAAAGATAAGCCAGAAGAAGATGAACAGAAGATTAAAGCTAGAAGGGAGAAGACGAGGCTAAAGGTACAAGCCTGGAGAAAAAAACAGAGGGAAAATAAGGCGAAACATGAGGAGCTAAAAAGGGTTGATAGAGAAAGAAGAAAAGATGCAAGACTACTAAACAACTTAAAGACAAGAATCCATCAACAATAGAAAATAATGACAAGAAAAGAAAACAAGGAAGTAACCAGAAAGATCATAACTCAGCAACAAGCGAAAAGCCTAATAAGAAACAGAAGTCAACAGAAAGACAAAACATTGTGACAAAGAAGATCAAAGTTGACAAAAAAGCACCAACCAACACAGAGAAACCAATAGAGAAATACCACCCTGGAGAATTTGTTGCTGTAGGACTTAAGCCAAAGAAGGGACCTCTAGATGTATACTTAGCAGAAGTAATAGACATTCTTCATAACGAAGTTAGACTTAAATACATGAGAAAGTCTGGCAACATGTATGTTTGGCCTGAAAAAGATGATTATTCACAAGAGGCTCTAGATGCTATCTTGTACAGGGTAAAAGCTCCACAAATAGTCAATGAAAGGGGTCATTTCAAGTTTAATGCAGCTGAATTGTCTAAGCTCAAGTCAAATCTGGAAAAAAATCATAAGCACTTCTATTTGAAATGACAATGTAAAGTCAAGGTTTAATGTGTAGTGTCTGTAACCTTAAGATCAATCACATATGGGTCTGTTTGAGTCAGCACCTTGGGTTGAACAATACCTTAGTGACTATGATTTATTGAACATTCATTATACTTCAATATTTTACTCTTACAAACACTATTTAGTATTAAACTTTCAAGTGCTATTTACCAGTTCATAATTTTAACACAAGTATTGGACATATACCTGTTACAATGTGGTTTTATCATTTTATTAACTAATCAACATTCATTTAATGAATAATTCTAGTCAATGTGTTCATGTTGAATTATTTTTAAAGTGAATTTTATGGAGATATGTATGGTTCTGCAGCTGTATTGAAATGCTATAGTTTTGTAGTGTCTGTAACCAATTTTATGGACAATGTACTTCTGACTCTTATGGAAGTTTGCAATACTTTTGGCCAGTATTAATGATTTTGTTTGTTTAAATATTCTTCTTGGTGTTAGATAAATGCCTAAATAAGATTATTCTATGTCTTTTATGTTTGTTATGCAAAAGTTTCATGGTTAGGTTTTTTTCTAAGTGATACCTTTGTCATAGATGTTTTGATTTTGTTATTAAGTTGTTTACCACTTCCAGTTATGTTGTTTACTTTAAATGTTGATATCCTGTTACTGATGTTACTGTGAAAAAAATAAAGTTTTAAAGTTTTCATGCTGTTTTTCTTGCATGTTATACACCAAGTGTAGTGTCTGTAACTGTTGTTATACCACAGAATTGAAATAATGGTTAAACAAAATCGCATGCATGTTCAAGCTAAATCTAACTTGATCTGACTAGGGGACACCCTAGGGTATATAATGAGCTTCATTGAAATGTTCTATCAAACATTTAAATTTTTTAAGTGAGTGAGACTACTCTCAGCACCAATACCGTGTTTTAGCCGAAAGCCAATAATAGTCTGTCAAAGAATGTATCTAGTTCCAAGAATAAAGTTCAGCATGTATCTAGCAATAAAGAAGGAAATAATGACAGTGCAGGCACATGCAGTAAAGCTTTGAGCAATGATAATAGAAGTCAGACTTGTACTACCTTCAGGTCTGCCTCGGCAGGAATGACTTAGAAAACCAAACTCAAGATAGGTTCCTTGTAGAAAGCTAAATCAAAGAAATCGGATGAAAAGGCTCTGTCCAGATGTCCGACACCATTTGTTAGAAATGACCGGAAAGAAAGTAAAAAAAATCATTTACAGAGAGGAAAAGGATATGAGTGTGTATAAGGCTTTGCAGTCCTGGAGGGCGAAGATTTATTGCTTATTTCTAGATCACATAATTCCATAATTTAACAAGTACAACTTAATCATGCAACAGGATGAGTCTATAATCCACAAACTTAGAGAAAACATGGTTGAATTATTAAAGCAGTGCTTATCAGATTTGTAAAGGCTACATAAATTTCAAAAGCTAAGGATCTTACTGATATTGATTATCATGACTGTAAGAAACAAAAGTCAGATGATAAGCTTACAGTACGTTCAGAAACTAGAAAATACTTGGCTGAAAGTAAGTTGTATGAAAGTAGCCTTTGTCAATTCTATAAAGATGTAAGGGACTATTACACAACTGCTGGTGATTACATTGTTAAGAGGTTTCTCTTGAATAATAAACTTCTGAAACAGTGCAGTTGCAGATGTGTCAGAAAGGATGATTTTATCAGTGTGATGTATTTCCCATCAAGGTTTATGTGTATGGAACCCAAAGGAACCAACTGGTAAGACAGCTTGGAAGCAGAGTTTTTGAATTATCAAGGAGATGAATTGAATCCAGATATCTTAATAACTAAACAAGTTGATAAGCAAGGGATCTTATTAGTAAACTCAAGGATCCTAATGGCCAGTTAAAATACATATTGTTGTCCAGCATCATGAAGAATGTACTTATTGTTTCTCATTCAAATGCAGGTTGTGAGAGGGTGTTCTCATTTGTTGCAAAAAAACACTAAAAATCCAAATCATCTATGTCAGTTGATACCTTGGAAGCACTACTAGTCATGAAAGTGAAGGGTGGAGAATGATTCAAAATGGAGTTTGAGCAGAAGTTTCTTAGAAAGTGCAAAAGTACCCTGTACCAGTCACATCAGTAGCTGTTTATTGTAAGTTACAACATGGATATAAACTGTAGTGGTTATTACAATTTTACTTGTTGCCAGAACATAAGTTTTCACACCTTACTGAAAATTGCTCTAACTTACTGAAAAATTTCTGCTGACTTACTGAAAATGTCTCTTTAGGGTTGGCATGTTTGTGTTATATAAAAGTTGACTCCACACACTGAAAGTACATTAATAACGAAGAAAATTCACCTGAAGTGATCCCAAATATATTATGACAAGACTGACAGACAGATAGATAGGCAGATGATAACAATAAATGCTTTTTTGCATTTAGTATGGATGATACAAAACTTGTTGGAATCAAAAGGAGTACTTTATGGTGTATAAAGCTCACCTCTATAGTTCTCAGTTATCCCTGTAAAACATTATTTTTTTAATGAAAAAATAATTCATTGCAACATTAGTAATTTTGGCAATGAAAATATTGGCCTTTGTAACAGGTCATGAAATACTGAAAACGATTTTTAAAAAAAGACTATTTATCTTCTATATATGATACTAAATGAGAAGTATTATAATGAGGTATTAAAGCTAGGGATTCAGTAGGATTAAATGAAAATATGTTTCAGAAGCTGTTATCATTGTCCATACCAAGAAAAATGAATATTTCTAGGTGATATCTAATCACATACTTCGAGTACCCTGGGAATAATGGCCATTTTGATCACTATTAGGCTTTTATCAAAATATATATGATCAGAAATGTAGTCACTTGATTGTTAAGCATTGTTATATACAGTAAAACCTGTCTTGAGAGACCACCTGTTTTGGGAGACCATAATCTCAATGCAGATTTATTGATTATAATGTGTTATGACCTGTTATACTATCTGTCTTGAGGGACCATTCTTTTTTGGCAGACGGAGTGGTCTTTCAATACAGATTCTACTGTAATTAATTTGCATTTTATTCATAGTCGTACTCAGCCAAGGAAACTAACAAAAGACTTCAGTGATATTCTATTTTCATCAGATTACCTTTAAGAAAAAACATTTGGATTTAGAACTGTGATTATTCAGTGGTACTAGCACTTTAGCACACAATAGAAACTTCATTTTGAATATCTTTGTATATGGATCACAAAGAATTCCATGATAAAATGTCTCAAGTACAACACAACCTTTAATTTCTGCCTCACATCATTTGAACTAGTCCAAACAACACTCACATTGGAATAAAGGTCAGTCCATTTTTTCAATTCTCTACTGCCCTCCTTCTAGTAGAAAAAACAAGCCGACTGAATCTCTCATTTTGAACAGTTTCTGAATCTTCTGGAGTATGGAAATTCGATAGGTGTCAACCTAATTATTCTTGGAGATTTCAACTTTCATTTTTACTGTCCTGGTAACCCATACACATGAAAACTCCTAGATTACATTCATATTTTCAACCTTAAACAGTCAATTAACCAAGCCACCCATAAACTTGGTCACATTTTAAACTGGTTTCTTTATAGACCTGATGATAATATACTGTAATCCACCCTTGTATCCCACGAACTTGCATCGGATAACCTCTGCATTATATGCCATCTCGACGTATCAGTCACTAACCCTTCATCTTTATTTGCTACTAAAAGAAACCTCCACATGATAAATAGAACCTAATTAATGCATGACATTTAAGAAAACCTAACATCTTGCTTATATCCTACAGCAGAACAACTTGATAACTGTAGACTTTCTTCCAGGCCTATTTGTAAATTTCTTCTGTGACAAGGTACAAACCATTAGAGATTCACTTGACAACACAATTTCAATTGACTCGTCACCATACAGTTATGATACAGAATTTCAGCGACAATTGTTAGGAGCATTTAAACCTGTCTTTATGAATTTTGTATAGAAAATCATGATGAAGAGGGCACCAAAGTCATGTGAACTTGATCCAATTCCAATATCATTGCTGCTTGAGTGCTTAGACCCTCACCCTCCTTTATTTGTCTGTAGCATTTGATAAAATAGACCGTGATATATTACTTCATCAATACCTGTCTATATGATGATAATAAAGGATTATGCATGATTGAAATTGGATTACATGGGAGCCAATCACAATCAATGCCCAAGAAAAATGACAAGACAGCATTAAATAAAAACATTTTATTTAAAGATAATTAACATATTGATTTCACAATCATGTACATTAAATTACCAAATAATAAATCTTAATGTCCTATGTGGTGTTATTGATTATGCGTGACTGAAAATACTGATCATTCAAAATTTAAAAAAATGATACATGTGAAAAGTTTATTTAAGCACTTAAGAATCATTAATATTAATTTTACACTTATGATAGAACTAGGTGTTATTTAGATCGAAAAAATAGAATCTTATTGTTAATTAAACAAAACAAAAACACTCAAAATCAAAAGCACATTCTAAAAGTGGTTGCGTAGATGTGGCACATTGCCTATACCCTTTGTTTTAACAACTCCCACTGACATGAAATATCTTGAACAGTTTACTGTCGAATCTCATTGTTGATGTAACTTCTGTAAAAATGATTCTTACATGTTTATCTCAACTCAAGCAGACTAGACAAGATCCAGCAGTGCATAGCATATACTCTCTTTAGGAAATGTTTTATGTTATATTGATATGTAATAACATGTCACTGGAATCATTAATTTGAATTATCTTGTATTTTCATTTATAAGATTTGTACAACACACTCCTGAAATAAACTAAGCTTGATACATACAAGTATCATGAACCAAATGTACATTCAATGAATCCATGTCTGAAGCAGGCATTTCACACAGTACTTGATCCAGATGGCAGGGGTAGTTAGATGAACTCCGACATTCATGTAAACACTTTTACTTTTTCTGAGATAAAAAGAAGAAGATTATCTCATCTTAACATTGAATCTTTATTGGAAAGTAAATCCAGACTGTGCCACCACACACTAACAGAAAAGAAATAAAATGAATCTACTAGAATTTATAGGTAACTATACTTTATGGTAAAAGACTTTTGTGTTGATACAAAAATCTGTAAATTAAAAAAATGACAATATATTTTAGTGTAAGCACAATAGAATCCATTATATAATTTTATCTTACCAATGAGAAAAAATACAAAGCCAACTAAAACATGAAAAAAGATTTACACCCTAACACCAACAAAACAACTTGTGCAAAGAAAATGTAATGGAATACTGGATCAATTGTCTGTTATACAGAAATACTTGTATGAACAATGAATGACACAATATATTTGCAAAACTTATGCTATACAGAAAATAGTCACATCAACAATGAATGACACAATATATTCACAAAAGACTTTCTGTGTACACTTAAACTTATGTTTTAAATGCTAATTACAGGCAGAAGTTTACATGATTAAGTTTCAAATTCTAAAATCTATTGAAATGCTAAGTACATCTGGTTTATTTCATGACTCCTTAATAAATTCTGTTGCTCAATATAAGATTTTAGTTTCTGTGAGCACTGAAGTGGGAGAGGAGTTTTGAATACTACGAAGTTTTTCTGGCTGTTACACACTAGAAGTGAGTATATACCATTGTTTCATTCAGGCTGTTACACACTAGAAGTGAGTATATACCATTGTTTCATTCAGGCTGTTACACACTAGAAGTGAGTATATACCATTGTTTCATTCAGGGTGTTACACACTAGAAGTGAGTATACACCATTGTTTCATTCAGGGTGTTACACACTAGAAGTGAGTATATACCATTGTTTCATTCAGGCTGTTACACACTAGAAGTGAGTATATACCATTGTTTCATTCAGGCTGTTACACACTAGAAGTGAGTATATACCATTGTTTCATTCAGGGTGTTCTCAATCACAAGTGAAATCTAATTTATATGATAAACCAGAAATATTTATGTAAAATAATGGAAGTAAATGTTTAATTTGCAAGCCAATTTAAATAACTTCAAAGGAAACATCACTCTTACTGCAATCACTACTTTTGATCTCTCATTTGATAATTATGAAGGTAATACAAATCAGAAATAAGTTCTAATAACAAAATTTCAAACTATACATACTACACAAAATATGTCATAAGTAGAAATAACATCAATTATATTGAATTGACTGAGGAACTATTTTCAGAAAAATGTAAACATAATCAAAATATGTTAATTACAACATTGCAGATGTTATTGTTAAAACAACAATTGAGTTAAGCTCAAAGTACAGGATGATAGGAATCAAAATTACCATCCTTTACTTGTAAGGAAATGATATGTAAAATACAAAAAGATTCTCAATAGTACAAAATACTTTATACGTTTAGGAAAAAGACAAGAAGGCATACATATGTATTACTTGTATGATCCTGTGCTAGACACATGACCAAAATTGCCTGTGAGTAAACATATCCTCTCTATTCATTGTGTAGATACAGATAATTTGTCAGCAATCAATCATAATTAATCAAACTGCATCTTCTTACATGTTGAACAAAAATTCTAAATATATATGCAATGCAAATAAAGTAAGTCTTATTAAGCATGCACACATTATCATCCAAAAAAACAGACAAATTAAAATTTTGGAAATATCAACATTTTCAAAAATATTCATTATCATCTTTATAGATTATTACATTGTTCAATACTCTTTGCACCCAAATCTCAAATGAAACAGAAACTCAGTGAAAATCCATAACTTTTAACATTTTTCACATGAACTTAAAACATATGCATTAACTACATTTGAGAAGTACATTAACATTACATTCATATTAATGCACATTATCTTGAAAATATAGGGAAAAATAAGAACATGGCCTTTTTTGTATTTGAACTTCATTCACTTTCCATGTCAAATCTGCCATCAAGTTAGTATCTGGCATTAAGATCAAATACATCTGTATGTGGAAAGAGAAATAAATCAATCATGTAACATTAATCACTTACAAGAAAATATTTATTGGTTTTATGTCATTTTTTTTTGGTCATACGCAAAGCAATTGGGGACTGGGATACAAGTTCTTACAACTAATGAACACTTCCCCTGCAGCTAAATGGACACTAATATCAATATCTTTGTCTCTTTTTCTCCTGCAGACACTGATAAGTAAACGTCCAGGTGGAAACACAGAATTTGGACAGAACATCGTCGGGGAAAGTATCGAGTCCAAAAGGAACCTCCTTCTCAATCATCAGGACAAGTAGATAGTCCTTGAACCTGAAATGAAGCATAATTGTTATTATCATAATTATTAATATTATTATTTATTTTAATCTAATAGTGATGCACTTTTAATGATATAGGCAATGATCTCTTAAGTGTATTGAAGATTTTGTTATTAAAGTTCCCTGTGGCTTGTCATCAAATGACACTCATGAGACTGAATACAGAATTAGAAACCATTGGGGATTGGTCACAGAAGCAGTTGGTTGATACAAATTCTAATAAAACTGAATATATGTTATTTACATGTACATCACAATCTGTTTTTCCCCAAATAAAAGTTGAAATTGAGGTTTTCTTTCTTCTGCTGACTATTAAAACACTAGGTTTAATGTTTAGTAGTTTTGGGCAACTGGATTAAACATGTCGCCAATATATTTCAGTCTGCCACAAAAATATGTCTTGAAAACCAGTTTACAAGTAAAGATCATGTACTGTGATGGTTACATGGATAATACTCTAAAAGCTTATAATAAGGAAAGGGCCTGTATTCTGAACTACAATTTCTATACCAGTATAATTTAATTCATGGATTTATCATATAATTGGAATAAAATGTCAACAATTATAGATTTTACTAGATTTTTATTGCAAGAAGATGTACAAATTGTAAGTTTTCAATTTATTTGAACATATTCCACTCAATAATTAAATTCTATTTAACACTGGTTTTGTATTTATTTTTCCTATCCTGCAAAATACACCAAAAACTAATTATAGGGTCAAAGAGAAATCTGATTTTTGTAGCCGTAATATGGCAGGGTTTGACTTAACAGTCAAGAAGGCTTATAAGCACGCATAGATGGTAACAAAAATCATTTGGGAGATAATAATTTACAGGGTTGCCTTGAAGACATAGGGAGATAATCCTTTATGTGTTTGTCTTTAAGACAGAGAGATAAATAATCCTTTGGTTGTCTTAAAGACACAGACAGATAATCCTTTTCGAGATTGTCTTGATGACGGAAATCGATAATTCTTTATGTGGTTGTGCTAAATATTTGTTTATTATTACCTTGACCAATGTACGGTAATGGCTCAAAACTCTTAAGCAATTATAACACGCCCATTTATAACACGAATTCGGATATAACACGGTCGTGGCATGGCTCCCAAAATATCAGGTAATTAATTACAGGTATTTTTCTCAAAGACCCCCAAAAAAATCTTTCAAGTATGAAAAATAAAATAAGTCAAGAGTTTAATTATCATTCTCATACTCGTGTAAAGAGTGCGAAAAAAAAAACGTGTAGAAAATGTATTATCATTTTGGGGAGGAAATCACACAAAAAATCGAATATAAAATAATCGTTGTATGGCTCCTAAATGTCAAAAATTAATAAATTTCTTATAGTTTTGTGCCAGAATAAACATCAGAAATACGAACCAATTGCTGGGCCTACTGAGAACTTTGATCTTTGTTTATTGTTGAAAAATGAAAGCTCATAAGTGTCAATATTATTATTACTGATCCATGAGCAATGAAGCCTTTGTGTCTACTTTGTGTTTGTCTTGAATGCATTCCGAATACAATCGTTGCTCTAATAATCTCCGATATATGTTCTCTTAATTTCATACACAACTAAGCAACAGCCAATGCGGGGGTTGATAAAAGATTCTCACCAGAATGTATAAATCAATTAATTTAAGTACATTGTTTATCATCAAAGTGAACTGCCGAGCTAAACTTGTTCAAATCAGGGGGAAACGATTTATACAGCATCAAAGAACCAAAGCCACCAAGATGTGTGTGTGGCTCGGCGGTGTTGTTTTATGCAATCTGTTGACTAGTAAATTCGAATTCTGCAACTGAGAACTATAATTGACTTTGCCAAAAGCAAACGTGACATTAGCAGAAAGCAGCTAAAAATCAGAGTTTTAAAAAATAATAACTATTGACAGATGAGAAATGTAAAGGTATAAAATGTATACGACACAGAGGTCTCAGAAACGCTTAATTACGCGTATTTAAATGCAAATATTTGATCTGGGACACATAAATCACTCCATGCAGGAGTCCTCCTTACGCATGCAAATATCTGGGAGACAAAGTTAGTGTTGACTACTTTATCATTTTAGCTGTGCTGATATTTACAGTGACATAATTCAGTGGTTAAAATACAGCCAGTTCTGCCTGTTGTATTTATTAGAGTACATCAAAAGAACATGACGCAATAGCTGGGCAGCAAGTTCAAAGGACTTTGACTAGCAGCTCGGGTGGGAAAATGTGCTGAAATTTACAATGACTGAATTCAGAGACAGAAAGATCCTGAGATGTACATGTAGTTATTATAAGAATACACTTTAGCTTCCATTATTTAATCTACGGACATGTACTATTTCATCATTCATTACGTACACCCGTTACTTAATTTTTTTTATTTTCTTTTCTATGAATTCAGTCACATAATGATCTGTGACAAAATTATCGAATACTTTACATCCGTGTGTGGATATTTTCAATGGAAATATTTGTATTATGGATTCAATGTATGCTACAAGATTCGTAGTACACGGTGTTGATACTCTTTTCTTGCAATAGATTATACATGTATATATAAATTAGACACGTGTATGTACCAATGCATGGTTCTCTGAATAAAGTAATATATTATATCTGCAATTTCTGTTACCACAGCAAATGTTTTTCTCATTTAATATATATTGATCAAAAATGGTAATTGTGCCATGCATTTTCGCACCTGTCTTTATGTACCCTCCCCCCAATAAATCCAAAAATGTGTTGGTATTGTACATGGTTGCTTATAACATGGTTCAGTTCATAACACGGTCGGATTCTATGGCTCCCAACTACCGTGTTATAGCGCAGTCCCACTGTATAAGTATTTTATATGATCAGTCATCTGAATTTACAAAGGATCTTAATATCTATTTAATATCTTTAAAAAGTATATGAAAGAAACGTTTTAATTAACTAATGGATTTTACTACAAATAAGGATAGAGTCTGTTTTCTTTCTTTTTAATTAAGCTTTTTTATTATATATAATTATATATGTCTAGTATATGCACATTTCATCTCTATTTCCCTAATAATGTCCTTTCATCAATCTTCATTATGTAACAATGCTACCATACCTGTAGAGCTTTATCATCATACGGGGAAAGACCATGTTAAAACCTTTATCCTGACACAATTTGCTTCAATTTTTAGAAAATAGAATAAACAAGGTGTTCATAAAAATAAAGTATATTTTAAAAAGTAGATACTGTAATGTATAACAAATGTAAAAACTTCTGCAATGGTATTAAAATCTAATTCCGCCATACATATCCCTACAAATAGGTCTACTAATTTTTTTAATTTAAGTAGTGCAGTTTTTGTTCAATTGAACTAACAAACTACTGAAGATGACTGGATCTATAATCAGACAAAATCAAGATGCTCCTACAGCAATTGGTTAAAGACTTCAAAATTATCTCACTTTTTCTCCTTTATATCCACATAATCTTCATCCTCAGTTTTCTGGGGTACTGAGATCACTAGGATAATACACTCAAACATCAACTCCAGAAGAAGTTCCAATCTCTCCAAAGACAGTGACTCCAGAAAGGTCATCACTTCTTCACAAAGTTCAGCACTCAGTTGTTGATGGAACTGCTCTGGTAGTCCATCAAATATCATCTGAAATAGACAATTTATAAGCATATGTACAATGTATAAAGAAAGCTGTGGCCAGCAACCTACTACAACACTTATCTCAGTTATTCACTGCCCTTGTCCTTGTCCTTGGTTCTGAAAACCCCATCCCACAGCCCTTATTGTGCTCTCTTGTACCTGGTCCTGACAGCCCCAATCCCCAGCCCCTACTCCCCCCACCTTAAACCAGGTTCTGACAGCTCCATCCCACAACTCTTATCTCCCCTGTTGTCCCAAGTTCTGATAGCAACTACTGCCCCCCCCCCCTTTATCCCAGGTTCTAACAGCTCCATGCCATAGCCCTTTACCCTCCTCACCCCACCACAATTATGACAAAATGACAACCACAAAGACATTAAATTAATAAATAAAATAAAAGTTTCCAGCTAAGGGACTAATTGTTTAACTTCTGTCATGGAGAGAGGGTGATTTGGATTTTTTTGTAAAAATTCCATCTCTCAAACAGATTGAAAAAATTATCTTCTTCTGATGTGTAGATGACCAAAATAAAATTAATTATATACATAAATTAATTAAAAAAATTAAATTATCAGGCAAAAGAAAATATCATGGTTCAAAAGAAAATCCCCATCACCACATAAATGAAAAGGTTAGCCCAAATATTATTATCGTGTTTTGCAGTATGTACAAAGAATTAAATGCTCTCCAGTGCATCTGTTCTTTTCCAAGTCAAATCAATCTACCAAGAGTTCTAAAATTTAGTTTTGCTGTTCATTGATGGCTCATCCTTCCCTGAAACACTTCCATACCATTCCAACCACCCAAAATATATACATAAGAAAATCCAACTTCAAAGAAACCAATTTTTCTAGTAAAATATGTTTCTTTAATAATACATATCCAATCCTGCTACCTTTGGAATACTACCGTCATGTCACAAATCCAGTAATCCCACATGCGTGGTGGCCAGAGTGATCTCCCCATTATGCCAAATCCAATCCTATGTGTACACCATGTACTAATAAAGGCAGTCTGTGTCAGATTGTGATATCTCAGCACTACTTATTTCTCTTTAATAGTCAAGACAGAAAGTTATCAGTTTGAGGCTATGATGCCTTAAGTGGAGAAATGTCAATGCTTACACCATTGTGAGAAAAAAAATTACACTTCCTGCCAAAAACTTTCAAAGTAGAGGACCTTTTCATGTAGCTCATTCTCTCCACCTTTTGTGAGATAATTTGTTCTTGATGATCTAGAGATCAAGGTTCAACAACTCTGGATCAATGTAAAAAACCTGCTGCTGTGTTACTTGAGATGAAATATCCCCATCTCTATGTTATTTCTGGCACAGCCTGCTTGATTGATCAAGTCATTCGTCAGTGATATCTTTCACTTAAGTGGAGCAATCAGGATAATACAACACTTCAATTCTTGTACTTTTGGTAGCACCTTTAGAATCTGTGGTGTTGAATGATGAGAGTGTGCATCCAAGCTATTCTAATCCATGGAAAGAGTTTGCACTGCCCAGGGCCTTGGATCCTGGACTAGTGAGACAATGGTTGGAAGTTTTGCATTTGACTATGCCACAACTATATCTACCAGTGGTCAATCATACAAGGTAGAGATTGACTGAAAATCAATGATGTAGCATTGCATCTTGTTTGCATTAGTTGATTCTTTCAGGATGGCAAGTCCACTAATACATTTAGTCCACACATAATATGACAAAGTATTAGATGTACATTTGTAATTGATGACACAACCTCAGAAAATTCTAAATAAGAATGCAGAAGTCTGGGTTTCTGGTTCCCTCTTCCCTTCTGATATGCTTTACTGCATTAGGGTTGTTGGAGTGAATGACAACACCCTTTCCATGTAGATTCTCCAGCAACCAAAGATACAATTACAGAATGGCTTTCATCTTTAGAATACTGATTTACAAAAGATGACCCTGAGTGGGCCACACTTAACTGGCCTACTGGAATGACAGAAGGAGATATGCACCCCAGCTTACTGTGCTGCATGCAAAGAAACCTTTGACTAAAGAGGTTGTCCACCTGATAGAAGCCAATGGAGAATCTTCCATTTTCTGAGATGGGAACTCGTATGAATGGCAACTGGTATTATTTCTTTTCAGTGGAGAATTTTAGCATTCACTGGTATGACATTATAAAATATAATGGTCTCATAAATAGGCAACCATTGGGATGGCATTATAAATTGAAATGGTCTTATAAATAGGCAACCTAGGTCAATGAGGTCCACTGCTGCATTAAGTAAACCCAGAAGGCAAAGGAATTCTTGGGCTCAGAGACACTTCTTTTAAACTCGTTCGGACCCAATCCCGTCAATGCGTGTGATCTGGTTTCTGCATTCAACAGTTGATCCTGCCATGTGTTGAAGTTTCTTGACTGCATTCAATGGCCGATCCTGTCTTCAGTCGCTTTGAATGTGTGATCCCGGACCTATTTATGAGACCATTACAACATCTCTGATTGGCTACAAATGGGGCTTTTCCAGGATTCAGACCTATATTAACCAATCAGAAATGATTTTACTTTTCTTTGTGCAAACTTGAATTGTTCAGAAACTAAGGGTTACTAATTAAGAGCAGTTTTACTTCACATGTTCTGTTCTTGAAAAATCATAAATGATGGTGGATGCAAGAGTGATTTTTGATGACAGAGCGAAAATAAGGAGCTTCTCGGGTTTGATCTAAAGAAATATTGAGAAAGCAGAGGAAAGATATGTTCGACTGTTGGATAATTTGCAAGAATTAGAATTGGACATTGAAATTTCTTGAGATTGAATCATCATTAGCAGAGGATGCTGATAGCAAAAATGCTAGTTTCTGCCGATCTAGCAGATTGGAGTGATCGTCTTTGGCCTGTCCAAATCAATGATTTCAGTATACCAAATCCCATACCTACAACAACATTGACAAGGAAAAAAGAGAGAAATCGATTTTTTCATTTATTATATTTGGAGAAATTGTACACAGACATTGCAAACAAAACCAATCCATATGCCCAAAAAAACCCACAAAAATGCATACTGTATTATTGGTATCACCGATCAAAACATATCCAACCTGCAAAATGTGTTCATTGAACAAAGTTCAATCTGAACCAAAAACTGGATGTGAACAATGCCAAGTAAATTTATGTACAAATTTTTTCAAACATTAAATTTTCCTGGTTTATTTTAATGGAATTATGGGCTGATGACATGATATTCCTAACAATGTTGCACATAATTTTGTAAATAGTGTATAAGTAAATTGTGAAAGACTTGGACAAATAGGAAAAGAAATACATCACTGTGTCTACAAATTCATTTGGAATAATGTGTGAAAATTTCATGGATTACTACTGGATATAAGAAGAGAAATTAAGGCAAGTGTGAATGCATGTGCATGATGTTTACAAAAGTTTCCAAACAGGTCAAACACTCAGGGGCACAAGCAGCAAGACACAGCTTAGTGTTGCTAGGGCACAGTAGCAGCAATACTGATAACTGTGCTGGGGCTGAAAGAGTTGAGAATTGAAATTCCCCACCTTCCAAGATGATTTCAAAGAAAATTCCTGTTGGAGACATATTCTGTTCAGGAGGAGGAATTCTTTGTAATGCAATTCATTTAAGTTTCAAAACGACTGGCACTTTGAGACTGCTGCACTTTACTGACCATAGACCATAATGTGAAAGCCTGATGTTCTATCAAATGTCCTGTGAGACTCATCTTCATCAATAATTATGCTTACATTTTATATGTAATTACTTTGTGAAACAAAGAATGGCAAAAATGAATGGGAAATAATGAAAGGAAGAAACAATCAGACAAAAATAAAGTCTTAAAATCACAACATGGAAAAAAATTAAAGCATTATGGAGTTCTTTATCTATCTATTATGCTTATTAAATTTCATCTGATGAACTCAAGTGAGTTTAGCTTAAATGTGCTAACAAGGTTTTTGTTTGAGATTTAAAAATCCCATCAAACTGCAGTAATGATCTAAGCATATAATCAGGTCATCTACACATAGATACAAAAAAGCTAGTAAAATTTATTTTGCCAACAAAGAGTGCTTCTTATGCAATCTTGCTAATAAGATGGGTAACAATAAGCCAATTAAGATGGAGTTGGGGTCTGGAATAAAGAGTTTTTTAAAAATCGAGAGTAAAATATACCTGATTATGGAGTGCAAGCTGTTTGTTCTTTTCTAAGGACAAAAGTAACCAGAGTGACTGTGCATGTCGATACTGACATATCTGTTTGGCCTTTAAAAGAAAAAGAAAATTCACCATTACAGAGTATAATACTTGTAAAATTATTCAAATTTTTTCCTTTTTCCAGTAATTAAATACATCCAAAAAGATCCTGAGATGACTGAGACTCACCTGGCCTGTATTTGAATAAAAGAGGATAATATCAGTGATAGGACAAATAATCAAGATAAAAGATAGACTTGAAGTCTCCTATGAAATATTCAGAGATATATTTATTAGAATTTCAAGTATAAACACATACTGGTATTTCAATAATCCAATGTAAAACTGCTCCGGTGGCCTAGCGGTTAGAGGGTCTGCCACAGGAGCTGGCGGTCATGGGTTTGATCCCAGGACGAGTCATACCAAAGACTTACAAAAATGATACTAACAGCTGCCTCACTTGATGCTCGGCATTAAGAGGTTAGTGTTAGGACTGGTCGGCCTGGTGTAAGGATAATGTCACTGGGTGTGACATCATGCTACATGTTTGCGGCATGATGCCCCAGTGGTAGACATTACTATAAACTGCCTCACTGCAGACATCATAGTGATATGACTGATTTTTTTTTAAAGCTACATTAAAAATCCTAATCAAACAAACAAACAGTAATCCATTGTATATTTATACCGGTAATACTAAGAAATATTTAAAGATATATATGTTGGGGATATAAAAAATATGACTTTAATATGATAAATGGTTTATAGCAACTAGTTTTACTGTTCAATTTCATTTAAGAGCCAGTTACTGAAAAATTTATTTTTTTAGATTTAGAAGCCACCTGGATAGTATAGACTGTCAGACCTTTGTTTGGATGCTACCTGTGCATACCTGTAATATTGTCAGAGTACCAAGCTGTTAGATCTGTCAAAATAGTGAATAAATTCCTTGAGATCTGATCTTTTCTGAGGGTTATGCAAAATATTAAAAAACTTATTGAGGCTGACTTTAGTCTCAGAATACCAAATACAGGAAAATAATGAATGAAATGAGTCTTATTCCATTCTATCAGAAGTCTCCTCTTGAGAGGTTACTAAAGAAAGACCCACCTTGTCCAACACCAATTACAAAAATACTTTGGCTTTATTCATTGAGTTCAATACAAATATTATGGCAACAAAAACAATCTTAGCATCAGATTTCTAGAAATGGAGCAAGAAACTCAAGTAAAGGAACAGTGATATGAACCAGATTGTGTAAGAGATTACAGGTATATCTTGTTCAAATTCATGGTATACTTTATCTTTCGAATTTTAACATTTTCTGCAGAGTACCATCCTTTACACATACAACATTCCCTAGAAGATAATTTGCACCCTGATAACTCACAAACCTTCTTATAATGTTGGGTCATGCATGGATCCCATTTTTAAAAATAATACCCCCCAAAACTGGACCCCAATGTAAAAAATCTTTTTAATTAAATCCTTGATCTTGTTTAATCGTAAAAAACAATTTATAGTACCTGGAAATTTTAATCTACATTATGAAATTGTCCAACTTTAATAGAAAAGTCATTTTGTTAAATTTTCTTTCCAAACAACATTCTCAGAACATTGTAAAAATACAATATTTCACAAAATTTTGATCAATCAAAACATCATTAATTCTACTGGTGACAAAATTTTAAGAATAAACACCATTTAAATAAGTTTTATCAAGTGAAGTAAGTGCTTTAGTCATACATTTAATTTGATTTAAGTGTAATCATCAGTTCATTGTGGAGAAGCGAGTTTCAGAGTTTGTAGTGAACTCAAAACTCCTGAATTGGTACTCTTGAGATTTCCTCAAGGATCAGAAGTTTCTCAATTATTTGCAATGAAATCAGGGCATCAATGCTTCATAGATAGAACAAACAAAATTGAATTTTGACATTGATGGTTCTTTATTGAAAAAAATGGCCCTAGTTTAAAACAAGGAAATTTTGTTTTGTTGTGAATTAACAACAACAAAAAGCAATGTAATGAAGTAATGCACAATGTTTTCATGTATATATGATGATTGTTAAAACCAGTTGGAGTAATGTTGTTAACGATCTTTCAGAGGTAGGGTATCTTGAAAATAAAGGTAATTATACCAAAATGCAAACCGCATTAGACAAAGTTATTTAATAACAATTAAGTAATCAGTTATAAACCAAATCCATCCTCCCCACCTTATCTATGTCTAATGGGGATGGCATCTCTATTTTGGGAGACCTCTTGATAATGTCTGCCTTCATATTGCGCAGTCTATGTTTTTGGAAACCAATCTGCGAGATTTGAACAGGGAGAAAGTGTACTTGCAGTGCCTTGAAACAATGGTTTCATTGATTTTTTTACAAATGTCGTATACAAGAACTCTTAATGGACGGAAAACACACTTTCAGTAATCTATACCCACTTAAACATGCATATTCATGTTGATATTAATCTATGTGTAAGCATGCTAGCCTAACAATCTACCTTGGGACTGTACAATGACTGCTCCAACTTAAGTGTCTCCGCCATAAACATGTCAAGGTTGTTGTTCGGATCACCACCAATGGATTTCAGGAAACTAATAGCAATGTCAAGGTTATCAAGAGCCTGACAGAGATCAGGCAAATTTCGGAACTCCTCACTTATTTTGTGCTTGGCTCCAATACTCAGAGGTTCCTGAGGGGATGAAACATTGAAAATAAATAAAACAATAGTTACTGGATTGCAGATGAGAGGATATAAAAAAAAAAAAACTATGGTCTAATTTCAACCTGGCCCAGATGTAATATCCCAACATTTCCATTATAAATTTTTTACTGTATTCTTTTAAGGTCACAAATTAGTGATCCTTATAATTTTAAATACTCTGGTCATTTATTTCCCGCTATTTGAAAATAAATTTAGTTTGGCAAGGAATATTGTCAGCACAATAATCAATTATCGATTAATCATCAATCATTTTGCAAACACTACTACTGATCAAGAAAACGTATTATTCCAGCATTAATATGATCTTGAAAAAATTGCTTCTGTCACAAATCCAACCTATCACCGTATCTGGACAAAAATCATCACGAGTGTTTTCATTTTTCTAGTGTGTCTATTGTTTTGGTAATTCACTCAATGTGTTAAAAGACTGGCACTGTTAAACCATACATCCTAATTTCACAGTCCATTAATTGTTAGAGACAGATACATAGAAATACATTGATCTGTGTAAATTCAGGTGGCACAATGTTGGAGACACCTTCATATAGCTAAATTGTTGTCTACACAAAACAGGAGTTCCTTGCAGTGACCAATACCATTGGCCATGAAGAATTTCCAGGAATCCAAGCTAAACCATATATTCTGTTGAAATACTGAGTGTTGAAACTACCTCTTGCAAAATAATATTTTCAAGAAAACCACCATGATGGCTATATTGGAATTGCAAGAAAAGATTTTCAAGAAAACCACCATGATGGCTATATTGGAATTGCAAGTTAAGATTTTCAAGACAACTACGATGATGGCTATATTGGAATTGCAAGATCCATACCATTTTTATTTAGGACCAACTATACATCATATGCAATCTTTTTGTGAATACCATGATATGGCCAATCATTTAGGACATTAGGATTTTCAAGATGGCCATCATGGCAGTTATATATACCGTATTTCATGTTATTATTCATACCCTTTAATTTTTCGTACACCATCAAGTCTTAGAAATAATAATTAATTAAATCTATCATAATTTTTCGTACACAAATTTTTATTTTATTTTTCGTCTTCCTATTATTTTTCGTACATAATACGATCTACGATACTGTGAAGGGAAGATTTACTTTTCAAACGGATTTAAAAAAATATACCAAAGTTCGATTTAGTTACATCAAATGACCAGGGTATTGTTTTGCAAAGCAAGTTATGAACAATGGCTTTGGGCACGTTCTTAACTGAGGCACAAGTCGTCAATTCATTTTCAACCGGTTGCGATATTTTAAAAGAGTGTGTCACCAAACATGAATTCAGGCGGGGGTAAGTGACACACACACACACACACACACACACACACACACACACATATATATTTTGCTCAATGATCTTTTACTTTGTCATTTTACCATTTTACGACTCCAGTGTCTTATTCTACGCAACAAAAAGTAGCAAATCAACAAGTTTTGCATAACTGAAAATATTTTAAATCATAAAATGCAGGAGTGAAAGAACTGAATTAACTTACAGCATGGCGAATAAATTCCTGTTTCCTAAATGATCTTTGAAGTCCAATAATTCCAAGAACTTCGAATATGTTCTAACTAAAAACGTTTTCAAACAGATTATGTGTTAATGCTTCCAATGTATACAGATAGATCTCCAATGAATTCAAATGGTCATTGAATATATTTAGTTAATGCCGTCCGTAATACGATGAGGTATGTCATGCAAAAAAATAAATCTTTTAAAAGCCCAAGTTGTGAGATTAAATCCAAAAACACGCAGATGTGACCTACCATCAGTAAGTATTTAATGTGTGGCATATTTCAGCATCGTTTTCTCTATATACTGGTATTCGCTGATTTTTCGGGTCGAAAATGCATGCAGTTCCCAAAAGACATGCCGTTTCTCCCTGTGGATTGCATTGTTCCCACGACCCCAAAGTGCCCCAGTTTCATATTCTGTTCTAAAGGTCAGACTCGAGCCTCTCTGACATACTTCAAAGAAACCGCCTGCTCTACTCAGAGTGAAAGTCCTTGCAATTGATTGACACATAAACAATGTCATTTTTTTATATAACTAGCAATGCCTAAAATGGGTATTCATTTATGTTTACAGTTCAAACGTGGTCTCTAGCTATCATAATTGTGATTACTATTTTCCAAATCTTATATTCCACCTTATTCCTCAACTCGACTATTCATACAGCACTGCTTACTAAGTAACATACGTCTTTCTAATTGGGGGGGGGGCTAATATGCTATGTTTCTTTCATTCCTTCTTTTAGTGTAATGAAGGTATTTACCGTAATGCTTATATATACGGTACAGGTATGTGACTCATGTACCGGGTAAGTTTCATTTGTGGAAATGGTGATCTTATTACGCCTGTCAACAAAAAATCAACATTCAGTGGTCATATTGGGGATTTAGGAAGCATATCACTACAAAAGTCACAAGCAAAGTATTAAAGTGCGTTGAAGATTCACGCAATATAACAATTGTCATTTATAATCATGCATGTAGGTTACTGATTTTATTGTATTTTTATGTTTTTGTTTGCATCACGTTTCAAATGGGGTAAGAAAAATGCTGATACCGGTATATCACTTAGATACGCATAACTACCAATTTATTTTCTGTCGAGTATATTTGGTACGTAAAATATAAACATACATATTTGTTTCCACAACAAACCCGACTTATGGCATCTTCGCGTAAATGTGTATCTGAGGCATCTAATAATGATAAAGAAAAGAATCCCGAAATAAAATGTTCACCAATTACCGGTATGTGTAGAAAGCCTGTTGCTCAACCTACTAATAAAAGGGCAGCTGTTTTGTTAACTGACAATATATTCACATTCGTTTTATTGCCCTTCTTTGTCTTTTTTATCGGCGAGAAAATATAATGATTTATATATTTGTTCAGTTGTCATTTCAATATATACTTCTATTCATTAACCGCTGGACATTGTCGTTAATGCAAACTACTGATTACGCCAGTCGGTGTAACAAATAAACGCGCGTATTTGAAAATGAGTTCAGAAGCCATTTGAGTTTATTTATCTACCGGTAGTAAAAATAATATCTCAATTAAGGAAGACGCGAAGACCACAGACCAGTTAAATACATGTTTTGTTCTCTCTCTCTCTCTCTCTCTCTCTCTCTCTCTCTCTCTCTCTCTCTCATAATAACAACATATTTTTAAAATGTTGAGCAGAATGAGACCGATTTTGTAAATTAGTTTTGTACATTATTTTGTCGAGTGTCTTGATCCCTTTATTTTTCGTACACGGTCATTACTACAAAATGATAATTATTTATTTGACATATAATTTTTCGTACATTGAAAAAAATAATTATTTTTTCGTGTACGAATAATAACATGAAATACGGTAATGAAAATCAAAAAAAGAAGTCCTTCATGAATACCCTATGATTTGACCATCCATTCAGGAGGAGTAGAAATAACAAGATGTTCAAGATGGTTGCTGTGGCAGCCCACCCACCCCTCTAATGTTATATCACAACCTTTTTATTTAGGAACAACTAGGCATCATATCAAATCTTTGACTGGTAACCCACCCTGTTGATATGACCATCTATTCATTGGAGTGGTTATGGAAGATAATAAGGATGATGACAGTAGTAGCCATATTGGATGTTAGGTGACAGGGCAATTCAGAGCAGCACAATTCGGAGTAACACTTTGGAGGGGACAATTGAGATCAAGACAATTTGGAGCAATTTAAAGCAATACAAACCATTGCAATTTATCATTAGATGAATTAAGATCAGTTTATCAGATTGATATTTACACTACCTACTAAGCTGTAATGTTGTTTTACTGTTACTTCATAAAAATAATTTGTATACACATTATATTCGTTCAAAGTACTTTTCAAGTACTTATATTTCCATGTTCTTATAGACTGATAAAATAAGGCTGCAACAACACAACTCAAGCAGGTACTAATCTAAACCATTATGAAAATCAACCAGCCAGAATCATTTACAATAAAACTGTCATTAAACATTATGGTATACAAGGCAATAAGAGTGTTTCCTCTCTAATAAAAACATTTAATAAGAAAACTAATTTATTTTATAGCAGGTTTTGTCCATACATTATTATAATATTTCTATATCAAGAATTATGCCACTTGAATTTATATTGATGGAGAAAGGAAAACGAATACTTATGCATGAAGGATTTATGTACACAATAAACAAGCCAAGAGTAACAAAAAAAGATCTGGAGATGCTGTGATTATGTCTGTAATCTTCGCTATCAGTCGGCAAATGGTGAGATCATAAAATAACCATCTGAACACTCACATTCATGTACAACTGGAACAGTATAAAGTTTATGATTTGGTACAAATTTTAAACAATGAATACAGAAATCAGAAGAACTAGCATGCATTATAGTTCAGGCAATGATTGCCAGCATTGTAGTGCTTGCAACTCTACCAAAAAATCGACAGCTTGAAATGGACTGTTTGCCAACAATGTAGAATGATGGCAAAGCGTTTATAAGATCTGCCTGAATTGTTCTTCAACAACTACCAAGATTAGTTGTCAAGCTACAGAAGAAACATAACAGAACCAAGATTCATGATGAAAGGGCATTTGCAGATGAAACTCCTCAGCTAAAAAAAAAAAATACAGGATTCTCAACTGTCGACTTCATGTGATCATCATAGATCATGAAAATCATTGGACTACTGATGTGGATGCAGTCACAACATAAACTTAATGGATTCCAAATTAAGTTTCTCAATTTGAACAATACTTGCATGTTAGCTGACAATTTATAGGTTAAATTGTTTACCAATATTTACAGATTGAATGTTTTTTTTAATTACTGAAAAACAAACAATACTTAATAATTATGATATTGCATTGCATATAACTTTTATCAGCAATAGAATATTCATCACCTGTCTACCTTTTAGTTAAATGTAATTTTTTTTATCAAATTAGTTAATATTTTGACCGCGAGCTGTTTGCTCCAAATTGTCCACTCTAAATCATCCACTTCATGTTGTCTGAATTGCTCTGAATTGTCCTAGCATAAGATGTTAGATCAATACCATTTTCATTTACCAATTAGACTGGGATGACTGTGTGCACCACATTCTTAAAAGTAGATAAGAGATTTACAGATGACGGATGGATGACACGTAATGGACAACAGGCGATCCCACAAGCTCTTCTGGTTTGTGACCAGTAAAGGTAAAAATGAGTATGTAAACTTGGAATTAAGTTAAAGCACAAATAAGTTAATGACTGAAATTAAACAAAAATAGCTGACAATTGATGCTTCCCAAAAAGGTAACTAGCACATGATATTCTGCCCATTTTACTTGGATGATGGATAACCTGCCAGTTTCTCCTATAAGCGACCATCAAAGTTTACCATTTTGAAAAGTCATACTGAAGCATAATCAACTTATAAATGACAAATACAGTTACTAAGATATTTGCATTCTGTTTATGCATGTCTGTTTTGTAACAATATCTTGAGACTATGAATTTATTTCAACTTACAAACATCATATAAACTCAATTGTACATCTGCCAGCATACCAAAAATATGGCTGCTCATGACATCATTCAGGAACTATCTATAATCTCAAACTGCTCTGCCCTGTATGGACAGTCCCGTTTCTGTTCTAGGTAAAAAAAATTATTTTCCCAAAGGAAAATGCAGTGATACTTGATACTTAAGAAATGTGAACATAATTGTACAGTTCCACATTACTCTATAAATGTACAAATAGGAAGATATGCTTTCACCTGTGGAATTTTCTCTTGTAGCTTTCGGAAAACTGTTGCATTAGTGTATTCAGCTCTATACACCATCAGTTCAATCTAAAAAGCATAAAAAATAGAATAAGATTACTCTAAAACAAAATAATTTTAATATCACAATCTATCTATCTATCTATCTATCTATCTATCTATCTATCTATCTATCTATCTATCTATCTATCTATACACACTACTGAGATCACTGCAATAAATAGCATGAAAACCATCGATGGAGGTATTGTAGGATAAATGCACAAAATTAATTTTTCTTCAAGGGGTGCTAATCTTTGATAATTTTTGTGGTACCGTTGAATTATTAACTTGTGTGATTCAATAAAGAATAGAAACTTACCAAGAGAAAATAAGTGTTATGCATGGTAAGCACAAATCACAGGAATATTAAATACAGGTCATAGTTACCCCATTTTCACTGATGGATGCAGTTGTTCTAATTACACTATAACATACCAAGTAATACAACTCAACATGAAACACTTCCTGAGAAAACATAAAGGTTAACACAAATTCACCTGACTGATAAATATAGGTCTTGGTGACCCAATTTTCACTGAAATGTATATCCCTGTACATGAGGCATCTTAATATCAACTTATGTGACTCTACAATTAAAAGTGTCCAAGAAAATAACTTAATCACAAATCTTAATCAAGCAAAACCAAAATAAATGCAATGGTTAACCAAAATCACTGGACTGTGAAACAGATCACAGTGAACAAGTTTTCATTGATGCCTGCAGAACTCCTCATTGTGTAATAACATGTTATATAACTTAAGGACAACAGTGTCTGACAAACTGAACTATGTACAAAGGTAAACCTATATTTCTGGATTGAAAGCAGACCTGCCACTTTGAGTGGAATAGAAATCAGGATGCTAAAGGAAAAGATTCTGGATTTGGAAAAAATGAAGGATCAATGTTTGTGAACATAAATTTACAAACACTTTACAAAAAAGTTGACATCTCCACTGTATTATGCTATTTAATTAACATAAAATTTTTATGCTACAGTCATGCTGTGAAAATCATTTTTCCATTTTCATCTTTTATGATGATATTTATTGTTAATTAATTTCAGCTTAAAAAATCGGCATAAAAGATGAAACTAGAAAATTATAGATTTTCATTGTGTGACTGTAGTGGAATTTCTGCATCACTTTAGCTTTCTTTGGACAGTCTTCATGAATCAAAAGGTATTTTTTTTAAATTAAAATTTGGCTCTTTTATAAATCAGGATTTTTCGGACAAAAATCAGGAAAATCATGAGCTTAGAAATTTGTTTAGGGATGATCCAAAATAAATCAGGATAAGTGGAAGGTCTGTAAAGATGTACCACTCCAGATGACACAGCCAAATAACAACTTTGGAACTGTAGAAGTTGTACATTTATGCAAATTGTAATTTTGACCAATTGAACCAAATGCAAAGGTGAACCAATATCAATGAAATGTCAAATGTATGTTGCAGTAACCTGATTATTACTGAAGATGTAGCATTCAAAATAATACAGCTAAATATAAACTTTCATGACTGTAAGATATGAAATAGAATCCAAGAAAATGACCAAAACAAAAATCCTAAACTAAGATAGAACAAGCATTTATTCCAATAGAATGTGCAATTTAATTTAAAAGATACAATACATAAGAAATGAAATACAGTGTAACTTGTCTTACTGGATAACAACATTGAAAATGCACCCACCCACTAAGGACAATATACAAGGGTTACTGAACTTTTCATTATCATTTATTACTTTACAAAAAGGACACCTCCCCATAAATGATAACTGAATGTCACTCTCATTGTCATTATCATTTTAACCTTTACATAAAGGACACCTCCCCATAAAGGATAACTAAATCTCACTCTCATTTCCATTATCATTTTAACCTCTACATACATCTGTCCATAATAGACAAAATTAAATACCAGTCTTGTTTCAATTATTATTTTAACCATTACATAAAGGACAAGAAAGCAAATTTTGTAGTAAATTATGTTTCTCCGAGAATACTTACCCGATCACATTACTTTAGGGATGTTAGCCTGCTACCTCGCGAATCCAGCCCTACCAAAAGACGAAAATTCATCTTTCCTGTCTATGTCATATAGACAAAGGGCAATAACTCTTGCCCCTTACCTCCACTTGCTACCCGCTAGGTGTCGCTTCTTTAGTTTTTAAGCTGAGCGGTATATAAAACATGAGGATGCTCGCATGGCGGGGTGGTTGGGAGGGTTTCTTAGTAATGTGATCGGGTAAGTATTCTCGGAGAAACATAATTTACTACAAAATTTGCTTTCTCCTTTGAATACGTTCCCCGATCACATTACTTTAGGAGAATAAGTAATAGGAGGAGGGAATGCAAAGCATCTGACCTCCACCCCGGGTATCTTCTAGGGAATGATGGCTGGATTCCCCATGTGAATGATAACCCGGTCTCCTAATTTTCAATCAGCAACACAGCCCAGGGTCACGTGATATGTGACCCCTTTATACGGTTAAGAAGATAGTTATTGAAATCTTCTTACCTACGAAAATTTATCTGGCGAATCCAGCGAAGCTAATAGGCTGTGCTGATTGTTGCACATGGGTCTGGTGGGCGTCTGGGCTGCCAACACCGGACCTACTAGAATCAATGTTTGCCTCTGCGAGTACAAACTTGAAGATAAAACTGTAGAAGATTGACTCTGCATGTCAGCCAACAGCTTCTATAAGGTGACTGATTTGCGAATCCTCAGAGTACGCCGAGCGTATAACCCACTTCAGCCATGAAGCAAGGGCTTGAATGGTGATATTTCATGTCCCAGCTATCACCAGAAGAAAGAGGTGCTTGTATGTGACCTGACTCACCTCTATGCATTGAAATGGTGCTAGAGTGCACAAACAGGATCTTACATGGCTGTTGATCCTGACTTATCTATAAAGAAAGCGAGCTAATGATGACTCGTTGATTGCCAATGTATGGTAATCTATTTTGGACTATGAAGCCTGGCTGCGTCAAGAGGACCATCGACCCTCTGATCGGAACGGAAGAGAGTTTGGGTCACTAGAAAGGACATGTAACTCACTCACCCTGCATGCTGAAGCTAAGACTATCAAGAAACCCAATTTGTATGATAGTAGCTTTAACTAATCGTGGGTTAAAGACTCAATACTGTCTGAATTGAGTCATGTTAAAACCCAGGACAGATTCCATTTGGAAACAGGGTGAGGGATATTAGTCGATTGAATTTTAAAGTGTCTAAAAGATCTGACAAATCTTTGTCGTGGCTGATAGCACATGTACCAGAATGGCGGAATGTGTCTGATATCATGGAGCGGTAGCATTTGATAATAATTGGAGCCAGCTGTTTCTCCTCGAAAAGCCAGAGAAAGTCGGCCAGTTGAGGGATTGTGACACTCAGAGGAACAATGTGAATGATATGGTACCAGTCCCTGAAAACATGCCACTTGCCTTCGTAAACCTTCAGAGTAGAGGGCCTTCTTGCTCTCGAGATTCTCTCCGCAATCGAAGATTTAAATTGTTTGTCTTGCAAGGCTGTCTGGACAAGAGATAAACTTGAACATAAAGACGGTCCAGACAGAGGTGGAACAGCCCTGGCCGCGGTTGCTTGCGAATACTTGTGCTGACTGTAATCTTCCTGGGTAGATCTATCGCCTAGATTAAGTAGATCGGAGACCCATGAGTTGTTCCATCTGAGAGGGGCAATCAGAACCATCTGACAGTTCTGACCCCTTAACTTCTGGATTAATTTCAGTACCAAGACCGTGGGAGGGTAGGAGAATGACCACAACCCTTCCCAGCTGATTGATCGAGCATCCATGACCCAAGCTTCTGGGTCTGGAACCTGTGAAATGAAAGGTGGACAACTTGCGATTCCACCTTGTTGTAAAAGATCAATCATCGGACGTCCCCAAAGTGTGTCAATTGGAAGAAAGTCCGATTGATGGAGTGACCATTCTGTGTGAATGACTAGATAGAGTGTCAGCCAAGACATTGAGTCTGCCAAGAATGTGTCTGAATTGTACATTGAGGTGGAGATTGTCGAACCAATGTAGAAACTGCCAGTTCAGATTGCACAGGTCTGGTGATTGGTGTCCCCTTGTTTTGAGGCAAGGCACCACCACAATGTTGTCTGACATAATGAGGGCAGTTTGTAATAAGAGTTGATTCTGCCCGAAATGAAAGGCATTGATGACAGCCGTTATTTCTGAAAGGTTGATGTGGAAAGGGCTCGCCCCTGGCACCCACATGCCTCTGACAGTATCGAAGTCCGGCAACAGGTGGGCACCCCAACCGTAGGTACTAGTGGCGGAACATACCGTTATCCCCGCTTGGGGTATCTCCAGAGTAATCCCTGTGGACAGCCCACAGGGGTTGTGCCATTGACTCAAGAATGATCGTATCTCTGGCGTGAGCATGACTGTGGGATCGAAGGGATTTGAAAAGGGCGCAATTACGCTAGCAACGTCCTTTGTAAAGGGCGCATAAAAGGACGGCTGAGCGGGATCAAGTCTGCTGCCGCATTGAATAATCTGAGGATCTGCAACTCTCTCGCTAAAATGCACATCCTGTCGAAAACGGACTCTACGAGTGCAATTATCTGGATGATCGCAAACTCGAGGAAGCCTTACCAGATTCAGATCAGGAGAAACTCCACACCCAGATGGACCAAAATCCGGATTGGACAGAGATCAGACTTTATCCAGTTCACGAGAAAGCCTATATGATGTAAAGTGATATAAGATCGCTTCTGCATTTGAGCAGAGTAGAACTTGACAGATGTTTCTGGAGGATGTCGTCCAAATATACTGCCGACGCAATAGATGAAGTCGAGCGGAACAGGGTGACGACGTAATCCATAACATTGGTACTAGCCCAAGGGCTTAAGTTAAGGCCAAAAGGTATGACCTGGAACTGATAAACCGAGTCCCGACAAGCACAACTGAGAAATGTCCGCGACTCGTGGGATAGGGACGTGAAATGTGCGTCGGTCATATCTAGACTGACAGCATACCCGTCGGATGGTTTGATCACGCCATCGCCACATTGACTTTCAGGGTGGTTGAGGCGGCTCAGGTCGATGAACGGCCTCTGGATAAGAAACAGCCATGAATAAAACCCCAGCTATTGCAGGTTTATTAAGATATAAATATATATATAAAGGCATCCTTCTCCCGATCTGACGATACATCCATGAAGAGAGGAGAGGAGGTCAGAGGAGGGGATGGATAAATGAAGTCCCAAGTCCCTCCGAAATGACCTGAATCACCCAAATGTTCTAAGGTAATAAAGTGGTCCAGTGGTCCTGAAATTGCAGGTGGCGGTTGCCCACAGGTAGGCAGTCCGCTGGCAGTGGGCAGGGTATGTCAACGTCTAGAGTTAGGAGGCGTGAAGGCGGAGAAACTTTGGTTCTTGCCGCCTCTGTATGGTTTCCGTCTAGCTTGATTAGACTGTTGACTCCCAGCATTGGGTTGGGATCTATATTACACATTTGATTATAAGGATCCCTTTTTCCCGGTCCGGCCATCATCCCTCCGCTGTGTCAGGGGATGATTATTTCGAAACGCCTGCGAAAGTTGGGCGACGAGTTGGAGGGGCAGTTCCTGAGCTGCCTGCCTCCAAACTTTTTCAATTTTCCCCCAAAGTGTAAAGGTGTCCCAAACTGAGACATCCATAAAATCCGAGTACGATGGGGCCTGTGCAACGTGGACCACCTACAGACGTCACATCGTATCAGGTTGAAGTTGGCAGAAGCAGTCAACGCATTGGTCATAGAATGGTGAGCTGCCCTGTTAACAACTCTAGCAATCCAGGCCTTCACTTCACAAGCGTGGTCATGGCTGGATTTGCCTAATGAAGTCAAGTCTAACAATGAAGACGTATCGACTACATTTCGGACTATCTTTGACGTGGCATTTGAGATCAGTACTGAAGGCGTCTGATGGAGTTTTCGTATCAGCTACACTAGAACGTCGCTGGAAGTTAGCTTCCTGAATTTTTTTTTTTTTTTTTATTTTTTTTTCGACTGGGGAAGAAGCAGGAAGGACATCGTCTCTTCCTCCTCATTCAAGATCTACAGATGCCTGAATTGTGTAGTCTTGAATGGCAGTAGGAGGTTTTGGGCATTCTGAAGTTCCCAACAACCTATAAGTCTTTTATTCTGCGGCCGTTGCGCTAAGCTCAGTCCGGTCCATGATCTGATCTGTGGACGGCTGAAAGTGTTTCGTCACACTCACTGTGTGCTGAGTCGTGTTCTGGTCAACTCAGGCATCCATTCGCAGCGGAATTGTCATCATTTTTAATATAAATCTCCATAATGCTTGTGTAGTGCGGCCAGCACTGCGCGCCCATCTACCATTCGCTCAGAGGGAATGTTGGTTCTGGTACAGCTTGCATATCTGTACAACATACCAGGTGACCTAGATGACGCAATTCTGTCATAATTGATACTTTCACTAAATCTCCCTTGTGGAGAAGCCGTGAACATATTTACGGCCGGCACTGCCGGCTGATTGAACTGGCGAATGGTCGGCCTGAAAGTCCTGTTCTGGTAAAGCTGCCATATCTGGGTAGCGCATACCAAGTGGCATAGATAACTCAATTCCGTCATCTCTGATAATATCACTAATTCTCCCTTGTTTTAAAATCACACCGTCACGTATTTGACGTGGCGGGAGGTGTACACCGGCAATACCGACTGATTTGTCTGGTATATGGTCGGCCGGAATGTCGGCGAAGGTCCGGCTATGACCGGCACCTGCCTTTCGAATGGTCTGATTGGACGGAAATTCATCTATAACATCTCTCTCATGGTAGTGATATGTAACCAGTAGTACAGATTGACTGACGGGTACATCACTATAATCTCCGTAAATCCGATGTACAGCCGGTGCAGGTTGATGCCGGCTGGAAGACCGGTGCCATTTGGGCTTAACGGTCGTTGCCGGATGTTTGGCCGGTGCCGGTTGATGCCGGCTGGAAGGTCGGCTGCACGACCGGTGCCATTTGGGCTGAACGGTCGTTGCCGGATGGACGGCTGGTGCCGGTTGATGCCGGCTGGAAGGTCGGCTGGACGACCGGTGCCATTTGGGCTGAACGGTCGTTGCCGGATGGATGGCCGGTGCCGGTTGATGCCGGCTGGAAGGTCGGCTGGATGACCGGTGCCATTTGGGCTGAACAGTCGTTGCCGGGTGGACGGCCGGTGCCTGTTGACACAGGCTGGAAGGTCGGCTGGCCGGCCGGTGCCATTTGGGCTGAACGGCCGGTGCCTGTTGATGCAAGCTGGAAGGTCGGCTGGCCGTCCGGTGCCATTTGGGCTGAACGGACGGTGCCGGATGGACGGCTAGTGCCGGTTGGTGCCTGCTTAAGTGCCGGCTGAGCTGACGGTGTCGGCTGGCCGGCCGGCGAAAGTGCATAATAAAATGGATCCAATTGATCCAGCATAGACTCCATGCGTCCGGACTTACAGGCCCGAAAGCCATGCACGGACCTGCGGTGAAATTTACACCCACTGGGCAGCCTAAACCATGTCAACATAATATCCTCCATTTCCACATTGCCAACACCCATTTTGCCATTCATGCCTTCGTTGTCGACTTTGCTACTGAAACGACAAAAGAAGAGAACAAAGCACAAATTAAAAATTCAGCATATTATTAATTCGATAATACTATAACCGTTACTAACGGAGTAGTCAAATTATTCCGTGCCATGTTAACTCTTAATGACAACACTAGTTATCGCCGTGAGCGTGTTGCAATGGGTCGTTCAAGACGAAGTCTACTGAAACGAAAAAGATGATAAACAAAGCACAATTAGCAATTCAGCACGCTGTTAAGTCGCTATTACCATAACCGTAACTAACGGAGGAAGCGAAATGATTTAGTGTCGCGTGAACTCGTGACTACAACACGAATTCCGCCATTAAATAGTCGCAACTGGTCGTTCAGAGACTAAGTCTACTGAAACGAAAAAGAAGATAAACAAAGCACAAATTAACAATTCAGCACGCTATTAAGTCGCTATTCCATAACCGTAACTAACGGAGGAAGCGAAATGATTAAGTGTCACGTGAACTCGTGACTACAACACGAAGTTCGCCATTAAATAGTCGCAACTTGGTCGTTCAAAGACTTTTTTGAAGTCTACTGAAACGACAAAGAAGATAAATAAAGCACAAATTATCAATGCAGCAAGTTATTAAGTCGCTAATATCGTAAACGTTACATACGGAATAAGCGAAATTATTGAGTGCTACATGTATTACATGCTAGTACCGCCATAAGCGTGCTTGACCACGTTGCAACCTGGTCCGAAGTCTAGAAAAGGTGACAAAGTCACTCAAATTGGAAAATATTGTAAAATAATGTATACAACCTGTAGAGGAATGATTATCCAACACAGTAATTCCAAATGTAACTTCGGATGGTCAGAATTTACACTAAGATGGCTTGGATTCATTGGAGGTCTAATTGTACGTGTTTTCACGTACAGCGAAGCTAAAAAACTAAAGAAGCGACACCTAGCGGGTAGCAAGGGGAGGTAAGGGGCAAGAGTTATTGCCCTTTGTCTATATGACATAGACAGGAAAGACGAATTTTCGTCTTTTGGTAGGGCTGGATTCGCGAGGTAGCAGGCTAATATCCCTAAAGTAATGTGATCGGGGAACGTATTCAAAGGAGAAATAAAAGTCACTTTCCTTTTCATCATTTGACTTGGTATATAATGGATACCTGCCCATTGAGGACAATTCAAAGCCACTCCAAAAATTAAGTCACTTTCATTTGCATTATTTCACTGTTCATAAGGTAACCTAATCATACGGACAACAATTAAGGGCAATTCTCATTTTCATATTTTAACATTTACATAAAGTACACCTGCCAAAAAGATAGCAATTAAGGTTCACTTATTTGATATGTTTACCTTTACATAAATATAACTGCTCTTAAAGGGCAACAAAAAAGTGTTGCTCTCCTTTCCATTATACAGGACAACTTGCCATACCAGATCACCGAAGTGTCTTTATAAACATGCTTCACTGTTAATGGCATAGTTTAACACACAAGAGGTATCTGAATGGTTCAAAATATTTTCATATCATTCTTTTGTTTCTTTGAACCTGTCAACAAGTTTAATGCAGATTAACTGAGAAAAATAACATGATCTGCAACTGAATGTCAGATACCTGGAAATTTATTCATGTAACAGAAAGACGACAGCAACAAAAAATCTTCTGCTACTGTGGGAAGAACATACATTAAAATCAAGGCACTCATAGGGTACTCTCTAACAACTATAAAGGCTGACTTAAACATATTCTACAATTTTGAGGTAGATTCATCATCCGTGAAAAGTTGGTCATGAAGCAATGGAAGAAATAAGTTCTGGAAGAATGTGGTTTGTCAATGATGAGCCAGAAATGGTTGCTGTGTATTGGGCAAAAATCTTAGATAATCAATACATGGCGGAAAATATTTTTATTAACATGGACATTAATTTATCAGCTATTTTTAATATACTGAAGTATCACTTGAGGCTCAAAAGGTTTGTCCTGCATTTGTTGATGGCTGATCAAAGAAGACTTTGACTGAAATTGCCATATAAACTACTTGCCATATATGACCATAGACATTCAAATAAGTCTGTCACAGATGATGAAAATTTATTTTTGTTTCTAGACTGAGATGTACTCAAACTTTAGAGTTTTATAAGTAGTTTTTTAATGACACAAGAGATTTGGTTTGAGAGTTGCCATGTTCTTGGAGGTGCTCTTTTCCAGTGTATGAAGATATCAGAAACATTATTCACAAAATAACTGGATAACCAGACAGAGAAGTTTGTACATGTGTATGTGGAGTATTATGAGTACTGAAATACTATTCACTAATAAAGAACTTTGTTATACAGCACACTAATAATCAGAAAATTTTATAAATCACATACTGATCAATTTATGTTTTATTGTCTTGGCAGATTTTCTGATAATAATCTTTTATTCAGTTATCTTGGCAGACTTTCTGATAAATAACTTTTATTCAGTTATCATGGTAGACTTTCTGATAAAAAAACTTTTATTCAATTTTTAAGATGTAATTTTGTCATCTCATCTAAATGTCTATCCTAAGCTATACTCAATTTCTACATGAAGATTTTTAGTCTCATCTCTTTATCTAGCAAACATCTACCCATATACATCTCTAATTAGCTAAAGACATATTAATCCTCTACCATAACTAAAACTGTCTCAAATGTTTCACATTCCAAGAAAACCTTTACCTCCATGTCAATCCTAGACTTTCCAAAGAGAAATCTATCCATAATTTGTCTTTCTAGGTTGGTGAAGTTGTACTCAATAGTTGTTCCCTTGCCAACCTCAAAGGAATAGTTACAGTTTGCCACAACCAAGGGCAGAATATCCTGCTCTGGGTGGTAGCTGATCAGGTGAGCTGGAGTTATGTCCCTCACTTTCACGTGTGGTATCTCCACTCTGAAATGAGGCGGTTTTATAGAATTTAAGCAAATTCTTAACATAAATACAAATAAATCTCTTATATAATAATACAGATATTTCAGGCATTTTCAATTCTGATTCTAATGATAGGTTTGTATAAATGAAATGTTGCATGATGAATTTTTATTTTTCTTATTTCCAAAATCAAATAAGTCACACAAAATTGTGGCTCTTCACATCATTAAATTTAATACAACTAGAGTGCCAGGAATGGCACAGTACATCCACATACATTAAATCCTGTTATGAGAGACCACCCCTTCTGCCAACCAAAAGCTGTCTCTCAAGAGAGGTAGTCTCTCATTAGAGGTATGTGAAAATGGACTGGTTTCTAAGGTCAAAAGTTAGCATTGATGAAGAAGAAAAAAATACCCATACTCACTGTACATATATCTTGTTAAATATTGCATGCATTCCTCTCAAAATAACTTTAATAAAAATATACATCAATCAAAAACTGTATAGTTAGCTATGACATATATATCTTATTCTATGCACTTAATCCCTTTTCTTAAAAAAAATCAATTATACTTCTTTGTTGACATTTTTTACTCAGCTGATTGGTCTGAACATGTATCTTTATTTCTGAGCAAAGAAGCTCTACTGCCATTTGTTTGTAATGGACTCCTTATGTTTGGTAACATTATGAACATCTGAACATTTTACTGACATTTAAGGTGACTGCTATTTTGTGAGCGGTATTCCCTTTTACACTTTTTTCAATAACATTAATTCATTCTTCAAGTGTTTTAGAATTTTTCTTTTTTTTTCATCAAAGGTTCTGCCATTGTTAGTGTTGACGTAATAATGACTAGATGTATTTTGGCTTTGATCAGGTTTGGGGGAAATGTGGATGTATGAAACCAAAGGACATAATTAATTCATCAAGAAACAATATATTTATTTTGAGACTAAGTTTCAATCACCAGCGTTATTGCTCGACAAACAAAGGTTGCAACGATCTGTACCCAGATAAAATGATGGTGGCTTGGTGAAAAACTAACAAAAGAAAAATATCCAGATATGATTCGCACTTGCTAGAGCCCATTCATCTCCAGGCATTACGGATTAATTGGAAAAACAATGTACTCAACCCTGCACTGAAGGCCTTTCAAAAAGATTTCTCACTTGGACATTAGGACTACCGGCATTGTGTATAAAAAATAAAAACCTCTAAATTGACTGTGTATGTCTATAATTACTCCCTTTGATGAAAAAATGTTTATTCTTGGTGACTATTCACATGATTTCAGCACTACATTGGCAGTTAGTGACATGTTCTTTAGTCCAGTTTACAGCAATTTACAAATTATATCATATGCTGGACTTGTAAATTTCACAAAACTGGTAGCTATCCAATTTTTTTACTATTAGAAAAATCTTTATGATTGATGTGGTTGTTGTTACAAAGGATTAAATGATGGTTATTGGTGTTTATCTTGCTATATGGTTATTCAACTGTAGTGTTATTTAATGTGCGCTTTGTTTGCATACTACACATATCCCGAGCTCTCATGTTTACTATGGATTAAGTCAAGGTTAGTGGTGTTGATTTGATCTGTTTTGTTAGTTTTTTTTATCGATGTGGTTGCTCATAGCAGTGTCAGAATGCATATTTGGCCAATACTTTGCGGTCGCTCATAGCAGAGCGTTTATATAATAAAATTGATCCGTGCAATACGATTGTGGTCAGATATGACAGGTGGTTGCTCATTGCAGAGGTCACTCAAGACAGGTTTTACTGTACTATGTTTAATAGCCCCTTTATGAAGATAGCTAAAATTTTATGTAGCAACAAATTTTCTTCTTTCTGTCAGTGACCTTGACCTGTGCCCTACTGACATAATTGACAGGGTTCATCCTAGTCCAAAAATGCAAGAAATCAAACTGTTGATGATCAAGAACTCAAGCTACTGGGTATATTACTTTTATTTTTGCAGTCCGTGACCCTGATTGCTGACCTTTTTGTCTTCAAAATTAATTGAGTACTTCCTTACCCCATGTGCAAGTCTTTCACAAAGTTTGATAGCTATAGATGGTGGACAACTAGAGTTACTGAGCTGAAATCAGAGGGAGATGGACAAACATCATAATATTATGTCAGGCTTGAAAAAAATGTTAACTGTCTTTCTGAATTTTACTAATGGCCAAAACAACCAGTGTTCATGTTGTTAAATATGAGACAAAAATGGTTTGTCTTAGTTCAGAAATGACCCTTTAAGAACATAAAATATGAATCTGTCCTCATTCACCTTTGATTAAATACACATCCATTTTAGTTCAATTCCTGGGCTTCACAGACAAAACAAAAACAAAAACTGAACAAATGCAAATGAATTGTAAATAGCAGGTGATACTTACAACTCCTGACCTTTTTCTTACTAAATGACAGGTCATTAAAGTAAGTAATAATCCAAACAAGGATAAACATAGACAAATTCCATTTTCCCCTGCCATGACCTCAATGAAGTGAGAAAGGATATGGTATTTGATACACCAGTTAGTTAAGATATATACTTGTGTAATGTTTCATGAGAATCTGTTTAACCAATAAAGAGTTATGAGCCATATGTGCAAATGTTAAAAAGACGAACGGATGAATAATGGAAAAGCATACACATACTATACTACAAAACATAATATGATAAGAATAAAGATGGGCAGATAAAAATGACTTCATCATATTAGTAAATAGGGATATTATCAAACTTTGCCCCCACATAATTATATAGGTAATTTAGGAGGTCACATTAAATATTTTCAGTGATGAGAATTTATGCATCTTTAAGCCTTGGAGTTTGTTGTCACTCAAAATGAGTTGTCATTTGTAAGCACAGAGGCGAAAGGAGGGTTCTACTACTGTGCAATACAGGTCCCCCCACCCCCTCCCTCAGACAAATCTATACCGGTAACTTGATTAACTAACTCTTGTAGATAAATGTACAATGTGATGAATGACTTGTGTTTGTTACCTTCTTTTGACCTCTCTATAGTAGTTATCCATGAACTCATTCTGTGTGCGGAACAGGAACTCCAGAACAGAGTAAGCACACTGGCCAGCATCACTTGCTGTAGGCAGAAGTTGGGACACTGGTGTTGTGTCATCCATACGACGTATACGGTATTCTTTAGGTACAAATACTGCAAGGATTGGAAATTTAAGTTAAGTTACAAGTTTTTTTTTTTTTTTAATGCATGATGTAACTAGCAACACTGATAAAAGATCAAGTAAGGTTTGTTATCTAATAACTGTAAATTTACTGTGAATGAATGGGATACATGAAATGCCCTCTGCCCTCACCCCTACCCAATAATAATCATGGATGGTACATTATAAATATGCATGTCTCATAGTTCAATAGTTCCGTATCAACAAGAAATGACTCTGACTGGACAGCACTGACCTATGGGTCCCAATGGCCTTGGTTTCTTAACAAAAGCAATAAGTTCTTACCTTGGCAGAACAACAAAATCATTAATGAATTTTGATGCAAAAAGATGGAACCTGTCAATCCTGGTGAGTTTTTCACAGTAAGACATTTGATTTTTGTCCATAAGATTGACCAGTTTTCAGAAGGTGTAACAAACTATCAATAACTGCTATTATAAAGCTAGAAAATGTAATTAAAAGTTTGATGCATAAACGATACGAAATTATGTAAAGTATGTAAAGTACGCGTAGACTTATTTATCACTAATAAAGTTCCAAACCTTATGCAGCTCAATGGCTTGTTGCTTTCTCTCAACTTTACATAACTGTTGGAAATTCTTTTCAATTTCACATGACGATGACAATTATATTTCTCGCCATGAAACGGACTCAAATTGGCATGTGACGTCCAATAGTTGTGTCTTTTCTAGCTTTTTTCACCAGAATCTGAACACTCCTTTGTATCCTTCTGTGTTGATTATTAACACTTTTCAGGAAGCTTATTTTCCCTTTCGGCTTAAACATGCATCACTTTCCATACGCCATTTTTAAAAATTTTATAATCAACAGTTTGAATCATACAGATGCTTCACATGAACAAATAAGTGCCATTTAATGCATCTGGGGATCTGCTGCAAAGTTAGTTTGATTCCCTGACTAATTTCTTTAATTCTAAGATGAAACCTGGATCCAAATAAAACATGGATGAATCAAAACCAATTGTCAAGAATTTTCAGCAACAATCATTTTACCATAGTTTTGCTAGTATGCCATAATTCCATATTTTAAGGACAATTTTTGCAAGACTTACGTCAAAATTGTAAGAGTTGTCAAGTTTTCACCAGTTATTATGCTGAAACCAGGTCTTAAGAACTTTTCATATATGTCAGAAATATTCAAAAGGACAACTTTTGACTGACATAAAAAAAATACCCAAATTGACAATTGCAAATTTTCACTAAGAAAACTGGTTTCATAAAATATTTGTTTTCACTGAAACTAGTACATGGACACTTGACAGAGTCTTATCAGGTGTGAAAATGCCTTGTGACTTTCTTAAATAGTATAACGTTAGATATAACCTCTACCTGGGAACAATCCAGTTCTTATAGTAGACCATTCTATTTAATGGGTAAAAAGGGTCTTCTAACAAACAGTGGCAGCAAGATGTATGATTGACATTATTTTCATTGAGTACCATCTAATTATCATGTCGACTCATGAAAACACTTTAAGCCATTGTTCTTTACAGTTCACTAATCAGAGTCAAAGTCTATGGTGTTGTTTTTATATTGCTTGATAATGTGCTGTGAAGGTGCCAGTTTTACATAGGCGGTCAACTCAAGCAGAATCTCAAATAGTATATCCTCAATCTCTGCTAGACTGATCCATGAGCCACTGCTTTCTAAGACCACTTCTGCAAAACTCATAAGAAGCTTAGGGAGGAAGAAAGACAAAAGGTTTTGATAAAGTGTGTATGAGGGCAATATTAAGCAGATTTTAAAAGGTGTTGATCCTATGGAGTATGGACTCAGCATGACCAGGTGATAAATAAAACAGGTCCACCTGACCACTTGTTAAGAATCAAGCTGAGGTCAAAATTTGTGTGATGCACTGGAGTGGTTTCAACATAATATCTCATCTCAGCTACATGGATTCCCTTCTCCACCAGCAGTGGATGCAATCCATGAAAAACAGGTTGCATCAATTTGCCAGTTATTACAGCATGCAAGAGGGTGCTTCAGGCTATCATAAATATCTGAGTGGTGTCACAGTAGCATTGGTCATATAAGGCTTTTTGTGGATTTTGTCCCAAGATGTCAGCATGTGAATAACTGATGAATAGCAGACAAAAAATACATTTAAAAAATAATTAAAGCAAAGAACTGTGATTAGAAAATGGCATATATTAACCATAACAAGTGTACCATGTTTCACAGTGATACAGTGAAACATATCAACAGCAGCCATCCATGGGAAAAGGTCAAACTGGCATTTGTACACAGGTGACTAGTGAATGCAGGTTCACCTTTCAAACTTGTATTCTGAACAAATAATACGCATCAAATAACAATTATATTCATTATTATTAAATGTATTAATATTAATATTATTTCAGGCAACTGGCATAAGTTCCTATTACAAGAATACACTGTTTAAATTTGACAATCGTACATTCTGGTGGAAATGAGTTTCATTCAAAGACTTATTCAAATAATAGTTGTGGCTAAAGTAACAGACCAAGGCCAAATATAAGAAAGTTGTAAAGGTCATAAAAATTAACTTTTTGAAATAATTAAGGGTGTCAGAATTACAATCCACTGATAATATAATGTTGTCTGAATTTGATATTTTGCATTATAAACAGTGTTTACCATATTTACAATATGCTTTCAAACAGCAACAAATTGTTACTTTTTTTGGTGTCCGAATACATATTAAATTCTTCACTTAGGTGTCTGAAAACATACAGATGAAGATAAATTTTTGTCCCCTTTCCCAATATCAGTAATGGAGTTACCGTTGGCTCACACGACGATGTGCTGCCATGAAGTAAAACAAGTATTTTGTCTAACTCCATGGTAAGGATAATGAATGAATAACAGGCATTACTTGCCTATTTTTCTCTTTGATACATGTCCATCCATCAGAAAACACAGCTATACATGTATTAGAGCCACGATTGTGTATGTATTTTCCAAAAGAACCGCCATATTAGCAATCCTGCAATCCACAGTTTAACCCTCTACTAATCAGTGGTCATTAAATTCTACATTACAAATGCAATCTTTATTTCTGTGTAATCAAGATATTAATACAAACTAAATAGAGAGATTTTGCAATTATAATTAAGATATTTATGACAAAAACAATTTAGTATTAAGAATAGAAATACTGGTACATGTCTGATGGCTAATCTTAGACAACCAAGCGTGAGAGGCTCCAAATGGGTTTGAGTGTTGTATGCACACCTAGGAAAGGTAAAAATAACAGGCAAGTTGCAATATATGAGTTGGCATGATTAGTATATTTTTTAATAAAGGTGATCTCTTTGTTGTGATTCTCTCTTTTATTCCCACCTAGGCAAGGGTTGAGCTTGTTGACTCGAAACAATCAACTGCTCAAAGATTGTTTTGATGCATATCAGAGATTTTGAGGTGTAACGGTGATAATTGTTAATAATATAACTTACTCTTTGACAGGCGTGTTTGGAAACAAAAGGCAGCCATGTGAATTTCATTAAAAGAGTACACAATGTACAAATCATTTAGCAATCAATATTTATAGTCTACAAAGAGGCTTATTGCCTGTAGAACAATAATTATGTTGATATATAATGCCTCAGTGATAAGGGGTTTGTTTTGAGGCATAATGCCAATGAATTTTACTAATCCATATCGACTCTTTGATACATTGTTTAATGATATAAGACAGGGGTCATGCTTTCTAATCAAATCCATAACTGCACACCTGTCTGAAGTGGTTTCATGTTTAACAATGTCTACACTGACAACCAATTATATTTTTGTTAATCGAATCAAGCTATTAAAATAAAAAGTATGACTAAAATACCCACCACTATCAAAAGTTTATATTCTGGATAGTTAATATTGTTAGTACTGTAATAATTTTTGATGGATAAGTTTATTATACATTATGCAATCAGCAAGAAGGCACTGTCTAGTTTGTGGAGCGACTCTCCTTTGCTAAAATCATCTCCAAGGCTAGAAGGCCATCCACAGATGTGACCTCAAATTAATGATTCTGAGGATGCATCACAAAAAGAACCGCCTACGAAAAAAGCTGCTCTGGATGACAAGTCTAATTATCTCAAACCTGAGAGTGCCCCACCGAGTTTCTTTCATGGTCATTATAAACAAACATTAAAGCAAAAGCAGGACTTTGTTAACAATGCAAAATTTCTGAAAATTAGACTTACAGTGGAAAAATTTAAGATTCTGAAATCCATGGTGAGTACCTGGATGAAAATTGACTTTTCTGAACAGACATTTGCCTAAGTCTGGACGACCAATTTCTTATGGACAAGCTATGGATGATACGATAGCTCAGTGGGTGCTCACTCAGCGTGACTTACCAATTCCAGTCAGTGTAGAGGGAATATGTATATATGCCAAGGAGCTTGTCTCAACAGAATTTCCAGAGAGCTAATTCCATGCCAGTCATTCTTGGGGAGAGAGTTTAACGAAAAGACATGGGTTTGTGCTCAGAAGCAGGATCCCTGTTGCAAAATGTTTACTAAAGGAGTTGAAAGAAAACATTGATTTGTTCCACAAGTTTGTGATAGATAGATGTGAGAAGGATGAGTTTGATGATAAGTTTATTATTAACATGGATGAGACACCAATGTACATTGATCTTGTACCAAGAAAAACAGAGGACAAAGAAGGAACAAAAATTTTTTTGATTCGTACAACTGGAGCAGAGAAGTGACACATTACTGTCATTTTAGCTCTTGCGGGTTCCGGCAATGTATTATCCCCAATGATTATTTTCAAGGGAAAGAGACATCTAGATATGAAGATACCAAAAGGGTGAATTATCACAGTTCAAAAGAAAGTATTGATGGACAAAACACTAATGCTGCGATGGATTGAATAAATTTATTTGCCATTCACCAGAAAAAGAGTTGCGGCTTGAAATGTTGTGCCAGCATTAATACCAGGATATATCCAAGGTGCAACCTCTTGATTTGAGAATCAATAAACCTGTCAAGAGCTACCTCCACTGCAGCTGGACAGAATAAATCTGGGATGCTACAAATGTAATATCAATCATCTGATGAAAGCAGCAATGGACAGATCAAGACAGACAGCAAACAGACTGTATTGAACTGGGTTTTAAATGTTGTGGACACATTGAAGGACAAGCACACAATGAGAATGAAATCTTTCAAGGTGTGCGGCATCAGTGTCAATCTAAGCAGAAGTGAAAAGGTGCTGATCAGAAATGACAACCAATTAAACAATATGGATGATGATATTCATATAGAATTTGGTGGCTTTTCACCAAATGGTCACATTAAATAATTGGCAACCAAATGAAGCAAACAGTTTAATTAACGGCAAACATGCTGTGAATTTTACATTAAAATGATGCAGCAGATCTTCCAAAAACACAATTGTAAAAATATTATAGTGGAGCACTTACAAGAAACTTACATGGCATTTAAATGTTTTTTTCAAAATGTCCGAAACCATAACATGTCTGAAAACAAAGTAAATATGGTAAATCGGAAGGAACAGTCCTTTTCACAAAATAAATGCAATGATAAAGATTAACTGTTAATTAGTCACACTGGCTTTATTGCTTGCAAAGTCTTACCTTTAGCTGTTGTGCAGTTTAGCCACAGCTGACCATAATATGAAAAGGGGTTATGTCTTGAGGCTAAATAAGGTGTGTCACAGGGAGAATGGCACATCACATGGGAGGGACTCTCCCTTGCTAAAATCGTCTCCAAAGAGGCCAGACAGGTGTCCACAGAAGTGACTTGAATTAATGATTTTGAGGATACAAAAAAAGAAATAACCGGCTAAGAAGAAAGCTGCTCTTGATGATGATTGTGATTATCTTGAACCCAGTTCTGTACATGGTCACTATAAACATTATACATTAGAGAAAAAGAGACACGTTTCTGTCATTTTAGCGGTTACAGGTTCTGATGATGTATTACAACCAATGATTATTTTCATGGGAAAAAGACATTTAGATCTGAAAGCACCAAAAGGGTGGATTATCGCAGTTCAAAAGAAAGTATTGATGGACAAAATGCTAATACTGCAATGGATTGAAGACATTTATTTGCCATATACCAGAAGAGAGAAATCGCTATTAGTTATGGACTCATTCTGGGAATGCATGATTAATGACACGAAGAAACAGTTGTGGCAAGGAAATATTGTGCCAGCAATAATACCAGGAGGCTGCACATCTAAGTTGCAGTATTTTGATGTGAGCATCAATAAACCTGTCAAGAGCTACCTCTGCCGTAGCTGGACAGAATACATCAGGAATGCTAAAAATGCATTAAAATCATTTGATGAAAGCAGCAACGGACGGATCAAGACAGCCAGCAGACTGTATTGGACTGGGTTGTAAATACCATGGACACATTGAAGGAAAAGCACACAATGATAATAAAATCTATACGTATCTATCTATCTATCTATCTATCTATCTATCTATCTATCTATCTATCTATCTATCTATCTATCTATCTATCTATCTATCTATCTATCTATCTATCTATCTATCTATCTATTGTGTATCGCTTAAAATAAAAGTTTTATCTATCAACATACATACTTACATACATACATACATACATACATACATACATACATACATACATAATAATAATAATAATAATAATGCTTTATTTATAGAGGGTGACTTATTAGTCAAGGACTATTCTCCCTTGAGGCCCTCTTAATGAATGTATAACAAATGCACATTGTGTGAAGAAGCAATAATTGCTTATATTAGCATGTTTCGTATTAAAATACTAAATTCCATTATCTGTTAGAAACACATGCATGCTCCTGATATCTCTTCTTAAATACTCTAATATTTTCAGACGATTTTACATGTAATGGAAGCTTATTCCACAGAACTGTACCAGAGTATTGAAAACTCTTTTTGAATTGCTCTGTTCTTGGTTTTGGTACTAGAAGGTTTCCATGTGAGATTGATCTCAACTGGTATTGTGTTGAAAAAGGCCTGAATAAGTCCTGAAGATACTCTGGTATACATACATACATACATACATACATACATACATACATACATACATACATACATACATACATACATACATACATACATACATAAAAAGAATTATTGAAGTGTTAAAGGTTTCAATTATTCAATGTGCATTCATAACAAATTTGATAAAAGAAGAAAAGTAAACTATTTAATCTACCATTATGTTTATAATTTGCTGAGAACAGCAATAACAATTTTCAGCTTAAAATTTAAGGAATACAAAGCAACCAATAACTGAATGCAAGTAGCCCATTCTTTAAAATTCAGCAAGTGAAGTATTGTCAGTGAGTCTCCGGGATTCAGGTACTGTTAACACTGTTATAGGTAATCCCTTTGTAAGTATGCTGTAGGGTCAGGTGTTATAGTTACATAACGCATGGAGGAAATGGGAATACCTGTTAAGACCAGGTGACCACTACAAAAAGGGACTCAGGTGTAGGTTTAATTGGAGTTTGAGAGTTTTGGAGTCATGCTCTGGAAACAGTTTAACAGACAAATGGATAGATTAATGGATGGAACTCATTTCTATATCCCATGCCAATATCATTCTATACAGATAACTAAATATTGATCTGAAAATGAATGAAACAGAAAGCTATACTACATAATTAATATGATTCCACAATGTAAGGTGATTGTATATTTCAGAATTTACATATAAAGAAACCCATTTCCATCTTACCCAAATGTTCCCTGACAAGGTCCCAAACCTCTGTATACTCATCCAACAATCTTGACAGTTCATCTGAAGAAAATAAAATTAGAATAATTTCCTTAAAGTACTTATAATATATATATATATATATATATATATATATATATATATATTTGAATTTTCAAAAGGCACTCCATACAATAGAACCCTGCAATAACATAAGTTCTCTAAAGGCATTTATTACAGTAAAATTCCACTACAACATGATGGTCTGGATCCCCTGGTATTCTGCAGAAGTTATTTTTCTGTCTTCAAGTCAAACATATCAACAACTGAGAAATAAATACAAAGTACAGGTAACTAAAAGTACCCTTAAAGAGAAAAAATAACTTCCTAAACATGGCACTCTATTTACTTTTACATGCCACGTGTGTCTATTTTAGCAGAATGCAATAATAAACATATTTTTAAAACACTTCAATGTACCTATGTTCCTTGAAAATTTAAAAGAATAACAGAAAGAAGAGGAAAACTTTTGTTAGCTCTAGGAATCACTGGCATATTCTACAATGATATAATACTTGTGCAAACATAGATTGACATATGTTTTTCATATTTTCCTATTACATGGCATATCAAACCAATCATTGTGATATGCTTCATGATACACAATGGCTAGCACTATTGACATATATGTTTTTTATACTTTCCTATTACATGGCATATCAAGACAATCATTGTGATATGCTTCATGATACACCATGGCTAGCACTATTGACATACATGTTTTTGATACTTTCCTATTACATGGCATATCAAGACATTGTGATATGCTTCATGATACACCATGGCTAGCACTATTGACATTATGTTTTTGATACTTTTTTTATTACATGGCATATCAAGACAATCATTGTGATATGCTTCATGATACACCATGGCTAGCACTATTGATATATGTTTTTCATATTTTCATATTACATGGCTATTACACAATGTGTATACATGCCAACTCCTTACGAGGAAAAAGCATAATCCAAGTGGTTAAAAAGTGGAATCCAGGCAGAAAAAGCGCAATCCACATATAACATGTTAAAATTTCAATAAACAATGATTTATTTGCCTCTCTCCTTTTTTAACATCCTTTAATCTTTTCATATGTAGCACTTTTACCTTTACACACATTGACTAGAAACCATCTTAAGACTTTTAGCACCAAAAATTAAAATTCTTTCAAAACGGCCAGAAATAGATGTCACGTGATGCTGCTCTCTTGTCTTAATATTTAGAGGATTCTGTTATATTGTTTCAAGTTCTTTTGGTTGCCTTTTTCTAATTTATCTGGGAAATTTTTGAAAGAAGATATTTCTGCATACATAATTGCATAGACTAAAAGAAAATTACTTTTTAGCACCAAAATATCTTTATACTGGCTCTGCAACAAATATAAATTAGAACATGGAATCTGCATGTAAAGATTAAATTTAGAAAACCAGTCTGCTCTCTCTCCTCGCTAAGCATACAGATGATATAAATAGAATTTGAGGTCAACAGTAGAACCAGGTTAGCTATAAATAGAACCTGATACTGTTAGGAGAGTCCACGGTCAAGTGTACCCTTATAGTGTAGTTACGTAAAAGTCATCTAGCAGCAGCAGAGGGGGCGAATCAGACAAACCTTTTTGTTCGAATGATATGTTATGTATTGTATAGTATGTTATGTATTGTATAGTATGGTGAATCATACAACCATATGATATGTATTGTATAGTATGGCGAATCAGACAAACCTTTTTGTTCGAATGATATGTTATGTATTGTATAGTATGTTATGTATTGTATAGTATGGTGAATCATACAACCATATGATATGTATTGTATAGTATGGTGAATCATACAACTTTTTTGTTCGAAATCTCATATTTTACCCCCAAAAAATAAAGTCTCTTTTTGGCAAATGGAGACTTAATCATCAGGGTCGCAACGTCGTTGTCATTCACCCCCTCTGCTGCTAGAACTTTCAGTTCTGGGTTAACAATGAAAATCACTACGATAAAAATCCTTTTAGGATTTCAACCGAATATTTGATCCAATCCGATACGATATTGTGTTCGAGGGTCTTAGGACGAAAGTCCTTAGGACTTTACAAACAGACTAATCGCTAACACCTCACCTTGTAAATCAATCAGATTATTGGACTGGTCAGTGAGTTTGAAGTTGATTCTGGTTAATGAATTATTATGACATCGCATATAGACTGGATTAGTTGGATCCTCGATTATTAGAAATCCTGGAGGAGCTGTTGGTGCAAATGAACATAAAATATATCCCTGCTGAGCTTGATTTGATCGTTCTAGATTTATTTGATAGCTGCCTTCGATAACGTCACACACTAAATTGATCGCTATCACCGATGAAATATTCACATTGAACGGAGCGATATGGCTGCCGCCACCGTCTGGGTCATTATTGTGTTTGAGGATTTTTATTTCCGGTGATGATGTTTTTTTCCACGTATCATGAATTATTTTAAAACCAATATCGATGGCATCACTGAGAAGCCTTTTTAGTTCTGGTACGTTATATCCTGGTAGTTTGAATGCCGGAATATCTTCAACGCGGATTTTAAATTTTGATGCAAACTCTGTTCTTGTTTTAGGATTATCGTCATCTAATATCACTTGCATGATTTGAGAATGAAATGTTTCCATGTCATTGATAATTTTGTTGCATGTTTCTACGACGCTGATAAATTCATCTCGGGTAAGAGAGCCAGATTTAAGAGGTATTAACAACCGTGAAAAATCGTTATTCATTTCTTTGAAGTTTTCAGTGATAAACTCTTCTCGAATTGTGTAAAATATTGGGTCGTCGAATATTATCATTCCAACGATAGTTGTTAACCTGCTGTATTCTCTATAGCTTTTTACTAGATTATCAGATTTTATCCTGTCTGTGATATAATCAGTTTTTTTTGGTTCTGGTAAATCAACGGTTTTCCCCCCGGGTGGTAATTCAGGCCACCCCAGTACGGTTCTTATAGAACTCTGATAGATATCTACGACGTATCCTTCTGTGCTTATTTCAATGGCAGACGATAATGTCGGTTCATGAACCGTTATAGCGATTTTTTATTCTTTTCCAGTAATCGATTTTATTCTACGTGCTAATTCATCATTGATTTGTTCAATTTGGTAGGACCCTGTTGGTATGGAAACAACGTTCCAGTCTGGGGTACCGTCGTCTTTATTCTTATTTGCAAATACCAAGGAATTATTGGGTTGTTGACCACCAAATGATTTTGATCTGATATTAGGCCAACTGTGATACACTAGTAATTTTGCTAGCGCTATCTCCTTCACTGGAACCGGGGAGGGGAAATTCACACTGAATTCTGGATTCGTTGATGTTATTGAGATCATGCTTGTTTGTACTGGGTTCGTGTTCTCCACAATTTGTTGAAGTAATTCCATCGGTGTTGTCATTGTTATTATACTCATGTTGTTGTATTTCTAAGTTTGATATCGCGGAATCATAAATACTGACCATCGCTGAGAACTCACTATCTGATATAATTGTATCATCGAGTGACGACGATATCAATGAGGATAATTGCGAGTATGCGGTTGATACAACATGAAATTTAATCGCATAGTCTTGCAGTTTACTCTGGCTGCATGATGATATTTTTTTTGTGATCCCGGTTGATATACCCGCGATTGAAGCCACCGCAGAAATGCAAATTGGAACTACGACCGGGGCAATTATTGTAATCGATGCAAGTATTATTCCGGCTCCAGCAAGAACGCCTGACACTGAGTACATAGTAACATCAATTACAGTGGTATTTTTTTTTTTTTATTTGATACTCCTCGGCGAGGGTTTTGAGTCTAGTTTGAAATTCTCTGACCTGATCATAGCGATATTGCGATGATGAAATCATTTTTATTTTAAAAACGCTAGCGTTTTCAATTGTGAAATCCGAAGGATTTTCCTTTCAATTTAGTTATTTACTTAAATCCGCTACGAATTCCACATACCATGTTGTTGAAACCCTAACCAAATTTTTATCAGTAGATGTGATCGTGAACTTTTCAGTTGTATCCTTGTCGATGATCGTTGAAATCGTATTGTTGACCCCGGATGAACTTGACGATGAAATATTAAATTGAGTCGTTGTTACTGGTGTTAATCGATAAATACCTTTAACGGTTGCAGTGATATCTAATTTGTTGTTTGTAGGTGTCCACGCAAATGATCCGTGTTGGATCGTGTATACTACGTTATTGGTTTTCTCATGAGGGATTTTTGTTTTTTCAATGATTGTTATCATCCTCGGAAAATCAGTTTTGATGGCTTCGATGAAGCTTTTCGTCTCATCAATAAACGTTTTAATTTCAGCGATAGATGGTGTAACTACCATTGGAGACCCAAAGAACTTATGAATGACATTTCTACGAAATTGAGTATAATTTTTCAAATGATCTTCAAATTCTTTATTGTATTCAGTGAATCTATCTGTAATAGTCGAGAAGAGTACCCCCGATTTGAGTTTACCCTGATCGGAAAATAACACAATAGTATCCTCGATTGCGTTTTGTTGTTTAATCAAAATATCATCCAGAGAAATATTACTAGTTTTCAATTTACCTTGACGATCTTGAAATACAACTATTTCATTAGGATCAACACTTGCTAAATTCAACGTCTCAGCAATTTCATCTTCAATTATTTTTTTTATATCCTTGATAGAATCAGGGGTTGCAGTGCCATCGGGTTTGGGTTTCAGAGGTCTTCCCCAAATATCAATCATGATATTTTATACATCTCTCTCTAAAATCTTTGTTGACGACTTCGTCGTTGCCAGCGACTACTAGTGAAGTCATTTACGACAACATGTGGTGGTTTTCTAGATGCTGAAATAGCGTCAAGAACATTTAATACTTCGCTGCCACATATTGGTGGGTCAATCATCGTTTGTGTTGGTAGCGTAGAATACCAAGTCTTCATTGGAAATTTGTTTATATAACGCATAAACTCTTTTGGCGGGGCTAATCCATATGAATCAAAATAGACAATCCCACATGGATCAATAGCATATGCAACCCAGTGAGGTCCGGGTTCGGTGCTGTTATCGAGATTAATGATACCGGTTTCAACGCTGTTTGGTTGATGGGGTAATTGATCTTTCATAAAGACACCTCTGAAGTTTTTATGGCTAGTTTTTTAGCAGCATCCATTAAATCAAAATTGGACATAGGAACCATCGGTTTGGAAATCGAAGATTTGGGAACCATAGATTCCTCAATTAATAAACCGGTCCTAGTCTTAGACCCTTTCCGCTGTACCATGAATACGGTTTTCCTGGTAGTCTTAGACCCCTTCCCCTTTTTATATAACCCTGTCCAGTTGCTTTTTTTAGTGCCATTCCTGCTGCAGTACCAACGGCTCCTAACGCTGCCGCTTTAGCCACCGCTGGGGCTGCTGCTGCAATCAATGCTGGTATTGCAGCTAACAATGGAAATATACCGCCTGTTTTAATCATATTTTTGATAGCAGCCGCAGAAAGAGTAATCTGAACACCTTTTTTTGCTACAAGTGCATCATTGAAATGTTTTATTTGACGAGTTGTCAGTGATACTTTATTTGCACCACCAGTCATTTGATTCGGTTTCAACGTGATTGTGGTTCCACATTTTTTAGCCGATTCTGACTGCAATTTTTTTATTTGACCAGGAGTTAACGCAACACTAATAACACTATATGACATATTATACATAATAGATTGATTCTAAATTGTAAAGCGATTCAATGGAAAAATCGTTCAAAGATTTTCTACAGGCGCATCTACCACTCTCATTCTTCCTCCAACACCTTCAAGTAGCATTGATTTATCACTGAGAATGACAGCAACCGCTCTATAATTAGCAATAGCACCACGGCTCACATTAGCTCTAAAATGTATATCAACGACAGACTGTCTTGTTAAATCAAGATGTTCCAGTGAAAAGTAATAGATTGGATACAGGTTTTTAAAATCCATCTGCGATATTTGTAGACCAGTATCCACATTTTGATCACGTGCCATAAATGACAACAATCTATGATACACACGTGCAATATGATTTTCACCGTAATTAAGTTGTATATCCTCGGATGGTTCCTGTTGGCCGTTTATTCTCAGTGAGACGTCTTTAACACCTAATTGATCAAATATCATGTGGCTGGAGAGTTGATTGCCAACTCGTGTGTTATCCTGTAACGCAATAAATATATGACGTGGTGCAGCAGTGCCCTGTTTTGATGCTAGATTCCACGTAAACACATTATTAACATTTCATTGTATCACATCTGTACTCACGGTTAGCCAACTTAACAACGACTTTCCTCCTTGGTCCATAAATGATAGTAATCGTTCTTCTGCGGCAATTGATGGAATCAACACTGGCATCCACAATGATATTTTTGTTAAATTGACTTTACCGGCATCAGCATTGGGATTTGCAACATCTGCTGGAATCCTCCAAATTGTGTCGTTATCATCACTTTTTCGTACAAGTGCTACTGTATGCTTAGCTCCATAAAAAACTTTTCGGACGTTTCTACAGAATCCAAATATGTGATGCAGTGGAATCGCGCATGAAAATGATTTACGCCGCCCTTCCAACATTAAAATACGTGTTGCAGCCCCTAGATTGAAATTCTCATTAGTACTTATAATCATATCCTCGGCATCAATATTAGCGGTGCCAGCATTATTCTTTGGTCGTCTTACAACAAATTGATTTCCTCCAGCGGTATTTTTAGCATCCTTTGCAAACATCATAGAGGGTCCTGCAGATCTTGTATAATCATCAGAATATCTTGCTAACCCTATGATTGTTGTAGCCACATCAACATCACGATCTATCGACTCAATTTCTTTTCCATCGATGAGATATCTTGCACTCTCAAATAACGCCATAATACCATTATTGACAAAACCGACTTGAGTACCAGCTGGATACGGTGCTGGTACAGCAGCTGTTACAATTTCTCCTTCTACTTCAATAAACGCTTCAGCGGGTAGAAAATATTTACTGGTATCATGGACTTGAAGTTCAATTCTTGCTCGACTATTTGGGTCTATTGCATGATAGGCGTAATATTGAATCATCCTTGCCAACTGGGGCGTCTATATCAAACGCTGAATCACGTGACTGTTTGAACATTTTATTCTATTTATCAGAGTCTAAATCGTGAAATCGTAAACGATTTTCATCGTAAAAAGATTTTCATCGTGAAAAACGCTAGCGTTTTCTACGGTTTTTTTAAAGCCACTTCCTGCTATCATATTTGCGTCGGGGGTTAAAGCCATCGATGCTAATTTTTCATCTACTATGTTATTTATAATTTTACTAACACTTGCAGGCATTTCTGCTGTAGACGGTAACGGTTTCTTTTTTCGTCTCACTAATGATGTTATTTTATCCTTTGCTGCAGAAAACGCTTTCCCGGCAAGATCTCCAACAGCACCAATACCTTTATCACGAATAACATCAATGGCTTTCATTGATAATTGTTTAGCTAACGGCATCACTTTTGGAGCCATTCTTGCAAATAACCCTGCAATGGTATTACCCAAACCATCACCATAGTATGCTCTATAAACTGGAAACCGTGAATTAACTACATAGACGGGGGTTGGTTTATCATGATTGTAATGAATGATCATTATTTGAAATCAGAAACAATTTTTCAATTGTAAAACAATTTGTCAATTATAAATTCAATCACTGTGATACCCATTTGCTAACTCGTCAATGAAATCTCGATATGTGCTGATATGCATGATACCGCCTTGAAATAACCGTCTACAGATATCAGCTGCTTCATTAATTATTTCTGGAGAGTTATTTCCAGCTCGGAACCCTCCTACAAGAACTTCTAATCGTGATATATCATTGATAACACTATCAGGACAAGTGTTTCCAACTAGACGATTTTCCCCTGAAATCCCACTCCCGAAACTTTCATCCATTGAGGGTTGAAATAATCAAGAGGATCATCATCAAGTTCTTCTTGTTTTTTTTGTCTTCGTGTTTGTCTTCGTGTTGGTGTTTGACGTTTTAGCTCTTGTCGTTCTTCTATTTCTCGTTGTCGCTCTTCTATTTGTTCTCTTTTATAATTACTAATTCCCCTTTGAAATTCCTTGTACCCCATCTCATCCTTATTCAAACGACCAATCCCTTTATTTATTTTATACAAATTATCAGACCAATCATTACTTGATATTCTATCATCCTTATACTCGTCCTTTAAAAACTCTTTCTTTGAATTATAGCTTTGAGCAGCAAAATCACCAAAAGCTTGATAATCCTTTGGTTTGAATAAATTAAATTGTTTTATTAATGTTTTAACATTATCAGTAAATTTATTCAACAGAGAAACAGTCGTTTTTTTCGGATTAGTAGGTGGTTCAGTTTTTTCAGTTTTTGTTGCTATTTTTTCAAGTTCACCGATAACAGATTTTCCCGTCTCGGGAACATTTCCCCGTATAGCACGCTCTACCCCGTACGTTGCTGTGGTTACTGGTTTAAACAATTCTTCAGACCCTAAAGCAAAATCAGTCTGAAGACTCTGTCGTTGTTGCAGTTTATTCCTGACAGAGTCACGAATTGGTACAAATCTCTTAATTGCATCTAATCGTTCACGAGCCAATCGGGTTGTTAATGCTTCATTGACCATTATTTGAAATCAGAAACAATTTTTCAATTGTAAAACAATTTTTCAATCCCGACCTAACACCATCGGATGGTCATGGAAAAGTTATTTCATCCTATCATTGATGAGGAAAGTGACCAAATTGTATATAAAATATTAATACTGACACTTTCCTCACTTTTGTTACATGTCAGACATGTCAGATGATTTTTGATACGGTCATGGAAGTGTTATTTGATTGTTTTAACGGCTCTGTCATTGATGGCGAAAGTCACATAATTGTATATAAAATAAATAATACTGTGACTTTCGCCACTTTTTTGACATGTCAGATGATTTTTAATTCCACCATGGAAGTGTTATTTGATTGTTTTAACAGCTCTATCAATGATGGAGCAAGTGTCAAAATTGTATATAAAATAATTAATACTGACACTTGCTCCATTTTTTTGACATCAATGACATGTCGGATGATTTTTGATACGGTCATGGAAGTGTTATTTGATTGTTTTAACAGCTCTATCAATGATGGGGAAAGTATCATAATTGTATATAAAATAAATAATACTGATAGTTTCCCCACTTTTTTGACATGTCGGATGATTTTTGATACGGTCATGGAAGTGTTATTTGATTGTTTTAACAGCTCTATCAGGTGTGGCGAAAGTATCATAATTGTATATAAAATAAATAATACTGATAGTTTCGCCATTCTATTTTTGATCGTCCATCGATTTTTGACATCCCCCTTGAGGGTCGGCTAAAAAAAATGATAAATGATCGGGCAATCAAAAAATGATAAGGGTCGGGAAATCAAAAAATGATAAAGGGGTCGGGCAATCAAAATTGTTCATATTCCTGAATTAATGCTCGTAGGTTTCTAACTTTAGAATTGATATCTTTTTTCAATTCGTATTCGTTACCTAATTCTTTTCGTATTCGTTCTACGATAGTATACAACGGAACGAACACACTGATGTCACTGGAAAATGAAAGAGAGTCCCGAATAGAATTCTGAATTCTTTTGATGAGCGCATATTTCCTTGGTAGCATATATTTATTGTTGTTTACTCCGTATTCTATATCCTGAAAATCTGACTTGATTTGATCAGGATTTAACCCATCTGATAGTTCAATATCATGACTTTTCAATTTTAAAATTTCAACTATGATGCTATTCATGTTTTCAGAATTCATTATTCTATAACAATGACATATCTCTAATTGAAAAATATGACACATTAGACATAACTAAATTGAATTTTCTGTCCCGTCTTTTTTGAAATAGCCGATCGACAAACCCCCTCTGCAACATATCGTACTGAGGGTCTACAAATATTGAAATACTTGCCGGCTTCATATATTGATTTAAATATTTTCTCTTCGTTAGTTGTTGTATTAAAAGATTTTACTGGTTTCGTTTTTTTTGAACAAGATTCAGTCCTTCCTCGTTTGGAATTCTCACTCTGTGTGATAGCTTGAAGATTTGATAAAGAATTGTTCTTCGGATTAGAATCAATGTGATCGATAACAAAACCATCTTTGATCAATCCATTAAAACATTCAAATACGAAACGATGATTGTAATATTTCTTCTTTCCAACAGTAAACATCAAATACCCCATACCATTATCCCTCCCAACTGGGTTCTTCAGTCTACAGTGTCTTACAACACCATCACTGGATGCTTCATAATTTGTACTCACAGGGTGCTGTCTGAATTCTTGGGTCATTCGTATACTATACTATTTGTCTAATTCAATGACTGATCCATTTGCAGTGATTCATTATACATAAATCTTTCATTTAGATACTTGTTTTTAGTATAGCATGAGGGAGTTCAAGAGATTACCCTTGAAAAATGCTAAATTCAATACTGATAGAGAGTTTAAGAGATTATTGAAAATTAATCCTAAATTTAATCTCGATAGACCCAAAAAACGTCCAATAGACGGAAACATGAAGGAGTTTAAGAGATTATTGAAAATTAATCCTAAATTTAATCTCGATAGACCCAAAAAACGTAACAAAATTAAACCAAAACATCCAAGAGACGGAAACATGAAGGAGTTTAAGAGATTATTGAAAATTAATCCTAAATTTAATCTCGATAAACCCAAAAAACGTAACAAAATTAAACCCAAACGTCCATGAGACGGAAATATGAAGGTGTTTAAGAGATTATTGAAAATTAATCCTAGATTTAATCGCGATAGACCCAAAAAACGTTTAATAGACAGAAACATGAAGGAGTTTAAGAGATTATTGAAAATTAATCCTAGATTTAATCGCGATAGACCCAAAAAACGTAACAAGAGATCACCCTGAAAAGATGCTCAATTCAATCTTGATATAGTTTCTAATACACCAAATCATAAAATTCTTGATAAAGCCCTGATTAGTAAAATCAGAGACTGTTTTAATGAATTCAAGCGTGATGGAGCATCTTATTGTTAGTCAACATTTCGAATTGTTGGTGTTGTTTATGCTACCATGAATGATGAAAAAGCAGCAGTGATAATTTCACGTCTTGGGAAAGAAAGAAATATTTTTCGAATAAAATTCATTAACCGTGATGATGGAAAATGGATTATTAGGGATAAATTTGAACCCATTCTCAGGGACAATAAAACTGTCACCGTGAATCAGGATTCAAAACCAGGAATTTTAACCGGAATTGATAAACCCTACTACGAAAGATCTTATCCTGTAACTGTAGTTGTTTACGGGATATATCCACTCAATGAAAAACCTGATATTGCAAAACTAGCACCCATGAAATATTCGACAGGGCTCAATTGTGTAGCAGAACGAATAATGGAACACTTCACAAATGCGTCCCGGGGAAATAAACTGACTGATCTGAGAGGAAAAAAAATAACTGAGTGGGAATTAACGGTAAAAGAGAATGGGGCAACAATTCAAGATATAACCAAATTAGAAAAATCATTAAGATTTCCAATATCGGTAAGGACAATCACCGGTGAAGTATTATACGAATCGAAATATAAATCACAGGGAGCTCCAATTGAAATTATTGATCATAACGAACACGCGTGGTCATCTGCAGTAACAATATTCCCACGGGATAGAACCGTAAAATATATCCCCCAAACTGGAGAGTTTTTTTCAGAGCAGAAATTATTTGATGCTATTTACCATTTGAGTAAAAACGATCCTGTGTCGATGTGGCTATTTCATAGTACTTCAGACGAGGAATGTAGATTTGATCAGTTTGTAAGACCCAACGGAGAATTGTACCGTACTGAAGAGCTGCATAATCAAATGAAAAAACTAGCTAGTGAGTTTTCACCCCAGAGTTCTGGGGAGGTGGAAGACAACGATCAATTATTAGCAAACTGTTTTACAGTACCATCAATTGCAGCACATTTTGCTAGAAAGAAAAACGCGTGGAAACCAACCCGAAGTGAGTTTTTATCAGATGTCAGATTGTCCTGTCTTGAATACAGCCATGGAGGATTATGGAATACAAAATACACCGCTGAAACCGTTATTTCCGTTGATATGATTGCGTGTTATCCAGGAAGTTTTCTTGGGTATGGAGAATGCGAGAAATATTTTAAACGATTTGGACACCCCACACACGAAATGACCCGTGTTGCTATTAATGGACCACTGCCTGATTTTGATTTAACAGGATTCGCTTGTGTAGTATCATTTGAAATGGCTACAGGACTTCATCCGTGTAGTTATCTGTCACAGAATTAGGCGAAAATTTGAACTGATTTTTGTTGTACTTGAATTGCAAACGAAACTCACCATTTTCTTGATTTCGTCGTACACGCATTACCTGGGGTGATTAAGTGGCGTGTAACGATTTGCATGTGCCAATTTGTAATTTACATGAAATCCGAAATACTCGTTTTACGTGGTGCACGGCAAGCTCGATGTGATTTATGTTCACCTATTGAGAGTATATAAGGCGAAGTATTTCTCATAATTATTTACGGGAACCAAAATATCTAATCGAAGGATAGATAACCTCGTCTTGCAATCTCCAGCCAAAGGGGTGAGTGTTAAATTTACATTTCGTTTTTATTGTGAATTTTATTCAGATTATCATTTCGTATAATGATGCTTTATTGCAATGAACGTGGAATATTTGGAATTACTAGTCACTATTAGACTTTAAATGCAATATCGTAATCTACGGCTTAGATTATTTTTGAGACAACTATTATTAGTCTGGTTTTGTTTATTATAGCTGATTCCGTCGTTGATACCGTAGAAGTACATCACTGATAGCGCATCTAATAACATCGTTGATACCGTCTCTGATACCGTAGCTGCTAACGTAGTTGTTACAATGTTTTGATACCGTAGCTGCTAATAACATCGTTGATACCGTAGCTGTTAACACATCTGATACCATCTTTTGATAAACGTCTTTGATATCGTTTGATTTGTTGTGGAACATCTCTGTATACATATCTGAATGTGATTGTGCCGTTAATTTGTGCAAACGGAATTGAAGTATCTGTCTGTGTGTCGAACTGTCTGTTCGTCAACATCTGTGTAACGTGTAAATATCCGGAAAGCTAGAAGTCCGAGTGTCGGAGCTGTATTAGAGTTGTAAAACGTCCGGGTCGACATCTAGGGGAGTGAGGAACCGTTGGTTCTGGTAGATGTTGTATGCTGTCTGAACGTATAACTGTGGTGGATCCGTGAAGGGTAACGTCCGATAATAGTATTGGTCAAACCCTCGGTTTTCGGGGAAACTGGGAGACGATTCAACTGTTGCTGAATCGTGCGGTTATACAGGGGAGACACATAGGTGTATTGAAATTGTAATATAATTTAATACATTGTTGTATTTGCATGCTTATGTCAGATCACAATAATATTTCAAGTGATCACATAGATATCAATAAAAGCTAGCAACTTGATTGAATACAATTATATGATCGTGCTAGTTATCGCAATCCATCGTGCGATAGATAGTTTGTCGTTTGTGTTTATTTTTTTCGTAAATCATACTTGCATTTATTTAACTTTCGTAAAGGATCCCTGGATCTGTGTATAATCCAAGAGATCCCTTTACATCTGAGATTCCTTTTGTATTAATATTTAATTTGTTCATGTATTGTGAATGGTTGTGAGTGTAATTGTGGGTTGAGTGCATGAATTATTGTGTTGTTACATCTGTATTTTTTCATTTATAATTTATTACATAAATTTATATTTTCTTTCACAAATTGTTTGTATTGTTCATTTAATCCACCCTCCTCTCGGTAACAATTCTGTTACATTATCTTTGGATTGGTAAACACATGCTTGAAAAACACTGGATGCCAATAGTGTTATTACGGTATATGCTTGATTGTAAGATGTTAAAATCATTAATTGTTAGTGAAGCAATTATATCCTATCGAGCACAGAAATCAGTGTGGTTACCCCAACCTGACCTAGAAAAAATAATTAGTGAACAGCGAAAACTGTTTCCTGATTTTAATGAACAACAAATCAGGAATTGGCCCAAACAGTTATTTGAAATCAGAAACAACGAAGCAAAAGATCTCAGTAGAAGAATAATCGGTAAATTCACTCAGGGTGGTAAATTCGATAATACAAGATATTTTTCACGGTTAATTATAGACAATGCTGAATACGATTTTGTAATCGCGGATTTAACAAATAGGGGGATATATGTCAATCGTAAGGACGCATTTATGTCCGATGGAACCAAATTGGGTACAATTGTTACTTACAATGATGGATACAATCCGCAGTACACACATTTGAGAGCTTCTATGCTTGGTTATGCTTCTATTAATCTGTTTTCAATGATCAATAGATTTCCTACCACCGCAGTTAGAGTCGCCACTGATTCATTTTACATAAATAGCAAAATGGCTGATTTTAAGGCTACTGGCAACGAGAATTGGGGGTCATGGAGAATTAAGAAGGAAATGCTTCATGATTATATTCAATCAGCAGATGTTACAATTGAAAATAATTATTTAGAAAGCAATCAGTGTTCAGAATTTTCTAGTGCACCACCGATTTCTGATCCAATATGCCGGTATAAAACAGTTTATTTAAACGGTTGTGGTGGGTCAGGAAAAACAACTCGGGCAATTGAGTTATTCCGTGGGAAATCAAATATGATTGTGCTAACACCAACTCATAGACTTGCAAGAGAAATGATACAGAGAGGGGTAAATGCCTGTACCTATCACGGCTTTTTCCGATGGAAGGGAGATAAATGGACTCCTGAGCGTATGGGCGAGAAATTTATTCCTGAAATTATCATTTGGGATGAAATAGACACGGTGTCAGAAGATATATTAAAAATATTTCTTGAGTGGTTGTTATTGAAAAATACAAAAGTCGTCATGTGCGGTGATCACGGCCAACCACCACCATTTGTCGGTGCATCCCCCCATGAATGGCTAAGGAGTTTTGTAGACTATTATGAAGAAATTGATACCGATCATAGATCACTTGATGAAAAATTAAAAGAACTTAAGAAACTAATTAGATTACAACCGGATAAAATCCAGTGTGAAATAGCCCGTGAAATAATTTCGGAAACTCCAATGAATGATTTCTGGGAAACGTGGAGACCAAACGATTTGATAGTGGCAAGTAGAAAAATAGTCAGGGATACACTTCAGATGAAGTTATTTGAATTGCATAAACAAAAATTCGCAACACTTCCAGTGCCTCTTTGTTATAGGCCATCGGATACACGAAAACAGAACATTGAAGTTGATATTCCAGGACAAAGTGAAAAACAGAATTTAGTATTAAATGATATTGTGCTGGTTGATATCAATGTCGTTGAAGATGCATTGCGTGCTAATAAATCCCCATGGACGCTAGGATACGCAGCAACAATACATTCCTCACAAGGATTGACTATATCGGATACAATTGTTTGGATGGTAGATAATCGCATCGAATTGTCAAATTTAGTCTATCTTGCAGTATCCAGAGTACGAAAAATAAATCAACTTCGAAGAATTGTTTTCGATGATAATGACACCACAATGGACGATATTGATGTTAAAATTATTGATAAAAAACTCTCCGGTTACAAACAACAAGACAAAAAAAAACAGCGAGAATTTGATATTGATGCTGGATTAATAATCACTTTGAAGAAACAACAGAATAATCACTGCGCAAATTGCAATTGTATAATTCGTTGGCAGTATTCGAATAAGGATCCTCGCCAATTCACCGTAGACAGAAAAAATAACAATCTCGGTCATGTCAGAAATAATGTGATGTTGACTTGTCTTGAGTGCAATAGACGCCGGGGTGCCAGCACCCTTGGTGCTAGTTAAGACCATGGGGTGGCAATTGAGTATCGTCAGGAATCACTTGCAGTTGTTGTCTAGTAAACCCACGCTGAGGGGCAGTTGAATCCAGTTTATAGATTGGAGGTCTACCCGTAGATCATGTTATACTAGATATCTTGTGTGCAGTAACACTCCAAATAGGATCAGTAGCCTTTTTTCTGCCCCCTTCAAGCTGTCCTGGTTCGTATAAGTACCTCACAATGACATTACTACCAAGAATTGGTTCTTTTAAATCTTTTTGTGGTTTTTCAGGTATTGACTTCTTTTTAATCGCATTGATAGGTTTCATGTTGATTGTTCTAGTAATCTCGTTATTCAGTGCAGTAATCACAGATGGTAATCTTTTAACCCATTCACGAGATCGCTTTTCTTGGATGAATTCTTTTGCGTATTGATATCCAAATAACCGCTCAGCAATAGTCCGATTAAACCGTTCAACAATTGCCTGATCGCGATGTAACGCAGTATGCCCCCGTCTGATGGTGACATTGTGATGTTTCATTGTTGATAACACTGCACCCTGAAATTCCTTGCCAGGATCAACTTGTAACAGATTTGGCCAACGCAGAGGGCCCCTTCGATAAATCCTTTCAAATGCAGAAGCCACTTCAGTGGCCGATTTTGTTTTTAACGGTTCTGCTTCTTTGTATCGACTTGCAATATCAACTACGGTTAGAGCGTATTTGTAACCGTGGTCATGTGGCAAAAATAATATATCAGCCTGATGAACTTCATTGGGTCCGGTCACATCAAAATGCGAGAAATTAATTTGTTTAGGCGGTGGTAGATAAATCTGCCATAGTGCCTGTTTAGATAACCAATGAGCCGCAGTAGCTTTTTTCACTTTTTCAGCGCTAGCGAGTTTATGGATTGCAGCGCTACCCCTCCAGTATCCTTTTGGAGAATAGTAAAAAGATTCCATGTTGTTATTAATTACCAGCACCTAACATCAATTTACTTTTCATAGCCGATTTTATCAAAAATGAAGCCAATTTTTCTTTGAAGGATTTATCAGGAATAGCATTCAACGCATGAATTAATTTCACATCTGCTAGATGCCTGTGTTGCAAATTGCTGCTTTTATAAGCAACATCATGAAGGTGACAGGCCTTATCAATGGCGTTTATTGGTTCCTCACCGGGGTTGGGTTGGTTATGATTATTGAGTCTGATATCTAATCGTGTTCCGGGGCCACAGTAGCTATATCCTGGAAGGTGTTTTTCTCCAGGGTATTTTGCCCATGGGGTTCCAGGGAATTTTGCTAATTTGGCTGCGATATCACCTCCTCGTTTTTTTTTAAAGGTTCCTTGGGTTTAGAAACAAATCTAAATTTCTTTGTACTACATTGTACACATTTACCAGAAAGCGCTGATCAGTTATTTTTAGTTGTAATCGTCGTCAAGTCATCTGTGCCAGTACGTTTTTTACACTTCACACAATATAGATCCATAATTTATGTATAGAGATATGAATATAATTGATTTTTCAGCGACTAAAACAAGAGAACCAGTTAAGCATCATGCAGCGCTACCAAACTCTATCCGCGCAATTATAATCGGGCCATCTGGATCCAGCAAGACGCAATTGTTGCTCAATTTAATAATGAGATGGATGAAGTGGGATAAGTTGTATTTAATTGCCCCTAGCGTAGATGATCAACGATGCTATGAAGTGCTAAAAGATTTTAATGAAAACGCTTCAGAGATTGCTGGTGAGAAAATTATTGAATTTATTACAGATATTGACGAGGCACCATCAGTAGAAGACCTCGATGGAAGTATCAACAATTTAGTTGTATACGACGATGTAATGTTAGATAAACAAAAAAATCCAGCTAGAATATTTTCCCGAGGCAGGCACAAAAACACTGATATGATCTATGTCACTCAGCGATACACTCAGATTCCAAAAGTGATCAGAGATAACTGTAATATTCTTGCTGTATTTAATGGAGTTGATACACATACGCTACGAAATATTTGGCAGACATGGTGTTCTGATATGGACTTCAATCAATTTAGAAATTTCTTTAGTCATGCTCAGTCTACCCCACACGGATTTATAACAATAAATTTACATGACCCTAGGACACGATATCGTATCGGACTGGATCAAATATTCGGTTAATTGAAATCCTAAAAGGATTTTCATCGTAGTGATTTTCATTGTTAACCCAGAACTGAAAGTTCTAGCAGCAGAGGGGGTGAATGACAACGACATTGCGACCCTGATGATTAAGTCTCCATTTGCCAAAAAGAGACTTTATTTTTTGGGGGTAAAATATGATATTTCGAACAAAAAAGTTGTATGATTCACCATAATATACAATACATATCATATGGTTGTATGATTCACCATACTATACAATACATAACATACTATACAATACATAACATATCATTCGAACAAAAAGGTTTGTCTGATTCGCCATACTATACAATACATATCATATGGTTGTATGATTCACCATACTATACAATACATAACATACTATACAATACATAACATATCATTCGAACAAAAAGGTTTGTCTGATTCGCCCCCTCTGCTGCTCATCTTTTCTAAAATATGGTCTGTGGAATCAATGGAATGTTAATAATGAGAAAACAAATAATTGATTTTTTGGGGAGGTGGATATACTGAAAAAGCATAATCCATATACTTTTAAGCGTAACGTGTAATTTAGTGAAAAGCAAATTTTGTAGTAAATTATGTTTCTCCGAGAATACTTACCCGATCACATTACTTTAGGATATTAGCCTGCTACCTCGCGAATCCAGCCCTAACAAAAGACAAAAATTCGTCTTTCCTGTCTATGTCATATAGACAAAGGGCAATAACTCTTGCCCCTTACCTCCCCTTGCTACCCGCAAGGTGTCGCTTCTTTAGTTTTTAAGCTGAGCGGTATATAAAACACGAGGATGCTCACATGGCGGGGTGGTTGGGAGGGTTTCTTAGTAATGTGATCGGGTAAGTATTCTCGGAGAAACATAATTTACTACAAAATTTGCTTTCTCCTTTGAATACGTTCCCCGATCACAGATCACATTACTTTAGGAGAATAAGTAATAGGAGGAGGGAATGCGGAGCATCCGACCTCCACCCCGGGTATCCTCTAGGGAATGATGGCTGGATTCCCCATGTGAATGATAACCCGGTCTCCTAATTTTCAATCAGCAACACAGCCCAGGGTCACGTGATATGTGACCCCTTTATACGGTTAAGAAGATAGTTATTGAAATCTTCTTACCTACGAAAATTTATCTGGCGAATCCAGCAAAGCTAATAGGCTGTGCTGATTGTTGCACATGGGTCTGGTGGGCGTCTGGGCTGCCAACACCGGACCTACTAGAATCAATGTTTGCCTCTGCGAGTACAAACTTGAAGATAAAACTGTAGAAGATTGAGTCTGCATGTCAGCCAACAGCTTCTATAAGGTGACTGATTTGCGAATCCTCAGAGTATGCCGAGCATATAACCCACTTCAGCCATGAAGCAAGGGCTTGAATGGTGATTATTTCATGTCCCAGCTATCACCAGAAGAAAGAGGTGCTTGTATGTGACCTGACTCACCTCTATGCATTGAAATGGTGCTAGAGTGCACAAACAGGATCTTACATGGCTGTTGATCCTGACTTATCTACAAAGAAAGCGAGCTAATGACGACTCGTTGATCGCCAATGTATGGTAATCTATTTTGGACTACGAAGCCTGGCTGCGTCAAGATGACCATCAAACCCTCTGATCGGAACGGAAGAGAGTTCGGGTCACTAGAAAGGACATGTAACTCGCTCACCCTGCATGCTGAAGCTAAGACTATCAAGAAACCCAATTTGTATGATAGTAGCTTTAACTAATCGTGGGTTAAAGACTCAATACTGTCTGAATTGAGTCATGTTAAAACCCAGGACAGATTCCATTTGGAAACAGGGTGAGGGATATAAGTCGACTGAATTTTTAAAGTGTCTAAAAGATCTGACAAATCTTTGTCATGGCTGATAGCACATGTACCAGAATGGCGGAATGTGTCTGATATCATGGAGCGGTAGCATTTGATAACTGGAGCCAGCTGTTTCTCCTCGAAAAGCCAGAGAAAAGTTGGCCAGTTGAGGGATTGTGACACTCAGAGGAACAATGTGAATGATATGGTACCAGTCCCTGAAAACATGCCACTTGCCCTCGTAAACCTTCAGAGTAGAGGGCCTTCTTGCTCTCGAGATTCTCTCCGCAATCAAAGATTTAAATTGTTTGTCTTGCAAGGCTGTCTGGACAAGAGCCAAGCTTGAACATAAAGACGGTCCGGACAGGAGTGGAACACCCCTGGCCGCGGTTGCTGGCGAATACTTGTGCTGACTGTAATCTTCCTGGGTAGATCTATCGCCTAGATTGAGTAGATCGGAGACCCAGGAGTTGTTCCATCTGAGAGGGGCAATCAGAACCATCTGACAGTTCTGACCCCTTAACTTCTGGATTAATTTCAGTACCAAGACCGTGGGAGGGTAGGAGAATGACCACAACCCTTCCCAGCTGATTGATCGAACATCCACAACCCAAGCTTCTGGGTCTGGAACCTGTGAGATGAAAGGTGGACAACTTACGATTCCACCTTGTTGCAAAAGATCAATCATCGGACGTCCCCAAAGTGTGTCAATTGGAAGAAAGTCCGATTGATGGAGTGACCATTCTGTGTGAATGACTAGATAGAGTGTCAGCCAAGACATTGAGTCTGCCAAGAATGTGTCGGAATTGTACATTGAGGTGGAGATTGTCGAACCAATGTAGAAACTGCCAGCTCAGATTGCACAGGTCTGGTGATTGGTGTCCCCATGTTTTGAGGCAAGGCACCACCACAAAGTTGTCTGACATAATGAGGGCAGTTTGTAATAAGAGTTGATCCTGCCCGAAATGAAAGGCGTTGATGACAGCCGTTATTTCTGAAAGGTTGATGTGGAAAGGGCTCGCCCCTGGCACCCACGTGCCGCTGACAGTATCGAAGTCCGGCAACAGGTGGGCACCCCAACCGTAGGTACTAGTGGCGGAACATACAGTTATCTCCGCTTGGGGTATCTCCAGAGTAATCCCTGTGGACAGCCCACAGGGGTTGTGCCATTGACTCAAGAATGATCGTATCTCTGGCGTGAGCATGACTGTGGGATCGAAGGGACTTGAAAAGGGCGCAATTACGCTAGCAACGTCCTTTGTAAAGGGCGCATAAAGGGCTGAGCGGGATCAAGTCTGCTGACGCATTGAATAATCCGAGGATCTGCAACTCTCTCGCTAAAATGCGCATCCTGTCGAAAACGGACTCTACGAGTGCAATTATCTGGATGATCGCAAACTCGAGGAAGCCTTACCAGATTCAGATCGGGAGTAATTCCACACCCAGATGGACCAAAATCCGGATTGGACAGAGATCAGACTTTATCCAGTTCACGAGAAAGCCTATATGATGTAAAGTGATATAAGATCGCTTCTGCATTTGAGCAGAGTAGAACTTGACAGATGTTTCTGGAGGATGTCGTCCAAATATACTGCCGACGCCATAGATGAAGTCGAGCGGAACAGGGTGACAACGTAATCCATAACCTTGGTACTAGCCCAAGGGCTTAAGTTGAGGCCAAAAGGTATGACCTGGAACTGATAAACCGAGTCCCAATAAGAACAACTGAGAAATGTACGCGACTCGTGGGATAGGGACGTGAAATGTGCGTCGGTCATATCTAGACTGACAGCATACCCGTCGGATGGTTTGATCACGCCATCGCCACATTGACTTTCAGGGTGGTTGAGGCGGCTCAGGTCGATGAACGGCCTCTGGATAAGAAACAGCCATGAATAAAACCCCAGCTATTGCAGGTTTATTAAGATATAAATATATATATATAAAGGCATCCTTCTCCCGATCTGACGATACATCCATGAAGAGGGGAGAGGAGGTCAGAGGAGGGGATGGATAAATGAAGTCCCAAGTCCCTCCGAAATGACCTGAATCACCCAAATGTTCTAAGGTAATAAAGTGGTTCAGTGGTCCTGAAATTGCAGGTGGCGGCTGCCCACAGGTAGGCAGTCCGCTGGCGGTGGGCAGGGTATATCAACGTCTAGAGTTAGGAGGCGTGAAGGCGGAGAAACTTTGGTTCTTGCCGCCTCTGTATGGTTGCCGTCTAGCTTGATTAGACTGTTGACTCCCAGCATTGGGTTGGGATCTATATTACACATTTGATTATAAGGATCCCTTTTCCCCCAGTCCGGCCATCATCCCTCCGCTGTGTCAGGGGATGATTGTTTCGAAACGCCTGCGAAAGTTGGGCGACGAGTTGGAGGGGCAGTTCCTGAGCTGCCTGCCTCCAAACTTTTTCAATTTTCCCCCAAAGTGTAAAGGTGTCCCAAACTGAGACATCCGTAAAATCCGAGTACGATGGGGCCTGTGCAACGTGGACCACCTACAGACGTCACATCATATCAGGTCGAAGTTGGCAGAAGCAGTCAACGCATTGGTCATAGAATGGTGAGCTGCCCTGTTAACAACTCTAGCAATCCAGGCCTTCACTTCACAAGCGTGGTCATGGCTGGATTTGCCTAATGAAGTCAAGTCTAACAATGAAGACGTATCGACTACGTTTTGGACTAGCTTTGATGTGGCATTTGAGATCAGTACTGAAGGCGTCTGATGGAGTTTTCGTATCAGCTACACTAGAACGTCGCTGAAAGTTAGCTTCCTGAATTTTTTTTTTTTTTTCGACTGGGGAAGAAGCAGGAAGGACATCGTCTCTTCCTCCTCATTCAAGATCTACAGATGCCTGAATTGTGTAGTCTTGAATGGCAGTAGGAGGTTTTGGGCATTCTGAAGTTCCCAACAACCTATAAGTCTTTTATTCTGCGGCCGTGGCGCTAAGCTCAGTCCGGTCCATGATCTGATCTGTGGACGGCTGAAAGTGTTTCGTCACACTCACTGTGTGCTGAGTCATGTTCTGGTCAACTCAGGCATCCATTCGCAGCGGAATTGTCATCATTTTTAATATAAATCTCCATAATGCTTGTGTAGTGCGGCCAGCACTGCGCGCCCATCTACCATTCGCTCAGAGGGAATGTTGGTTCTGGTACAGCTTGCATATCTGTACAGCATACCAGGTGACCTAGATGACGCAATTCTGTCATAATTGATACTTTCACTAAATCTCCCTTGTGGAGAAGCCGTGAACATATGGACGGCCGGCACTGCCGGCTGATTGAACTGGCGAATGGTCGGCCTGAAAGTCCTGTTCTGGTAAAGCTGCCATATCTGGGTAGCGCATACCAAGTGGCATAGATAACTCAATTCCGTCATCTCTGATAATATCACTAATTCTCCCTTGTTTTAAAATCACACCGTCACGTATTTGACGTGACGGGAGGTGTACACCGGCAATACCGACTGATTTGTCTGGTATATGGTCGGCCGGAATGTCGGCGAAGGTCCGGCTACGACCGGCACCTGCCTCTCGAATGGTCTGATTGGATGGAGATTCATCTATAACATCTCTCTCATGGTAGTGATATGTAACCAGTAGTACAGATTGACTGACGGGTACATCACTATAATCTCCGTAAATCCAATGTACAGCCGGTTGCAGGTTGATGCCGGCTGGAAGACCGGTGCCATTTGGGTTTAACGGTCATTGCCGGATGGTCGGCCGGTGCCGATTGATGCCAGCTGGAAGGTCGGCTGCACGACCGGTGCCATTTGGGCTGAACGGTCGTTGCTGGATGGACGGCCGGTGCCGGTTGATGCCAGCTGGAAGGTCGGCTGCACGACCGGTGCCATTTGGGCTGAACGGTCGTTGCCGGATGGACGGCCGGTGCCGGTTGATGCCGGCTGGAAGGTCGGCTGGACGACCGGTGCCATTTGGGCTGAACGGTCGTTGCCGGATGGACGGCCGGTGCCGGATGATGCCGGCTGGAAGGTCGGCTGGACGACCGGTGCCATTTGGGCTGAACAGTCGTTGCCGGGTGTATGGCCGGTGCCTGTTGACACAGGCTGGAAGGTCGGCTGGCCAGCCGGTGCCATTTGGGCTGAACGGCCGGTGCCTGTTGATGCAAGCTGGAAGGTCGGCTGGCCGGCCGGTGCCATTTGGGCTGAACGGACGGTGCCGAATGGACGGCTAGTGCCGGTTGGTGCGTGCTGAAGTGCCGGCTGAGCTGACGGTGTCGGCTGGACGGACGGCTGGACGGCCGGCGAAAGTGCATAATAAAATGGATCCAATTGATCCAGCATAGACTCCATGCGTCCGGACTTACAGGCCCGAAAGCCATGCACGGACCTGCGGTGAAATTTACACCCACTGGGCAGCCTAAACCATGTCAACATAATTTCCTCCATTTCCACATTGCCAACAATGTCGTTGGATGAATGGCCGGTGCCGGTTGATGCCGGCTGGAAGGTCGGCTGGATGACCGGTGCCATTTGGGCTGAACAGTCGTTGCCGGGTGGACGGCCGGTGCCTGTTGACACAGGCTGGAAGGTCGGCTGGCCGGCCGGTGCCATTTGGGCTGAACGGCCGGTGCCTGTTGATGCAAGCTGGAAGGTCGGCTGGCCGTCCGGTGTCATTTGGGCTGAACGGACGGTGCCGGATGGACGGCTAGTGCCGGTTGGTGCCTGCTTAAGTGCCGGCTGAGCTGACGGTGTCGGCTGGACGGCCGGCGAAAGTGCATAATAAAATGGATCCAATTGATCCAGCATAGACTCCATGCGTCCGGACTTACAGGCCCGAAAGCCATGCACGGACCTGCGGTGAAATTTACACCCACTGGGCAGCCTAAACCATGTCAACATAATATCCTCCATTTCCACATTGCCAACACCCATTTTGCCATTCATGCCTTCGTTGTCGACTTTGCTACTGAAACGACAAAAGAAGAGAACAAAGCACAAATTAAAAATTCAGCATATTATTAATTCGATAATACTATAACCGTTACTAACGGAGTAGTCAAATTATTCCGTGCCATGTTAACTCTTAATGACAACACTAGTTATCGCCGTGAGCGTGTTGCAATGGGTCGTTCAAGACGAAGTCTACTGAAACGAAAAAGATGATAAACAAAGCACAATTAGCAATTCAGCACGCTGTTAAGTCGCTATTACCATAACCGTAACTAACGGAGGAACGAAATGATTTAGTGTCGCGTGAACTCGTGACTTCAACACGAATTCCACCATTAAATAGTCGCAACTGGTCGTTCAGAGACTAAGTCTACTGAAACGAAAAAGAAGATAAACAAAGCACAAATTAACAATTCAGCACGCTATTAAGTCGCTATTCCATAACCGTAACTAACGGAGGAAGCGAAATGATTAAGTGTCGCGTGAACTCGTGACTACAACACGAAGTTCGCCATTAAATAGTCGCAACTTGGTCGTTCAAAGACTTTTTTGAAGTCTACTGAAAATGACAAAGAAGATAAATAAAGCACAAATTATCAATGCAGCACGTTATTAAGTCGCTAATATCATAAACGTTACATACGGAATAAGCGAAATTATTGAGTGCTACATGTATTACATGCTAGTACCGCCATAAGCGTGCTTGACCACATTGCAACCTGGTCCGAAGTCTAGAAAAGGTGACAAAGTCACTCAAATCGGAAAATATTGTAAAATAATGTATACAACCTGTAGAGGAATGATTATCCAACACAGTAATTCCAAATGTAACTTCGGATGGTCAGAATTTACACTAAGATGGCTTGAATTCATTGGAGGTCTAATTGTACGTGTTTTCACGTACAGCGAAGCTAAAAAACTAAAGAAGCGACACCTAGCGGGTAGCAAGGGGAGGTAAGGGGCAAGAGTTATTGCCCTTTGCCTATATGACATAGACAGGAAAGACGAATTTTCGTCTTTTGGTAGGGCTGGATTCGCGAGGTAGCAGGCTAATATCCTAAAGTAATGTGATCAGGGAACGTATTCAAAGGAGAAAAAAACGTAATGATTACGCCAAAAGCGTAATGGTTGGCATGTATGTATGTGCATCTACAGTATACATACGTACATACATACAGTACGGATGGTATATATATATATATGTATGTATGTATGTATATATATATATATATATATATATATATATATATATATATATATATTTATATATATATATATTTATATATATATATATATATATATATATATAAATATATATATATATATATATATATATATATATATATATATATATATATATATAGAGCATATATGGTATATATACAGCAGGTATGGTATATATATATATCCTCGTATCCATACAGCAGCGATTCTGGTGCAAATTAATTTCAACATCTAGTCGACACTGCCACAGTCACTTGATGAGGGCAATGCAACAAGTTCACTTTGCCTACAGCTGGTATTCTACTGTTCTCTAAATAACAAGGGTTGTGCCAAATATTGTGCTTGAACTTTTTATAGTAATGGCTTTGCATGACAACTTGAACACTGATTTGATGCTGCAATAGCCACCAGATTACATCACTGACAAAAAATCAAGTGTTTCTACACACTCTCAAAGGGGAAAAAATCATACAGGTGTAATGCTGAAGTTTTGTATTTTCACTGCATGGTACACTTAATTATGTTCATATGCTATCAAAAAAGTTAATGAAATATTAGAAAAAATATGATGTTCTAGAAATATTACTATTGGTAGTATGTGTGTGTATTTTCACTGCATGGTACAAACCTCCATCAGAATATTTTCTGAGCATCTCCACTGTAATGGTGGAGGCTTCAGCACGATCCAGCTTTCTCTGATATTTCTGAAACAGGATTCTCTGCAACTTCAAGATGCTGGGAAGGTAGCGAATTGCCCGCAGATGATGTTCCTATAATACACATTAAAATTTTTTACCATGAACAGTGGCCCTGAACCTTTAATTCGCACTTATAATATTTACCATAACATATTTACTGGAATTAGCAAAATGCTGGCTATGTTCCTATAATGCATGGTAAAAACAAATTATTACCATGTACAGTGGCATTTCTGTTGGAATTAAAGCTTTAATATTTATTTCAATTTAGATGGCAAGGCTGAACTGTATCTGCAGAAAACTAAAGTACTGAACAATCAAAGTTGTTATTTTTAACCCTTACATATGATAGCATTCGAAATCGGATCTTGAGATGTTAGAGGAGGCAAATGAGTGGCATGAAAAAAACTGCTGTCAAAGTTAGAAAGCATGGTTGCACAGTCCAAGGTTTTTATAAAGACTTTTCATAGATTTAGATATTAAGGACTTTTACATGTTTTCAGCGAGTATGTATTTCATACTTAAATTTTTAATTATCTCCAAATATTGCTTTGTTTATCACTGCATAGAATGATAGCAATATTGCGAAAAATACCCACAAATAATAATCACTCCAAAACAGCAAAAGGATGCTACTCCACCCGGAAACTATTCAAGATTATTTGTGTATCATTTAAAACATTTAATATTATCCCATTTTATTTGTGTAATAGTATTAAAAAATTTGCAAATACCGGTAAAAAAAATTTGTAAATGCAAAATGTGATACATATTAATTTTGAGCAATTTGTACTTTTGCAAATAAATATATTCTAAGAGTGTTTGCTAAATGTTTTTGGCAATTCAAGACCTTTCAAGGATTTTACTAAGGCGGTAAGAACCATTCTTAGGTTTGAAAATAAACTTGCACAAGTGAAGATATTGATATTGTGTGTCCAGTGTAAAGTTACTGAAAATCAAGTTTTCACATTGTTGGATGGTTGACTTTTTGCTGAACATGGTCATGGAACCAGAACAAATTTTGTGGCCTAAAGAACCATTTACCACCAACATAAATCAAATCTAGAACATTTTATGTCCTTCTGCAATTTTAGTTACCTGTCTTTAGATTCATACTTTCATTGTCAGATTGTCTAAGATAACACATTTAAAAACACTTAAAAAAAGTATGCATATGGCAGATTATGGCTATTTATATTTATACTAACATTGTCAAACTGTCTAAGATAACACTTCTAAAGAATTTTTTTTTTTTTAAATGGGTTTAACGCCAATTTTCAGCACACGATAGGCTATACATGGCGGCCAGTATTATTGGTGGAGGAAGAACCCGAGGTAAACCCCCGGATAGAACCTCCGACCCACGAGAAGCTACTGGCAAGCTTTCTCATACAACTACATTAGCCGAATCTGACTCGAACCCACACAGACTGAGGTGAGACGGCATTGATCCGTTACAGAGAGTGCTTTAGACCACTCGGGGCCCTCACACTTCTAAAGAAACTCACAAAGTATGCATATGGCTATATATATCTATACGAACATTGTCAAACTTTCTAAGATAACACTGCATTGCCATTTCTTGAATCTTTTGATCTGTAAGTGGAATGGTACATGCAATGCAAACCCATTAGAATACCCTGTTGTTTAAATCAGGATAAAAGCATATAATGGCTCTAACTGTCTTTCTTTCTGCATTCATTCCATCTTCCCATTTCTGCAGAATGTTTTCCTTTTTGTATACTCTGACATTTTTCAGTTAAGATCCTCAAACTATCCTTTTTTATCGAGTCAAAGTACTTTTAACATTTTTTTCGAACATGAGGTCTTTTTTCTCTTATCAACATACTGAATGTTTTTGCAAGAACTCGTTTCTATGTTGCCATCTATATCACTGTTAAAATAATCTGCAGCATTTAACTAAAATGCCATCTGTTTATAAAGGAAGTGATTTTGACATGTGATTCACTGGTCATAGTCTGGTACCCTGCTGAGTTTACATTTCTATGGGAGAGAAACCATTACAAGGCTGTCATAAAGATTTTATGTCATGCATATCTTTTGATGAACCAAACCATTCATCATGGCTGTTAGTTATTGTAATCTTGATAAATATCATCAGCAATAACAGCCAATAAATATCAAAGAGAAAAATTCAACATCTAATATAAGCCAAAAATGATGTCACACCATTTTTGTGCTTAATTGCATTTGTCAATACTGATATTGTAATCTTAACAATTATCAGCAATAATAATAGCCAGCAGTTATCAAAATGAGGATCACATGGCAGTAAGGATAATTTGATTACTTAACACTTTGCATATCATAAGTCTGATTTGTTTATCAGCATACTGGGAAAAAATGTGGCCATATAATTTTACATTTTTCACACTAATATACTTGACACTGATCACATGAGAGGGGTGGCCATCCTTGAGAGTTACTTTTGAACACAAACTTGTTGCATAAAATGTGGGCGTCTGCTTTTTGGGGTGCCATTCAAGAGAGGTACAAATGTGACAGATCCCATCTATATTTCTCTATGACTCCTACATCCTTTTCACCTTTTTAACTGATATGAAATGTTCCTAAATTTGCCAAGAAAATGAAATACCTCTTTTAGGAAAAGATCTAGAATCTTGTGTTGTCCCTGATTTATCTTTTTAGCCTTCATCTGAAACTCAAATTAATGATGTAGGTGTTCCATGATAATCCGTGATCTGTAGCGCCACATGGATGGAATTTCTTGCATCATTTCAAGAGGAATATTCTCTTGTGGTTGGGCAATCTCATACAAAAGGCACAGGAGTGGATCTGAACCTGTAATTTATTGTATTGGAGTCATGATAGCATACAAATTAGGATTAGATAAAATCCTGTTTGACTTGCATTGGGGTTTCACATGCAAAAGGCATATGTATGTAGTGGATCTGAACCTGTAATTTATTGTATTGGAGACATGCTAACATAAATTAAGACTGGTTCAATTGAAGAATGCTACTGAAAATATGCAGTAAATGGAAAAACTTATTTACATTTAAAACTTGTAGTTTTCTCTCTACAAGAAATTTCTGATAAATCTAAATATACAAATACAATCTTATCAATGTATAAATTTTCCACATGTGATTGATACAAAATTATTCAATTACATGTACATACAATGCCTCATGGAACATATCTAAATGGGACAGTATCAAATTATTTCCAGTTTAGCTTGACAACAGAATGAATACTGAAATATTTCTTATGGCACTAATCCATGCACAAATTTCAATATGTATAATAAGAAAAGATATCTTACTGCCTGTATGCAATTATAAACTTCAGGACAATAAATTTTACAACCTTTCACTCATTATTATAAATGTCATAATTCCCAGATCTCCTGGGAAATTACAGGTCTTTAATCATGATTAAAAACGTACTGGCATTTTGGAAAAATTACTCTTTTAGCTGAATAAACAATAATCTGTTAATTGTGTCTTAGCTTAACATGTTCCTGATCCATGTTAGAACATTGTTCTGTGCTGATAATCCCTTTCAAAGTCTGTTATTTAATGGAGCATATGCATAGCTATCAAAGCCAGCTTGACTGAGTTGGGAAACTGTTCTTTAAGGTTGTTATGCACAATTTTCTACTGGTTTAATGTTTCCTGGATATCTTTGCTCCAATAATAAAATATTTCCCTGACATTAACTCGGATAAAGTTTCACTTTTGTGAATCGGCGATTTGTGCGTTACTATGCTAGATTTCAGACCAGTTCCATAATGCTGTATTAGGGTTTTAAGCCCATCAAAGCTTGTTCAAAAATAGCAATTATAATCAAATAAATATCCTTACAGTTTAATTTCCTTTAGGAATGTTATTTATTCAAGTTATTTTAACCATTAATTAAAAGTGCTATAAAGTTTTGTAACACATCACCACTCATAGTTTGAGAAAATAAAATAAAACTAAACTCTGCTTTTATAATGTCTATATTTTAATTAGGCTTGGTATTCTCTAGTTAATTTCAAAATACTGCTGTTAACTGGCAACATGTCTGTTTTTGTCCATTCAGCATGTACATCAGACTTGTATTCAACATTGTGTTTGGGTTCAAAATCACTTATTGGTATTTCCAGTAACATTTTCCATTCTCTGCTAATATGATACATAAATTACTGTCATTATCATCAGCCAATATTTGTAGAATGAAATCATCATCTGAAAGTCAGCCATCACATTAACCCCTAACACTGAATTTATGAGGCAGGAGGATGTAGCCTACTGCCAAGCTCTGTACCATCGAGGTCATGTATGTGACACAAAAGTGGGAGGTATTATAGAACGGCAGACAGATTTAGTTCTACAATGATCCAAATAATCCAGACATTTTTGTTGCATTACAAAATACAGAAGAAAAAAACCAAAATTGTTATACCCGGTTTATTTTTCTCCACCTAAAGTTGCCCATAGTTGGAATACAATTTTGTATCCAGATTTTAGACTTTATGGCCTCAGATCTAAGGCAGACCGGTCTGAAGTGCACACAGACACAAAAAATAAAAAACTCCAACATTTTACCTTCTGCTCATGCGTGAGCAAAATAACCAATGAAAAACATTGTTTTTAGTACCACTAGGCATTGGGCTAATGGAAAATTGCTTGGAAGTCAATGTGTTAGGATGTATTCAGAAACTGTCCCCAAAATGTGTTTCCTACTTGCATTTCATGCTAAAATAGCATAAACCTCCAGGGGTTAATGTGTTAAGCAAAGTAAAACTTCTCAGATGAATGCAAAGTGAAAACTATGATATCTTTACAGTGTATGAATATTTGGGAAATATAATGGAAGGGGTATGTAAAAAAATATCACTAAATTGTTTAAAACTAGAGAATGAACTTGCCATGCTATGCCACACCACTTTGAAAATTAAATGGTCTCTACCAAATAAAGACCTGACTTCAGTATATATTTGCTGAAATCAAAACAGAGGCCATTGTCAACTTTGTTATAAGATGTCAATTTCAGCTTTGGAAAGCTGCGTTTATTGTATGAAGCCATCTGACTTAGCATGTTGTACTTAACATTGGTCTTGCCATTAGCAATGGCAGTTTGATATCTGTTTCTAATTAATCTGAACTCAACTTATTACTGAAATTAATATTAATATGGAAACAAATGTCAAATCTCAGATGTTCAGAGACTCTGAGTTCCAACAAATTTAGGACATTCTGCATGTATGTATTGTCCCCACATGTATCCTTTTAATTGCTTATTTTTTTAGTAGACAAAATAAAATATTTTTTTTTAATCATCATTGAAAAAAATAAATCATATGGAAATGATGTCCTTAACCTAATCGTAATGAATTTGATAGAGTTCTTATATTGCTTTGATGCAAAGTATGCAGGTTCTTAATTGTGACTGTTGGAAAATTTAGTTATTGTGAAGAAAAACAAATGTAAGCTCATTTCCTAGACTAGTGTTTGGCATGTTTCTGTATGTGACAATTTATAGACTCGCATACATATTTGACTTTGGAGCAAGAGGTTGCGAATTCAATCCTATTGGCAGGAAAATTTCCTTTTCTTTTCCTCTGATGCTATAATGTCTAGTACAGTATTGCTTTTTTCTTACTACTTATGAACATTTCTAGCTATCAGTTTCTGTACATGTTGTTTTTGTTGTTGTTATAGGGTTTGATGCCATTTTTCAGCACAAGATAGGCTATACATGACGGTCAGTATTAATGATGGTAGAAGAACCTTGGAAACCCCCAAAAAGAACCACCAACCTATGAGAAGCTACCAGCAAGATTTCTCACATACCCACATTTGCTGAGCCGGAGACTTGAACCCACACCGATAGAGGTGAGATGGCAGTGATCTGTAACGATGAGTGCTTTTGACCACTCGGCCACTAGGGGATCCCTAGTTTTTGTACATGTTGATTTATAATCAGTTGATTTATAATATTTTAATTCTGAAGATTGGCTAAAAGTGTTGACCTGTCTAGCATTGAAAAAGAAAAATTTAGTTAATGTCAAGAAGCATTTTAGCATCATCAATGAAACTCACATTGGTAAAAACTTCTTCACAACATAAGCAGAATTATGAAAAACTTTCATGGCAGGAACATCTTTTGACTTGGTGTGAACAATGAAACTGCTAACTTAAAAGAGCTAGGCAATCAATATATTATATTGTTACCAAAGCATGCACAAATATACAAGAATATGTTTCTAAAAACGTTTTTTTCTTTACATGTGACTAATACAATAACTTGCACAGTAATGATCTGGATTCCATATTTTCATGACAGAGTCAGGAACTTTACTTAAACAGTTGGGACCTCGAGTGGGTGAGTGATTTAAAGCGCTTTCCATTACTGATCACTGCCATCTCACCTCTGTATGTGTGGGTTCAAGTCTCAGATTCGCTAATGTGGGTATGTGAGAAAGCTTGCCAGTAGCTTCTCATGGGTTGGTGGTTCTTTCCGGGATTTTCCCCATCTTGTGCTGAAAAACCCTACAACAGCAACAACAACAAAAACAGTTAATGGATCTTGCAATGCTGCAGATCAGGTTCATCTCATTGTATGCAAACGGAAAATGAACAGAATGCTCAAGTTTACTTAGTGATATAAATATATAGGTATCCATTCATTTACAGTATTTTCATGCAAACAACTGGGTATATGTTCATCCTGGTTCAAGTCAGTTTTGAGATTTTTTATATTGTTGCTTAAAATTTATGCAGGTAAACTGTAAAATGCAAACATTAATGTTGATACAATATAGTTCTACAGAAAGATAGCCTAATGATCAAGTGCTGTAGGTCTCATTGTAAATAAAAGTGGTCATTGGATGCGAGTCCATGAGAAAGCATGGTGTGCCAAGCTATTTTTAACAAGATGCTGCAGTAACTCTGAAAGGATGCATAAAAAGATGGACATTTGTTTTTCTTAATCCTCTCCACACCCACCAAAGAGCTTGGATGAAAAACTGTGTGAGATGTACTCTAGTTGAAAAAGGTCCTATTATTTTCACAGATGTGTCATTATTCATTTCAATACATTATATGTAGCGACCATAAAATCCAACTAAAATATCTGTACCCATGTACAAAATGTAATTAAACCTAAATATCAGTACCCATCAAACAAAATGGAAATGACATCTAAATATCAGTTCCCATTTAATCAAATGCCCACCTATTATCAATACCATGGAACACAATGGAATTAACATAAAAATATCAGTACCTATTGAACAAATGGAATTGACACCTAAATATTGGTTCCCACTTATTCGAATTCACACCTAAATATCAATACCCATAGAACAAAATGGAATTCACACTTAAATATCAGTAACCATGTAACAAACTGGAATTTACACCTAAATATCAGTAACCATGTAACAAAATGGAATTTACACCTACATATCAGTAACCGTGTAACAAAATGGAATTTACACCTAAATATCAGTAACCATGAAACAAAATGGAATTTACACCTAAATATCAGTTCTCATGTAACATAATGGAATTTACACCTAAATATCAGTAACCATGTAACAAAATGGAATTTACACCTAAATATCAGTAACCATGAAACAAAATGGAATTTACACCTAAATATCAGTAACCATGAAACAAACTGGAATTTACACCTAAATATCAGTAACCATGTAATTACACCTAAATATCAGTTCTCATGTAACATAATGGAATTTACACCTAAATATCAGTAACCATGTAACAAAATGGAATTTACACCTAAATATCAGTAACCATGAAACAAAATGGAATTTACACCTAAATATCAGTAACCATGTAACAAAATGGAATTTACACCTAAATATCAGTAACCATGTAACAAAATGGAATTTACACCTAAATATCAGTAACCATGTAACAAAATGGAATTTACACCTAAATATCAATAACCGTCAAACAAAATGGAATTTACACCTAAATATCAGTTCTCATGTAACATAATGGAATTTACACCTAAATATCAGTAACCATGTAACAAAATGGAATTTACACCTAAATATCAGTAACCATGAAACAAAATGGAATTTACACCTAAATATCAGTAACCATGTAACAAAATGGAATTTACACCTAAATATCAGTAACCATGTAACAAAATGGAATTTACACCTAAATATCAGTAACCATGTAACAAAATGGAATTTACACCTAAATATCAATAACCGTCAAACAAAATGGAATTTACACCTAAATATCAGTAACCGTGTAACAAAATGGAATTTACACCTAAATATCAGTAACCATAAAACAAAATGGAATTTACACCTAAATATCAATACCCATAGAACAAAATGGAATTTAAACCTAAATATCAGTAACCATGTAACAAAACAGAATTTACACCTAAATATCAGTAACCATGAAACAAAATGGAATTTACACCTAAATATCAGTAACCATGTAACAAAATGGAATTTACACCTAAACATCAGTAACCATATAATAAAATGGAATTCACACACTGTTGGACTGGGGAAACCCCAACCCCAAGATCAAAACTGATGGGCAGGAACAAGAATTGTCCAAGTTTCTGGATAGAAATTCTGAACCTCAAGTGAGTTATTCCTCTCCCACCACTTCAATGTACATCAAGAAAAGCTTACATTGATAAGATGAGCCTGTACTTAAGCAGCATATGAAATCCTAATTTTCAGTACAACTGATATCTCAGAAGTTCACATCAAACAAGCTGGAACTGTCCAGTCTTCAAAGAATGGACACTGGCTTTATGTGAAGTTAACATGTGAGGGACTGAAAGTGTTTTGTTCTCATTCACCTCTTGCACCATGGAAATAATAAACTGCACATTTAAATGCCTTTAAAAGACTTGAAATGATTTTATTTTTATATTAACTCTGTTGTAAGACAAAGATTTTTTTAGAACTATTCATAAAAAGTACTAGTGTGCAAGCTCTGTGTTAAATACATATGAGACAAAATCTCACTAGGCTTAAGCATATGAGACAAAATCTCACTATGCTTATGCACATGAGACAAAATCACACTAGGCTTATGCACATGAGACAAAATCACACTATGCTTATACATGAGACAAAATCTCACTATGCTTATGCACATGAGACAAAATCACACTATGCTTATACATGAGATAAAATCACACTAGGCTTATTCACATGAGACAAAATCACACTATGCTTATACATGAGACAAAATCTCACTATGCTTATGCACATGAGACAAAACCACACCATGCTAAGCATTTGATACACAATTAGAAAACATATACCTGTTATAGCTACACATAACACCTACACATAACACCTAAAGCACCTCCTTGAGCACAAGCCTTAAACTGAGGCAGGTATGTCATCCTCAGGTCTCTCTCTGGAACTTATGAGGTCAAGGTCACAAGATCAATTAACATTATACTTATTTTTCCATATACAATTTGCTCCAACAAATATATTTTTAAAAATTTGGAATGGTGTTGATTTAGAATCATTCAGAAGAACACAGTTTTTTGAAGACATTTGCAAATTAAAACTTAAACTTGAAATCTGTTATGGAACACATATATACCACAATGATATTAATACCAAACCTAATCAGATTTGTGATTTTTGGGTTTAATGACATTTTTCAGACCATGATATGCTTTACATGGCAACCAGTATATTTTGACAGATAAATAACCAAAGGAAAACCCCAGGAAAAATTACCAACCCCTAAAGAGCTACTGGCAAGCTCACAAACATACCCTGGTTGAGCAGACTTTAACCCACACAGATAATGGTGAGATATGAGTGATTGATTGGTAAAGGTGACTGCCTTAGTCTTAGACTACACAGATACTTGGTACCCCAACTTAAGGAAACATATAAATGGATGGACAAGTGTAACACTGCATGCTTCTATTTATGATACTGTCATTTTGTGGAAATGTGGTCCTAAAATTAAAGTTTTGAATTTTTTTTAGAAAGATCTTTGAGAAATAATATACTTTTATTATTCTGACTAAAATAAAACCAGATTCAGCCAAACAAAAAGATATGCTGTGAATGTTTTGGTACCCAGTGATCTGCCATCCTATTTTCAGCAAGATAGAATTCAAAATCTTACACAGTGTCTTCATTTTTAACGAATCATATTTCTAAATTTGTAATTCAACTCAGACTTAAACATTGTAAGCAAAATGATAGCCTTTTTTAACAATAATTGTTTAAGAAGACAAAGACAATAAAAGGGCTGCATTAGAAATAGATAATTGGCTTAATTTGGTGAACAGCATGACTTGGTTAAAAAGTATAATTATAGAAACACATAAGAAAAAAAAGTAATTCTTTCATGCAAATTTGCTTACAATAGCATTAAAACTAAGTCTAGAAACGGGCAAGTCTTCAGGACCTCCATGGGCATCAAAGTGTTTACATATTGCAGCTGCACGGTAGAATCGAGGATGTGTTCCCCGCAACCCAGATGCAAACTTAGCTGCATAAACTCCACTCAGGTATGGATCCTCACCGTATGTCTCCTATAAAATAGTAAACCTGACTACTAAGGACACCTTTTCATTGCAACCAATAAGTAGTTACTGCCTGGAAAATTATCCCAATTGATATACTGTTGACCTGAAGCAGATATTTTGTACAGCTAAAATATTACTGGCAGTCAACTAAAGCTACTTTCAAGGGACACAATTTTATGCATGCAAGCTTCATAAAAGACTCAAAAGAGTAACAATAATTTTTGTGTGGGATTTTACTTTGACAAACTTGATGAAATAACCAAAATTAAATCTACAGTAAAATGTTTTGATTCAATAACATTTTAAAAATATGAGCTCTAATTAAAAACTAAATACCGTAGTTATTCTAATAGAAGCACCCTTCTAATGAACGTTTTCCTTTTTTTCCCACATAAAAAAAATTAATATATGTACATTATGAATGCTTATAGATCCATATATATCTATTATGATATGTCCAAATAATAAAACAGTAAATGAGAAACACAATGATTGCTAGAAATATCAAAACAATTTACAAATGTTTTCAGTCAGACAATGATGAATAGTATTTAATGTTCCCCCTCCTTTTGAAAATTGCACTGCCCCCAAGACAGCTATTACAATAACTATGGTATATAATGTGCTGGTAAAAATAATTAAGTTTACATATATTTTACAGGATTCTTTTCAATGTGAAATGTTTTCTTCTTGAAACTGATGATCTCTTTATATCTTTTATAGTTTTCATTAGTAATGAAACAGTGTGACATCAAGACTCAAAATATAAAAAGAATGTAGACGATATGATATTCCTTTCTAAAATTAAAATCTCTTAAATAAATCCAGACAAAAATATCACTAAGCAGCTTTAAATAATAGGAAACATTTCAAAAAAGTAATTGGGTCAGAATATATATATATATATATATATATATATATATATATATATATATATATATATATATATATATATATATATATATATTTTTTTGTTACATCTGGTGAATCAGATGGCATCTAACACTGCATTGCTTCATTTTCACATTGACTTGTAAAACTTCCAATATAATGTACATACTCAATATATTTTAGTCCAAGAAATTTAATTTTGAGAATATGTTTTATAACCATCTAAGTGTAAGTAAATAATTCCATAATATTTTCACATAATAATCAGCAACTTATTGTTCTTAAAAAAGCAAATATGGATGGCCAGGCCTTGAATTTAACACAAATTTCCTGGTAGCCAGACGGACTAGTGTACTGAGAAATTTACTAGCCCTGCCAAACATTTACTAGCCCTGTCCCCAAAACAATGTCACACACTCGTATTGAGATTAACAACAATTTTATTTCATACATAGCATTATCATATAAAATGTAGAAGTACAGAAGTATAAATTCTACTTTAAATCATCAATAAATTCACATTTCTTGTTTATCAAGATAATCTGGATCCAATTCCAGAAAGGGATCCAGGTGTCCTTTCTCGTCCTCCACCTACACTCTGGGTCCAAATGGGGTTTGTCCTGGTCTCCTTATCGGTCTCCCTGAAACATTCCACAAATGTATTGCTGATAATGGATCATATGTTGGAATGTCATTTGTATGAAACATGATGAAGAGTAGATCGGACAGAACCCAATGTCGCAAACAAGATCTCCAGTCACTCTTCACCATTTTCATCTCTGAGAAACCCCTTTCAGCATCAGCAGAGTGGGCGGGGATTGTCAGGATGAGGTCAATCAATGCCAGAATATTCTTGCAGTCTGCAGCATATGATTGTACAACTGGGGGCCAAGTCAAAGCATCAATATCTTTGTAACTGCAAGATAACATAATGAATTTTGCTTGTTTACGGAGGCTGAACACCTATAAAACGCCACATTTTGCCTGTCTTATAAGGCGGGAATTGTGCCTCGTTTTGAAATATGAGATGTTACAGTATAACTGACGCGAATTATTTGAAGTCAGAAAAGGAATGACACAGTGTCCTTTATGTAAAAAGAGTCCCAGCAAGAAACCCGTTTAAAAACACGTGCATTTGCTCCCCCCCCCCCCTTCCATCAAATGGCTTCTTCCTAATAAAGACTTGACTTCAGTGGATGTTCTGCACGATCAAAGCAGTGGCTAAAGTAAACACTGTTATAAAATATTAACATCAAAAGATAATGTTAGTTTCAACTTGGAGAATGTGTGCTCCCATAAAACGAAGCCAGCTGACTCGGAGCGTTGTATTTAACTCAGACACGAGCTTGATGTGAATGAAAAAGAAAACAATAATCAAAAGGAACAAAATCATACATAGCAACAAAAATACCAAAATATTCCTGAGATATTTTTCTAAGGTATTTTTGTCACTCAGTATGATTTGTTTCTTTAGATTTTGTTCCTCCTTCACAATCAAGAGCGCATCGAACACTTGTGGTATTTAACAGCTCCAATTACGGTCTCATCATTCGAACCTCAGTGTATTGTTGAAATTAATAATAAGCGTGAATATTTTCAATCTTAGATGCCCATGTGAGATTTTAATTCCCTTCAAATGCTTGGATATCTCCACGTGTATTCAATTATTTGTTCAATCGTTTTATGGGGAAAAATATAAAAGCTATTCTTATTATCATTGAAAAAGTAGTTGCTTGGAAAATGATGTGTCAGTAATGTTATCATAATAAATTGATCTAATTCTTCTAATTATTTTGATGCAAACGTAAAATATGAGTTACCCGTTTGTGACTCGGAGCAAGCAAAAAAAATTCCTTTAAGAAACAAACATGTAAGCTAATTTCTTTGAATAGTTGATGCTATGTCCTTTTGTGTGGTGTAACGTTTCGTAATTTGTTACTGTGGTCGCGTGAATAAAGCGTGATACCACTTAATTCGCTATCAGATTAATAGGGATCAATTTCCAAACTGTCTTTGTTAATGACAGAACCTAAATTGGCGCTGTTAAGTGAAACGCACATAATCAGATGGCTTCTTGTAATAGAAACACATTTCCGAGGCAGAAATTAACTTCATCTTCACATGATAATATTTTATGACTGCGTTTACAACGGTCACTGCGTTGATTCTAAATAATATCGGCCGAAGTCACGTCTTTATTAGGGTATTGAGTAAACAAACTCCGACTGTTGATAACCAAAAACTTACTAGCCCATCGGACTATTAACATTATGAAAGTTACTAGCCCGACGGGAAATCTACTAGCCTCGGGCTAGCAGACTACCGCTAATTTCGAGCCCTGATGGCATAAGTCATTTTATTACATCACCTGATTTCTTCCCCACAATGGATGTCTCATAATGTTAATGACTGGACTGAAACAGGCTAGGCCTGAGTGTTCCACATAGCTCTTTTTGCTCACAAAATCATTGTGCTTGGCTCTGACCTCTACAGATATTGCTTCAGCAACTTCATTTATCAAACTGGGACTGGAAATACAATATATAAGTACTATGAAAATGTTTCGTGCATGCACTTAACATACTATTCTTACATTTCACATATTCATACATTTCATATTATTACAACATTTCATTATATTACAACATTTCATATGAATACATTTCATAATATTCTAGCATTTAATATTATTCTTACAACTCATATAATAATTGCATTCCATACATTTTTTATATTCCATATTACATTCCATACTATTCTTATATCCATACTATTCTTATATTCCATATTATTCTTACATTTCATATAATTATTATAATTCATGTTATTCCTACATTCCATACTATTCCTGCATTTCACACTTATTACATTCATACTATTCTTACATTCCATACTATTCCTGCATTTCACACTTATTACATTCATACTATTCTTACATTCCATACTATTCCTGCATTTCACACTTATTACATTCATGCTATTCTTGCATTCCATCATATTCTTACATAATCTTGAGAAAAAGAAAACACCACTCAATATAAGCATTTGAACATTGTTAAATAAAAGAGATAGTAGATAGAAGTTACAAACAAAAGTTACCACATATCATTGCCTTGAAATTTTTTTAAAAGTCATCTGTATTAAAAATTATTGACAAGTTTGAGAACAGTGGCATTTAAGATTTTACTACATATATAAAATGCAAAGCATGATTGTTTCAGAATAGTATTTGAGTGGGATTCATTCTTTAAGGTGATTCAACATATGAACATAAGTCATTCTGGAGTGTGGAACTCAAGGTGGCTGAGTGTTTTAAGACATTCACCTTAATCAATTACAGCCATCTAACCTATGTCTATGTGGGTTCGATAATCAGGCCAGGCCAATGTGGGTATGTGAAAAAGCTTGCCAGTAGAATGTAAGTTTTTCTTGGGGATTTCATGGGATCTATGAAACTTGTATACATCTTTATATTTAATGTCAGAATGATTGTGGTTATGTGTGGGTTTCCACATAGGTGTATATGTATGGTGATGATATATAACAATACTAAGTCTACCAATTCCTTTTTTGTTTATAAGTGTATTAAATGCATTAAAGATTTTATTCTGATTTGATGATATATAACAATACTAAGTCTGGTAGACTTGGTAATTCCTTTTTTGTTTATAAGTAAATGCATTAAAGATTTTATTCAGATTTGAATTTCAAATAATTTTCAATCGGCTTATATGAAAAGATATCTGATAAACACTTTTTGAAAATATGCCATGCATGGAATGTCTTTAATCCTTTTTGAATTACTTCTGCTCATACACAGTGTTACAACTCTTTATGCATGTACTGCAGGGACAAACTTAGAGACTTAATCCTGTTTTGTATCTTATATGTTTTCAGCATGTTTTTATGTTTTCCAATTTCATTGTTTTTTATCATTTGTTTTTCTGTAGTGTAGTCATATCATTATTGATGGTGTAAAGCGCTTACAGCTTTGAAAGATTAGGCGCTATACAAAGTCCTCATTATTATTATTATTATTATTATTATTATTATTATTATTATTATTATGTACTGAGTAACAAAAAAGAGCAAAACAAACAAGTTTTAAAAAATAACAAATAATTTCAACCAATAATTTTTTTTTCTAAGTTAAAAGTGAAAATCTATGAGGAACTTATTATAATGTAAACCAACTCCCAAATAATCCTAAATGTTCTATCACTAGTACACAACTATGGAATATTGTGAATAAATTACAAGTCTTGAATATTCTGATGTACCAACTATCTTCAATGAGTTGATGTATCAAAAGTCTTGATGTACCAAAAGTCTTGATGTACCAAAAGTCTTGATGTACCAAAATTTCATCTTCTAGAATGTCTTTGAGTGAGTCCTCAATAATTTCAAATTACATGTACATGTAGTTTTAGTCTGAAAAGTCAATTACCACTTTGGTATTACAGTAAATAATTGAAATTAATGATTCCTGTCAAATTATATCCAAACACAACTAAAAGTGATTCCACTGACAAAACTTAAAGTAGGAATTATTTTGTCGACTTCATCTTATATAAACAACTAAACCGAAATAAAATGACCAGAATGTGGGTCACAAGTTCAAACCCAAAACATCTGAAGTTTTTAAATAAGGCTAGACCTTGAACTCAAATATCAGTAAACCAACTTATTTGTAACTTTAAACATGACAAAAAAAGTGTGAATAGTCAGGTCTGCCAAACGTTTAACCTCAATTTTTGGAGAAAGGTCAAGCACACAAACAAATAAAAATAATATAATCCACCTCGATAAACTTCCAACACTGAAGCTATCCAACTATGCTGACAAGATCAGTGAGTGAAATTAGCAATTACATTGTCTTGCCCTGCTTACACCAATTCAGTTTTGTGATTATAGGCAGTATTACTGTAAATATACTAATGGAACCAATATGCAAAGAAGAAAAATATGGAAAAATGAAATTTTCACTTATAATTTTCCACATGTTGATTTCAGGAGTGAGAGGAGGGATTGTACACCCACCTAAACTCAGAAGGAAAAACACCTCCCACGAGGGTGATTCACATGAATGGAAGCACAGTTTTGCAACCACTTGTATGACCCACTCCCAGAGGTCTCGCCAGGATTCCCATGAGGGACATGATTGAAAGCCTTACTGAAGTCAAGAATAGCAAGGTCTTACTGCTTGCCTCTGTGTAAAGATTTGGCGAGCTCATGAACTAGGGTTATGAGCTGTGTTTCACAGAGTCATTTGGCATGGAAACCATGCAGGCAGTCTGTTAGACTGCTATAGCAATCTTGATGTTTCATCATGTTGCTGACTATGATGTGTTCAAGTATTTTATAACAGATACATGTAAGGGAGACAGGTCTATAAATGCTGGCATTGAATCTTTCTCCATGTTTTAAGATAGCTGTAATGTTTGCTGTTTTTCACACATTCATAACTATTTGAGAGGTACTTCTGGTAAATAATAATTCAAGCATGGTGCACACTCTTCTGCTAGGTCTTTCAGGATCCTTACTGGAATCATGTTTGGTCCTGTCACTTTCTGTGGGTTAATTTTCCGCAACAAGCTGTACACGCCTTCTTCAGTAACTTGGATGTCAGGCATTGGTGGTAACAGTCATCATGTAGCTTGTTAGATCACATTTTTTCTCTTGTGTGATGACTGCCACACCAAAGTTTTCTCTATGAAAAGGATTTGAAGTAGTTCCAAAATCACTTCTGCTTGTTTGGTTCTTTTTTCTTGATTCGGATTACCAACTTTTATAAAGTTTTCAATATGTCTCCAGTAGGTCATTTTAAGTGTTGTGATCTTGCTTTTTTATATGCTTTCCAAGCTTTGTTTTTCCTGTTGTTTTCTGTCTTGCAAACAATTTGCTTCGTCTTCTGTGTTGGGCTCTAATAGATTTGTCTATCCATGGCTTGTTTGATTTGCATCCAGACAATGTCTTAGATGGCATAAATTTATCCAATAACCATTTGATGTTCACCTCAAACATTTTCCATGTGTCATTTGCAGAAAGGTTATTTGTTTCATATATGAATGATTCTTGTGATGACTTCAATTCTTCATATAACTGGCCATAGTCTGCATTCCTGTACTAGAAGACTTTACGAGCTGCTTTCTTCACTTTCATTTGTCGTAGGGTGGACTCAATTTCAATTTCTTCATGGTCAGCAATTCCTGGTAAAACATCACACATGTTGTTTGTGAAGAACAGATCATGCTGATTTGAAGTAAATTCAGTTACACATGTTGCTGCATCCACAACCTGTTCCAGAAATGAGCCCTTTATGATATTTAGTAGCTGTTGGAATTGGGCTATGTTAGTAGCTTGTGGTAGTGGAACTCAACTCATTCTTGGGTGTTTATATTTTAGGGTTGCATTATGGGATTTGCTGGTGATGAGTAACTAGTGTTGATTAACAGAGAATACCTTAAATTTTAAATACAAAATAGTTTGAGCAAGTATACTATCATATTGTTTTAGTATATGTTCCCAAACATTAAATGATGTTGGTTTATATGACCTGACCTGATTTTGTGGATTTGTTGAAAAGAGTTGTGAGCATAAACAGGAAAGGACTGACCCCCCCCCCCCCCCCTTTAATGCAATTGTCTGTGTTAACTGATATAAAATCTGTATGTATGGTTTTCATGTTTGCTCCCTATGTCTCATATTTTCTGGTACATTTTGATGAACTCTTTGATTGTAAGAACGTCGTCCAATTTTCTTCTGGTCTCTCTAAACACCCCAAGAACACTCCAGTATTGCATATATATTTGCACCTAATCTCGCAAAAACGTACACAGAAGCAGAAAAAAAATAACAGAAAACAAACATTCGGTCATTGTTACTATCAATTATTTATAGTATTGGTTGATGGCCTTATTTCTGATAGTCTACGGAAACAAACTCTTATGCATCAAATCTCTTTTAAAATATTATATTTTTTTTAACACAATTTCCTCATTAAATGGCAATGCACCATACTTTTCATTTATTTTAAATGTGTCTGTACTATGTTAATAATTGTCTAAATCAAGGAATGGAAGAATAGTTAAATTGTTATTGAGATAAACAAATAATTTTACATACAATAAATTTGCTATTTTGTTTCAATTATTTAACGACTTATTTGTGGCATTGCTAATAATTATTTATAAACGTTGATAAATATTCACGTTACTGTACCGGAACACTCTTCGTCAAAACGGGAGTTATTTCCCTTGGCAACTACTGACCTTACTAATTTTCCTGTTACACAAAATATCGCTAAATGTTGGCAGTTTTTGTTTGTTCGTTTGTTTGTTTTTGGTCTTTTTGTGCTGTTGTTGAATTTAAAGTGGGGATTATGTAAAGTTTAATGTGGTTTTTTTTATGGAGAGTCTTGGGGTGTTTAGTGAGACCCATTTTCTGCACTTGATAGTATCAGATAGTACAGCACTAACCTAAAAGCTGCTGCCATTCCGATAGATTGTGGAAAAGAGGTTGTATAGCCAGGCGCTGAATCACCATGTATACATTCAGTGCTCCACTGGAATGGCCCAAGTCGCTCTACTGCATGAGAAGGGCCACCTTCTTTTGAACCTTCTCCTTTGGCCATCTGCTGGGCCAGTTCACTAAGTTCAAGTCTAGATACAAGTTCTTCGACTCGTTGTTCAAACGACAGTGACGTATTTTGAAACGGATATATTTCTCTGACATCATTTTGAATGGCTGAATTTAAAAAGGGGACGACAATCAATACAAATAAAGAAAAAGTTAATGTAACTTTCGGATATGTCAATTTGCCGGCTTCCGCCATCACTCTATCATATGATTACTCACGTGACCAAGTTTTTACTACTATTTTTCTTTACGTCTAATACCGGGATTTATTTTCAGCTCTGACACAGATTTTCGGTAAATATTGCTGAAATAATGTACAGAAATAATAAACTAATAATGACATGTAACCAAAGAGACAAAAAATTGAAGCAATACGTTTCGAAACAAAATATATACATTTTGGACAAACTTTCAAACACACAACTTGTTTTACTGTATGATTGTTGATGCATTAATATAAGCATATTGTTAAGTAGATAATATTAATACGCTAATGGAACAATCAAAGAAGCTACCTGTTAAGTTTTGCTATATAAAACAAAACATGGTTTGGTCTAACTACTTTAATGGCTAGATTACAACTGACTTAAACAGATAAAACACACACGCACGCACGCGCACACGCGCGCGCGCATTTCTCACACTAATGTTATCATAAGGCGTATAAGGTTACAACTGAGAGCCTGGAGCTGACCTTCGGTGACCTGTAACTGTCAGGTCATTTATAGCTACAAAATGTTAAACATCATTAAGGAAGTTGATAGAAACATCTTTACGCCTTGGATCGAGTTTAGCAGCCCATCAGAAATGACACCTTTCAAAGTCATCGATAAGATTCAACAAGTGTAACAATCCAAAAACAAGTGTCACATCACCGATGGAAAAACGACACTGTTTATGAACCATGTTTCTCTTCCTCAAGGGACCAGACGCAAGAAGGTGCTTTTGCTAGAACAATCGTGATTTGTTCTTATTTAAGTAATATTAAAAACCTAACCAAAGCGAGTGCCTAGGTATATATACAGAAATATTATAATTACTGAAGAGGGTTTGCACGCGGCAGCGCTCACATATAACTAATTCCTTCAAACAACATTTTTTGGTGTTGTGCGATGGAGCAGAAAGTAAGAGCGCTGGCACGTGTGAGCTGGCGAGAGTTGTCTTATCTTCACCTATAGAGGTCGGGGTTCGAAACCAATTTACTTCTTAAAATATTTTCTGTTATAGTAATTCTCCTAAGGCCAGTGCAAAGAACAATCGTGATTTGTTCTTATTTAAGTAATATTAAAAACCAATCCAAAAACAAGTGTCACATCACCGATGGAAAAACGACACTGTTTATGAACCATGTTTCTCTTCCTCAAGGGACCAGACGCAAGAAGGTGCTTTTGCTAGACGACCTTTTCAGCACCAACAAGATCCTCGTCCAAATTAACAACCCTCAAGACAAAATGTGTTTAGCCCGTGCCATCGTCGTAGGACGAACGCATGCCGACAAGAACGATAAAATAGAATGGAAAAAGTTTGTAAAACGTTTCAACGATTGGACCGAGCCAAACAACGAAGAGAAGCAGAACTCATGTTACAGCAAGCAGGGCTATCCTAAGACACACCCGGTGGCATTCCTGAAATGCAAATATTGCAAGACGTCTTGGCTCCACACTACACCTTGAAAGTGTATCCTCAAGAAGTGCGCTGACCTCTGTTGTTTTGAGGCAAATATTTCAAAGACGGAAAATACATTCACGTCTATCATCACGATGAACATTTCGATGCCACAACTAGTATCACCTCGTTCCTGGGATACAGTTATTATTGTGAGAAATGGGACTATGGCTATGTCAATCAAGAGCAGCACAAGTATTAGAGTATTAGATCGAAATGCTCAGGATGAGTGGCCTCTCATCCTTGTCTAACTGAAGGGATAAAAGGAGTTCATTACCCAGCTTGTCAGCGCACTTTTTATTCCAGCCCTGCCTATTACCAACATTTGAAAATGCAAGGTTAACAGCAGACAACTGCTTGTCAACTCCTGAGATTGTGCCTTCCTTGTGGACAAGGCATACCTATCAACAATGTCAATGTACGCACATGTTCGGGAAAGGAACGATGTCACAATTGTAACCAAATCGTGGATTTGGAATACCAATGCTACACTCAAAAATACTATTCCAAACAAGAGGAGGAAGATGAACAGAAGAAAGGGAATTTCATCTTTCTCGATTTCGAATGCAAGCATGAGACCGGCATTAACATTCATAATTTCTGCTTAGCTCACCGAGCTTGCGAGAAGTGCATCCAAGAGCTTATTATTAGTCATTGCCCTAACTGCAGAAAAATACCTGGAGGACGTGAAAAAAATCTTTCGGGGACAGAACACGCTAGCGGATTTCTCCAGATGGAGGTTAGACCCCATCGACGAGACGTTGAGCCAACAGGTCATCAGACGTAACGGAGAATGTCATCGCCATGCCATGACGATGGCTGACAATGTCTCTAGATACGATGGGCAGTTTCTTCTCAGATACGATACAATGTATCGAACGTCCAAAAGTGACTTTGAACGAAGACAAAATTATTTCCAAGCAAGTGGGACAAGTACAGTTTAAAGATTTAATGAGTTACTTGGCCATACCTTTGAGCCGAATGCCTAACACGTTTTTGGAAAGACAGAAATAGCCAAAGGCTATCTACCGCACCTATTCAATACCGAAGCCAGTCAAGACGCCGATCTATCACATTTGCCTGAGGCTGATCACTACACCGCTACAACATGCGCACCGAACAACGAGAGGCTTTCTACGCTTGGTATCACACTCACAGCTCAGACCCCTTCGACTTTCGAGAAGATATGTTAAAATAGTATCGTTCCAACGTAGACATTTTAATGCGTTCCTGTGGAAAATTGTCCATGGAAAAGGGAGTGATTGATCCTTTGAAAGAAGCCTGCATCATTGCCAAAGCGCGTTCCTTAGTGTACTGCCAATTATTCATGCCCGAAAAGATTCTGGCTGTCGCGTGAGTCAGTTATAGGGGTAGAGCCGTAGAGATGTCAATGATCCCAAAACTTTTAAAATAAAGAGTAAAACTCTATATCTTTTCATATTACATGAGTAAAAGCTCTGTTGTGATTGTAGAAAAAAAATCCCACATTGTGAACTCAGGCAGTCGGGCATATGATCAATACACAAACTGCGACCTAATGTGTTTTCTATCGATAATTTTTTTGGAAGATTGTTTATATTCTAATTTGACCTTTTGCTAATCCACGCTGTTGCTTACTTGCGTTCGTAACTGTATGTGATTTTCCATTTCCGTAAGCACATATTCTTGTACCTTCGATTGCAACTGAATACAATTTAGTGATCGTATTGAGACTGATCTGTGTGTCCACAAGTAATTCTAAATAGACGTTTTACTCTAGAATGTAGTCGCATAGAAAATCAATTTGTTCGTATCACCAGAGACACCGGTTACTATCGATATATCCCCGACAATAATATAGAGTATTGCACCTACAATGGTTTTTGTTGTCGTGATTCCAGCCAAACCAAGACCCAGTTAGCATCTACGACTAAACACACGCTTTGTACTTGACGATCAGAGTGGTGCTCTTGATAATTTCATTTCAGTTCTTGCTCAGTAATACACATATTTGTATTGCACGACAGGTAGGCGTTGTCCGGTCTCGTCATCAAGCATAGGCGTAATGGTCACATGCACTGCTAGCCAATTACTCTTTTTACTGGCACACCGGTCATAGAGTTATAAAAAAAAAATCGCTGACTCGGGAAAGCTTAAATCTGGCGAGTATGCGTTCTGGTGGTTTGACACCCCTCTCATACAAATGCACATCGATTACGGCACCTTTAACATCGAAAGGTCTCTGCCCAATAATTGTTCCCGGAATAAGTGCGTCATTGTTGAATAACAGTCGATATCGCTTTTGTCTCAGCTTAGTCATTGATGGAATAAAATATTCTTTGGTGAACGTAACCCGGGAGAACACTGCAATTCATTGATAATTCTTCATTGTGAAAACAACCCCGGGGCGCTTTTGCATCTGGTTGTGAAGTCAACTTTGGACGTTTGCTCGTGCGATGTTTCCAAGTTGGCCTCGAAGTGGTAATGACACATCAGGGTGGTTTCAAACATGACATCTTATACGATAGTTTTGTAACACCACTCTGAATTAGATATTGGCAAGTATAACAAGATGACTATCAGCAGCAGACAGGGTGAACAAACCCCATAAAAGAAGCGTCCATTTGTCAGTCCGAGAGTTCAAAAACAAATATGCTCCATTGTTGAAGATATACGCTTCGCTAATCGATAATACTTATCTTATGACATTTATTCGAGGTCTCACCCTCTATGTTGCTATCCAAAAATTTTATAAAGACCAACTCGTTATCTTGATCAAGGATCATGTAATTTATTGTTATAAATACGTGTGGGGTTGACCGAGCCTGACTAAATAAATTTCGAAACTTAATTATATCCTCATCTCTGCTACACCAAGTTTGATGAATATTTCGTAGAGTGTATCAATTCCATTAAACACAGCTATATTAGTACAGTTATCCCTGCTCAAATTTGGTATGTGTGTATACCATTAGCCAAATCATCCCACTACAGTACTAAGATCACGGAGAGTTTCAGCTGCAAAGAGCTTGTCGAGATAACTAACAAACTCATGTCAAGGAACAAATGTACACCACTTCCAACGACCTTCTCTCCACTAGAACAATTTGCAAATTTCTTCGATGACAACGTTTAAACTATTAGAGATTAGCTTGACAGCACAATTTCAACTGATTTGTCACCATACAGGTATGATGCAGAATTTCAGCGACAACCGTTAGGAGCATTTGAACCTGTTTCTATAGATTTAGTACGGACAATCGTGATGAAAAGTGCACCAAAGTCTTGTGAACTTCATCCAATTCATACATTACTGTGCTTAGACCCAATATTGTCTTCACTAACTGATATTATTAATATCTCTCTCTCATCAGGGGAATTCCCATCATTTTTAAAAACTGCCATCGTAAAGCCACTGCTGAAGAAACCAACACTGGACCATAACGATTTAAAGAACTACCGCCCAGTTTCTAATCTCCCATTCATATAAAAAAAACTTAGAAAAGGTTGTTTTAACTCAGCTTGTATCTCATTTGAATTCAAACAGTCTTTTTAGCAATGTACAGTCTGCATATCGCCCTTGCCACAGTACGGAAACTACTCTTCTGAAAGTAGTTAGTGACATTCTCTCTGCTTTGGATAGTGGAAAGATTACAGTCCTCACTCTCCTGGATTTATCTGCAACATTTGACACAATAGACCATGATATATTACTTCACCGTCTCCAGCATGTATTTGGCATTCAGAATACAGCCTTACAGTGGTTCAAGTCCTACTTAGTCAAGAGGACACAAATTATATCTGCAAATGGAATACACTCCAGCCCAGTTGACGTATGTTGTGGTGTTCCACAGGGATCTGTTCTACGCTGATGACACCCAAATATACCAAGTCTAGCCACCCAACTGAAGTTGATGCTACCATCCATGGAGTAGAGAACTGCATTTCGGATGTGAAATCATGGATGACATGTAACAAGCTGCAGATGAATGATGATAAAACTGAGGCTATTCTGATCACAACACAAAGACTTTCTCATTCACATCCTTTACCTCAGACAATAAATATCAGCAACACCAACATTAAATTCTCACAGTCAGTACTGAATCTTGGCGTTACTCTAGACAGTACTCTCACATTGCACCACCATGTCATGAACATCTGCAGGGCTGCATATCTTGAATTGAGACGCATCAGTTCCATTCGTAAATATCTTTCAGTTGATGCCACAAAAACACTTGTGTGTTCATTATTACTTTCAAGACTGGACTATTGTAACTCAATTCTGTCTGGTTAGTCACAATATTTACTCCAGAAACTTAAAAAAATTCAAAACACAGCTGCACGGATCATCTTTAGAGTACCTCGATCAGAGCACACCTCACCACTGCTCTGTACCCTACACTGGCTATCAATTCGATACAGAATCAAACACAAAATTTGTTCTCTGTGTTATATTTCAATGACAGACTCCAGTCCAACATACCTATATAGCCTCACCCATGTGTATACACCAGCTAGATTCTTACGCTCTTCTTCTGATAATCGTATACTCATTGTTCCCAAGGTGAAAACAAAGTCATATGGACAACGTTCGTTTGCACACCAGGGCCCCGCGACGTGTAACGAATTGCCCATTGAAATTAGACACAAAGACAAAGTGTTCCCTTTTAAGAGTGCTCTCAAGACTCACCTGTTTTGACTGCAGGGAAAACCTTAGCGACCTAATCATGTATTGTATCTTATATGTTTCAGCATGTTTTTATGTTTTCCAATTTCATTGTTTTTGTCATTTGTTGTTCTGTAGTGTAGTCATATCATTATTGATGGTGTAAAGCGCTTATAACTTTGAAAGATTAGGCGCTGTACAAAGTCCTCATTGTTATAATTATTATTATTATTATTATTATTATTATTATTATTATTATTATTATTATTATTATTGAGTAACATAAATCACATCAGTATTTTCATGCCTACCTTGGGAAAATTTATTCCTGATCTGATTGTCAATCCAGCATTACATCATCGTACACAACTAGATTATTAATAAATCCATCAAGGTCAACCATGGACGGTGCTTCATCAGTATCAGTGATAAAATTAATCATATCTTCACCGTCTTCATTTATCGTGTTTGCATTTTCATTAAAGTCTTTAACACTTCGTAGCATCCCTGATCATCCACAGGCTGAGCAACTAAATAGAGTTTATCCCATTTGAAAATATCTCATTATTAAATTAAGTAGCATTTGCGTTTAACCACTTCCAGATGGATCTATGATAATCATTCAATTTGGTAGCGCTGCGTGATGTTTTGCTGATTCACTTTTTCTTGTAGCTGAATGAAAAAATAATTACATCGAAATTATATTAACATAATAAATAATATGGATTTATATTGTGTTAAATGCAGGGCGCTTACACCTACAGATACACTAACAACTATTACAACAAAAAATAACAGATTAACACTTTCAGGTAAGTGTGAACAATGTGGTACAAATAAATTTAAATGTATTCCCTTTGATAATTCATGGAATATAAAATAAAAAAAAGAGGAGGTGATATTGCAGCAAATTAGGAAAATTACCGGGAACTCCAAAGATTAAGTAAGCATGAGAAAAACACCTCCCAGGATATAATTATTGTGGTCCTGGAACTAGACTTGATATCCGACTTGATAATCAGGATAAAGCAAGACTAGGTGAGTAAACAAATAAATGAAATTGATAAAGCGTGTCATGCTCATGATGTAGCTTATAAAAGTAACAACCTGCAGCATAGAAATATTGCTGATATAAAATTAATTCACGCGTTATATTCCATAAATAAATCTTTCATAGAACCATCAGCAAATTGGTTGGTGAGATCTGTGATGAAAGGGAAACTAGCATTAGGGGCTGGTAATTAATCGACCAATTATTAATATTATATAATCAATTTATTATAGCCCAAGAGGATATTGGAAGGGCATATCTGCAATGAATAAACTCGTTGATGCTGCAGGTGTCAAACGTTCTACTGCTGCAGCGTGGTTAGCACGACAGGCAATATGTCAAATTTATCTACCACCGCCTTAACGAATTCAGTACGCACATTTCGATGTCTTCTTCCTAATGAAGTTCATCAGGTGGATATTTAATATTTTACCACATGATACTATCATAATTGGTAGACGTCAAATAACGTACAAATACGCATTGACTGTCGTTGACGTTGCATGTAGATACAAAGAACCAGAACCTTTATCAACAAAGACAGCAACAGAAGTTATGTTAGCCTTTGAACGAATTTATCAGCTATGATCTGGACCACAAGATGGTCTACGATGGCCACAACTATTGTAGGTTGATCCTGGCAAGGAATTTCTTGGTTTATTATCATCTCTGATGAAAACATAATTTCAAAATCAGATGAAGACATACCACAATTCATCGTGTTCAGGCAATTGTTGAACGATTTAATCGATCTCTTGATGAGCGTTTATTTGGATATAATACGCGAACGAAATAATTCAGGATGCAAGATCTCGAGAATAGGTTTCAAGATTACCAAGTGTGATCAATGAATTAATAATGAAATTAATCGAACAACCAAAATGAAACCTATCAATACAATTACAATTTTTTATTATATCAATACAACGACACTAAGTTTCGAAACAACAAGTATTAGGTAATATTATCTTAAGATGCTTGTATGAGCTGGGTGAACTTGAAGGTGGTAAAAAAGAGCGATGGATCCTATCTGGAGTATTAAGACACATACAATTTCCAGCGTGGGTAGATCAACGGGTAGATCTGCAATCTATAGATTAGATTCAAAAGCTCCTCAACATGGGTTTGTACGTGAACAATTACATGTTATACCCGAGGATACACAATTACCACCGCGAATATTTTTCTCTCGCGGCTGGCAAAGTTGGTTCCTGAACAGTAACAGCTATTATTTAACAAATTCTTATCCTGTAATAGATTTAATTCCACGCTGAAATTCATCATTGATCTGTTCGATTTGATGATTCACTGTTGGTATCCCAAAAACATGCCAAGCGGGTGTTCCATTTTGTTTAATATTTTTGTGCAAATACCATTGAATTTTTTGACTGTAGACTCCAAAATTATTTTGACCGGATATTTATTGTAATTGTGCTATTGCGATTTCTTTTGCTGGAATTGCAGTTGGAAAGTTTACGCTAAATTCAGGGTTAGTGGAATTTATTGATATCTTTGTTGTCTTTGGTGGAATTGTATTAGTAACGAGCTGTTGCAGTAGTTCTTGCGACATTATTATTATCATTATTATTTTCTAAATCAGGCGTCGTTGCTTCGTTGTATATCCTAATCATTTCTGTGAACTCGTGAACTTTGTGAGGACTGATATGCTCGATAAACTCTTTTTTGCTGGTGCTAACCCGTACGAATCAAATTAAACAATTTTACGTGTATTAATCGCAAACGCGGTCCATCCAAGCTTGCTGACGAAATTCGAACACTCTGTTATGGACTTGTGTTGACATGTACACTCAATCGCAAGTACAATTGCAGATTTTGCACCGCACATGTAATATATAATTGTGTTTGATCCTGAAACTTGGATTCAGTTTGGTGCATTCGGTGTATTTGCGACGGGACTCAAAAGATGGAGCACTGATATAGAAACAACCATGAACCGAGCATCATCAACACTTTTGGGGTCAATGGGTGTTTGCTGTGTGCCTCGTGTAAATGCTCAGGTTATTCCAGACCAATTATTAAGAAATATCGTTGGTCACTGTTGACAATGTAATAGTGCATGTGTTTTGGTAGTGTTACGTATATTTGATTTAATTTATTTATTTTTAATTGTCAAATCCAAATTTGTCATTTTGGGTTTTAAATTCATTAATTGGGAAATTATTCTGGAAAATTCAGGCTAACCTAGACTCTATCTGTAAACACAGGTTGATCTTGGCTTGTTAACATCATTTCTGGCCCTGCTTCAGAGAGTGTCAACAAGCTTCTAAAACCATTGGTTAAATCCAAGGACATCTTTTTATTTTTAGTTCTTGGGGGTGGGAAGTGAATGATTTTCTTCTGAATCATTCTATAAGTACGTGACTTGGTGAAGGTAGCTTCTTTCTTTGACCTTCTATGAATTTCCAGAAAATCACGTGATCTCTTGTTTACATAAAAAACGGGTATTTAAATTATTGTACTGTGAGAGAATATTCAGTAGATGTTGGGCTTTATTATCATTAAGTTGTGTTTTCTGTTTGAGTTATAATTTTAATTACCTTGTATTGGAAAATGTGTCATTTCGTTGTAGCAAGAGGAATTATTCTATTTATCTGGAAAAGGACATGTGTTTATGATATTCATTTGGATTATTTTAAAAACAAGAACTGCATCACGTGACATTGTCAGCCATTTTGGATTACATCGTTAAGATTCTAACCTAGAACTATTAGAACATTTATTTATCAGGACTCTTGCAATTTCATTAGTGGATTATTTTTGTGAATTCTATATTGGATTAATGTTGGATTTGATTCTCTAAAACCGTAAGTTTATTTACTTTATGAAAATAATTGTACTTAATAAATTCATTGTTAAAGTTTTACAAGCTTGTTAGTTTTCACTCTTACTGTGTTGCTGCTTATTCGAGCCTAAGCACGTAACAGCAGAACAGTGTATGCAGAATCAATCCATTGCAAAACATCAACCGGAAGTGGCTAAATCATGGCCATTCATAAAAGTTATTCTCTTACTACATACATTATGTAACCATTGGCGTCAGCGATTCATACCCATTCACACTGTTGGTACCAGCGTATCTGTGACTGGGCATGATATTCGCCACAAAGTAATCATTCAATAAATAGTTGCCATGTAATGTAAGTGACAATTCCAGCTCCATTTTGGGTCTGAGCAACTATTAATCCCAGCCCATACCCGGTTATGAAACATAACGAGCGGAATAGAGTTTGTAAATGTGCATGGTAGTATCACAAACGTTCTCAAACGTGTCAGTGAGCAACAAAACAGCAATGCACATACATGTATATAGATCGTGATACTCACTGAGACTTTAGCACTCAAATACTGAACAAATTATCGTTGTATGTTCGTAATATTCTTTTGAAATACCTTCAAGTGACAATGATGAATACAATGCTTCGATCAGTGGCAAATGAGTTTCATTAGATTTGTTCCAGTCACTCATGTACTCGTATGGATACACACTTTCCTCATTATCGAATCCGTATTTGGGGTGCTTGTTCGCTAATTTTGATTGGGAGTAATTCATAAACTGTAAGGAATAGATGAACTGCAATTGTCCCAGCCGAAATGTCATGTGTAGTGCCATTTTGTTGGGCATAATGATTATGGGTGACTTAGTTGCCGTGGCTACTGCTTGCTTGATCTAATGACCATCGTACCCATGCAGGTTATGAAGAACAACAGGCATTTTTGGATTTGTTGAGGTAAATTCGTACTTTGCTCTTTATCGGAGGACGATCTTATGCGACTGTTGGATAATTCGGACCAAAGACATATCGGCCCAACTTTGACCCAAAATAAGACAATTCGGCCCAACTTTAAAGACAATTCGGCCCAACCAAAGACAATTCGACCCAATTTTAAAATACAACTGACGAGTATTTATTTGTAACATATATTTTGACAATTCTTATATAATATGTATTATAATAAAATTTGGAACATTTTGTGAACAGGATAAATGTTTTCCGAAGTTATAATGGTTAGGAAAAACCGGAGAAAGAAAAGACAATAGTTCAGCTGTACGCTTAGTCTCAGAAACTTAATTTTCAAGCAAAACATGAGATATTCTCGTATCTTAACGTATTTGTTACAAATAAATTTATACAGATAAAATGGTTGAAAACTTCATAATTAGTTAGTTTTGCGATAATTTGACAAATTTAATTCAGAACATTATTCCGTTTTGCGGTTATATGTTACGAAAAAGACAGATAAATGTGCACAACGAAAGATGCATCTTTACCAAAATTTCTTTTAGTCAATAAACAAAAAGTAGCATAGTTAACAGATTTTGTGTTTGATTCTGGACTGAATGAATAGCTAGTGAAGGTTACGGAGCAGGTGAGAGGTGTGCTAAGTTTTCGTACTCTATGGATGATCTGAGCTGCTGTGTTTTCACATTTTTGAAATTTCTGTGTAGAAACTGAGTCGAACCAGATATAAGTGCATTAAAATAGTCCAGTCTTGAATATACTAAGGAACACATGACAGTCACTGTCAGTGTTTTAGCGCATCAACTGGAAAAAAAAATATGCGAGTGGAGCAGATCCATCTCAGTTACACATTGGTGTAATTTAGAATGTTCAGTCACTACTGATGCATCAGTTTCGTACTGTGCAAATTTATTGTTGGTATTGCTAATTCTTATTGTTTGAAGTAAAGGATCTGAATTAGAATGTCTTTGCATGGTAATCAGGATGGTTTCAGTTTTATCATCATTTGTCTGTATCTTGTTATATGTCATCCATGACTTCACATTGGAAATGTACTTTTTAATGCCTTGGATGGTAGCTTCAACTTCAGCTCAACAGCCCAACCAGATTTGTATATTTGAGTGTCATCAGTGTATGATTGGAGAGACTGGATGTTTCGATCTATGACACTTAAGAGTAGCTGAGTGTATAGAATGAGAGAATCAGACAGAGAACAGAGCCTTGTGGAACACTATAACATATATCAACTAATCTGGAATAGTTTCCATTGATGGACACAATTTGTCCTGTTGATTAAACAGGACTTGAACCATACGAAGGCTGTGTTGTAAATACCAAATACGTGCTGGAGACAGTGAAGTAATATATCAAGGTCTACTGTGTCAAATGCTGTAGGCAAGTTAAAATGGGTAAGGACTGTAATCTTGGCATTTCTACAGTGGCATGAAAACTAATAAACTTGAACAAAATGGGCATGTTCTGAGATTTGTGTATGATGATTCCACAAGCAGTAATAATAAACTTTTACTTAGGGCAAAAATGGCAACTAAAGGTGCACACTTACTAATACAAAGCAAGTGTGCTCCCAAATATTGGAATGATTTATTATTTTTAACATAATAAATGTAATTTTAGATAGTCAAATAGTTTAGATGTCCCTTTGAATTTAAATCTCAACATTTTGCACACAAAAATTCTTTTTGATATGCAGCTGCCGTTTTTTTTTAATAATTCATTAAGATCTTAAATCTATCTTGGAATGGTAAAGACTGTTAATGCAATATCTGAAAATAATCCTTCCCTCCATGATTATAGCTAATGTTTGTGTTACTGTCTTTTGTTTATCTGTCCTTATAGACTATCAAGTGCCCTGTGGTTACTTCCTTTCCTTTTAAGTATGCAGCATGCTTTAGTCCTAATTTGGTGTTCCTACATTTAATTAAATTTCAGGTTTTTACTTATAACTTTTATTTTTGTTGTTGAAATTATCCTGATATTTTTTCTTCAATTTACCAGATTCTAAATTCAATTATAATCACCGACTTTTAAAATGCTTTGTTTATGTTTGAAGTTATGTGTTGTGCTTTGTTCAATATACAATTGAATATTTATGTATTATGCTGTTTGTATGTCTTGCCAATCATGGTTGAAGCAATGCCTCATTTGTTTTATGTAATGCTGGTAAAAGGCTCATTAGAGTTTATTTTGAATTGTTGTTTTAAATCATGCCTACATAAAAAAAAATCATCTCACCTGACTCCATTTTTTCTTAACCATTCCATGCTTTCTTATCATAATATTTACAATTATGCTAAACCTATATTCACCAGCAGAGTTTGATTATAAATGTTGCATCCTTAATAAAAAAAATTCTAAAGACATGTTTAAATGTCCACATCACTATTTTCCCCCTTGCTCTTTAAAATTCATGAATGAAAACCACCATAAACTGTTGATAGCTCAGTTATTATCATTTTTATATGTAGTTCACTGTCCATTCAACTATAATGTTTGTAAAAACTGACACACACAAAAGTCAAACAAATATGATTAATTTCTTTTATTCAAAATATCAAAGAAAATCCATATATATCAAGTGCAATAAAATTAACATAAAAGTGCAATTATAAAAGCAATGTATACAAAATTGGTTAGAATTTGCATTCATATTTCACATTCATTAAAACCCTGAATACTCAGTTTCAAATAAAACATTTTGCTCTATTAGATTGTTACAAATTCCCATCATAAAATCTATTAGGCTTGAAAAAAATAACTTTTCATAGTTTCATCGATGACCATTCTAATACCATGAATGACTCTTTCATGTTGGTATTTCATGAATTTCTATTTACATTTGTATCATTATTGTTTTATCAAACTTTAAGGCAATGATCTTGACCACACAAAAAAATGCAAATCCTAAATGAAGTTTCTTCAGGTATGAGTACATACATGCTACACAGCATGAATTGGCAATACTTTGGGATGGTGATCATTGTTAAGACAATTAGTTTATTCTCTATTGCTGGTACCCTTAAAAACTTTGCAAACTGATATCAATGAAGCATCCTGCTAAGGCCTTCAGTACTCATGAGTTTTTAGTTCTGCTGTGATTAACAAGATTACATTATACATTTACCCAATGTTTAATAGTCCTCTATATCAATTTGTCTGAATTGTTTCTCGTTTCAGAGTGATCTTGACATTTGATCCTTTGGTCTCAAAATCAATAGGCCTCCTTCTTACCCTTAGTGCAAAACATCCATAAAATCAGGATCATGTCTGTTTATTAAACTAATGAGAATGCATTTAATACACATTTTAAATTTCAGTCAGTGCCCTTGATTCTTGGATCCAAAAACCAATAACATTCTTCACATTTACCCAAGCTTGTGCAAGCCACAGGTTTGGTTGAGTTATGTCATACAGAACAGATGTTAATTGTTCAAAAACCAGTTTTCTTCTTTTAGAAACTCTGACCTGTATATATCCAAACTGATAATGTTCTTACTTGCCCCAGGTTTAAAGTCAGTTAAGTGCGGTAACTGTAGATGATTGACAATTAAGTATCTGGGTTCATAAACTAAACTGGTAAGAGGAAAGATGGCTTAACAGACAACACCACAGCATATGTTCCATTTTATGATGGGCATATTAAAAACATTACCCTACAAGTAAAATGTATAATGTAAGTATTGTATATGAAAATAATCTGAACTGTTAAATTTGTGTTACAAAAAATATATGAAAAAAGCAAAAGGAAAAAAAAGAAGAAAAAACCCACTATATTAGCTCTTTATTCACTCATTAACAATCTGGTCAGTCTATTATTAAAGTAGGTCAGTCTGTTACTAAGTAAATATGTTCAAATGATTACATCTGCTTCATGTTTCAGGTAACAAACAAAATGACACCAATAATTTTCATTTCTATCCTTGTTTATGGCAAACAACATCACCAGAAAAAGCCAATATGTTCCAGCCATAAAACAGCTTACCTGAAACCAACTACTGGATTCCTAAACAATATATCTTTTTTCATCAGAGATGATGTTATTAAATTACAAACCAATATATACATATCTATCCTTTCAATAAACTATTATATGCTTTTCTAAATAACAAAATTATAAAAAAAATGTAATTATTAATTCATATTTACCTGTTTCTCATTAAAAAAATCATTTCATGTGTATCAAAAATATTTATTTCAGCTGATTCTATTCTGGCTGTCAAAACTATAAAGAAATACTACCAAGAAATAAATCACTATGCAGCAAATACATAAACTACAAGCATTTCAAATTAGTTACCAGTATATATAAAGAAATCTATACTGTTGGTTGTAAATAACAGTAATGGTATAAAAGGATATTTCTGTATTGCCTCACTGACACAATAATCCATGTTGCAAATGAAACACAATTTTCATTGCTACTTGAAACTATAACTCTCCAAACACTCTATACTATCTGCATGAAAAGATAAAAGGATTCACTCATTATTGTATATATCTGACCTGTATCCTCCTATTTTCATTCAGTTGTTATGACACAAAATTACTTCTTTCTTTGTCAGATATATCTTCATCTGTAGCAGAGTGATGTATGCTGATAAGAACTTTATGCAAAGAAAAGTGAAAACCTAAAATCAAAATTATTTAAGCATGATTGTAAGTTTACAAAACCATTGAATATTTAAATAGTTCTTTAATATATTATTATATATGTTACTCAAGCTAATATATATATATATATATATATATATATATATATATATATATATATATATATATATATATATATATATATATATATTTCCATATGCAAAATACACTTCAGGAATCACGTTTAAACTTTCATCAGCATTCACAGCCATCTATTAATCTATTATTAATATTTTCTCTATTATTTTGGCATAGAAATACTGCATCTGTGACAAGTGTTTTGTGATTGAAATCTTGAAGAAAGGGCTGTGTATTGGCATTTCATTCTAATACGAGTACAAAATATTTCATTATTCAAGAATGTTTACTTATAAATTGGTGTGGCTTTACCCAACTTATCCCATATTACAGTGAAGTGTTCATTTATGCAGATATGGAGATAAGTTTGCTGTACCATTAGCTGTATCAACAGACATGAAACACAGACTAAAACATATTGCTCTATTAGTCGAATACGTTTATTTATAAACTCTTTATAGTGAAACTATTTTTTATTGAAAACAGGTTGCTTTAATGACTTATTCCATTTTCTGAAAACAATTTTTCATTAAAGGTGATGTGTTTTTTGGAGTTTGAACACAATGATACAGTTAAGAATGATCATCATTTATTGCACCTGCATGTAATATTCATCTATTCTCTTTTATTGGTATGCCAATCCAATCCTGCTTTCAACAACATTCCTGAATGAGTAGTTCATCATACAGATTGAATATATCTCACTTGTTTTGGGGCTATCTAAAGACTTTTATGTACAAATTCCAACTGCAAAATTTATACAATCGATATAACTTCAAACACAAATAAATCAAAATCATAATATTTCATTGTTATTAAATTATTTTGAAAATATACTCTATTCAACACGTAAGTAACAAAGTTTTTCAACAAATTTATGCTTAATCTTTTATTGTATTATGCACATGAAAAAACATTTTCTCAGTAAGGCTGCTTGTTGTGCTTATTAAAACTATGTAATTCACAATAACTGCAGCATGGAATTTCACAACCAACAAAGTCCAATTCACAACCAATAAAGATCAAATTTCCCAACTATATTTTGTATATGCAAATACTGCATGTTGCGCAATACCATATTTAAAGTATCACTTATCAGTGAAACAATAAAAGTTGTAATGTACAAGACAGATATCCTTGCAAATCATAAAAATTAAATATAAAAAAATAAACATACGTATGTATGTATGCATGTATGTATGTATGTATGTATGTATGTATGTATGTATGTAATTTCATCATTTTTTTTAATTAATAATTGCTTTTAGTATGTTCTTGAAACAAACATTGATATAAACATCTTTACAATGATTCCATGACATCTCACCTAACTGAAACTTGGCAGAAGTTTTAATATATCAAGACAGTTGAAATCAACTAGCAAATCATGTAAAACTAATAGTTCCATGTCAAAGCATATAAAGAAGTATGTAAGAATATAAAATGTACACCAAAATCACAGTACATATATATATCATATAATAAAATGTATTGATTAACCAACCATCAAAATAATTTGGAACAAAACATTTAAAATGTATTAGTAACCACAGAATATTGCTAAGTACATCACAGAAGATTGTAAGGTAATCAAACAAAATGTTTAACAAAATGTAAATCACACAGATAACAAATGTTTTGTACTGACATCTCGATTTATCAAACATTGACAGCATGACATATTCTCTTCAAGATCAAATTATAGCATCTGATTTGACCAAGGTTGCAACAATATCTTTAAATTATCCACATGTTTTAGAATACTAAGTTCTATACACTGAAATTTGTACAAGATTTACATAATGGCACTCATGGCTTAAAAGAAAATTCTCTTTCACAAAAATATTCTCTATTTATTGTTGATAAACAGAATAAAATTTCATATACCAGTACTATAATACAAAATGTGTGTTGGTAATAATTATGTTGATGTGTACATAAAATTTCTAACAGCATAAACAGATATACTATACATGAACGTCAAATACAGTACATATTTTCCTCCGAGTGTAAAACTGTTATGGTTAGGGGCAGTATTTACAACAGCAAGGATTATTTTTGTTTTGTTTTTGCCAGTAGACACTGGTAAGTAAGTGCCCAGGTGGCCACACAGAATTTCAACAAAACTCCATCTGGAAAGTTGTCCAATCTAACATCAAGATCCTTCTCCATCTTTATAGCCTGCAGATAGTCTTTAAACCTGAAAGGAATACATTTATTAATACACATTTAATAATACATGGCACATAATTGCCACATATAACCTCTGAGGCTTTGTTTATGATATTCACTAGCTTAGTAAGACTGTCATTTGTCATGATGCCCTGGACTTCAATGACCAGCAGCTTCTAATATCATGGACTGAGAAACTTCACATTTCTATATTTATCAGCACTGGGTTCACAGACCTGGAAAGCCTCTGTTTACATAAAGATTAAAATAATTACACATCTTAATCAATTAAGCAGCCTCCAGGAGTTTCACACAAACTGCAGTTCTAAAGCCTATGGAGCTCAATAGCTTCTTGCTATCTCTCAATATGAGGTAATTCTTGGATTTTTGTTTTTGAATTAAATACCGGCAGCAATCATTTCTCCCATCATGAGACATACTGAACTCAACACATGACCAATACAATTAACGTAATTCTTGGTCTTCCATTTTTGTTCCTGTCCAAGAAAATGAATATTCCTTTATATTCTTCTGTACTGATTATTGACACTTTTAAAGAGGTTTATTTATCTTTTATCTTGAACTGTACAGTTTGTTGGACAACATTTTATGAAAATTCTTTAAGCAACAGAATAATTCCTGTAAATTTGGTTTGGTTCCCCGACCTACACCTTTAATATGAAACCTGGATTCAAATAAAGCACAGACAAACCAGTATCTGGATTTTACTGCAACAATTATATTTCTGTAGTATTTGCTTTTATTCCACATGTCCATATTTTAGGGGTCATTTTCATAAGGCCTAAGGCTAAATCTTAAGTGTTGGCAGATCTGCATCAGTTTGTATTGCCATTTCTACATGGCAAGTGGAAATACAGTACCCTAAACACAATTCTTTGTTATTTAATTACAAATTACTGATTGCAGCACATTTGGAATTGTAAATCATCCCAAACCAAAATACATCCTTGCGGTTAGATTGCCGCAAGCTTGCGGCAAGCTTGTATCATCAAAATAAGCTTTTCAATGAATATTTGCAAGCTTGCGCAAGCATGCATACAATCTCTGAAATTTTCTTGCAAGCTTGCGCAAGCTTGCACAAGCTTGTAAAAACCGCAAGCTTGCGCAAGCTAGTAAAAACCGCAAGCTTGCGCAAGCTTGTAAAAACCGCAAGCTTGCGCAAGCTAGTAAAAACCGCAAGCTTGCGCAAGCTTGTAAAAACCGCAAGCTTGTGCAAGCTTGTAAAAATTGCAAGCTTCCACATTTTCATAAAAGATTTACAAAGTCCAAACCTTTAAGCAATACATTTTATTGACTGTTTCATTTCCAGCATATTGATTCAAGGCATTTAAGCCAGTCATATATGAAACTATAGAACTGATAGCTACAGAATATTATATATTTTTTGATAAGCTGATGCCTGAACAATGCAACACTTTAATCCTGAGCATGCTGAAAAACAGTTTCAAAGTCAAAGAAAGGTAAAAGAAAAGACACTGTGACATACAAAATTCAAAGATTGTTATTAATCACTTTCAATGTTATTAGGCCTCATTGACACAGACAGTTTTTGATTAACAATGTTTGCACTCACAACTAACTCAATAATATCTTCAACAGGTACTGCTATGCAAATATTTGTAACACTCCCAGATCTTATGTTTGTCAATTTTGACTTTAAAAAGTCTGTGTTACCCTGGGTGAAAATACACTCTTCATCTAAGTCTATCTTTAAAATGATAGCCATATATGTAGCAAAGCACTGGCACTGACCAATTCTGCATGAACACAGAGGGCAACATTTAACAAAAAAAAGAATTTGCCCACAACAGATAGTATTCTGTGAAAAATACATTACAGTGTATGAATTCCTGAAATTTGCATTATATCTAATACAATGATATAAAACACCATTCAATAAAATTCTATAAAATAAGTAACATTTTCCTAATGAGTTCTTCAGTTTCAGAGCTAAAGCAGATTGATATCTTTCTTCCAAGTTGCACAAACGTTGTCCACCTATCATATATATGCCATTAGATATAGTTTCTGTAATTTTGTAATGGTGTTTAGTACTTGTAAGTTTACGGAAAAAGTACCCTAAAGTGCTTTCTTTTTCAATATGTTCTGCGAGAACTGGTAATTTAAGTAAAGCTGATACTGCATTTGCTATCTGTACAACACAATTTTGTGTTCCATGAAAAAGCTTTATCAGTTTTCCATTCATGCTTTCAAATGCAAAACAGGAATACACCCACAATGGTCCAAGTTGTTTTACAGTGTCAGGTAAATGCAGTATCTGATGTAAATTTGCTGACATGTGCTTTTCACCATACAATACAGAGAATAAGCAACAGAATTTTATGAGAAGTTCTTCACTATATAGCAGCTGATCATGAGATAGTGAATCAAGGTTCAGTATAAATATAGATTCAACAAGTAGCAAATAATGCTGAAAAATCTCCTTCTTCAAAATACCAAACATAACAGGTACTGAATAAAAGAACAGCCAGGCTCTGCACTCTGATGCCTTCCAGTATTGAGCATGATCTTTAATACTCCTTGGATGGCGGTGAACAAAGTAGGGTGGTTTTATGCTTAACAGTCTACGATCGGCAACTTCCACAAAATCAGACACTGAAAATTGTTCAGTTGAAAATTTTGGGTCAAACCACAGTAAAAGTAGTCGTCTCACTATCCCCAAAAGTACAGTATGCATATAGTCTATAGCTGTTCCATTAATAATGTCAGTATTAACATTAACCCACCAAGATGGTCCTTTGACTCCAAAAATTGGAGAAGAGGTTGCAAATGCATCTTCACCATTAGAAACAAACTCAGAGTGGCTCCTTTTTGGACCATCTATCAAAGCAGCATCAAACGGAAACACCCGTGTATGTCCTTTACCAGTTTTGATAACATTACCTTCTTGCTTGCATTTAGGGCAACCATATTTTCCATTGAATTGCGTCATATTCATTACAATACATTTAGCAGGCAGATCACAAGTACCACAAAGTAACATTCCCCTCACAATGATTTGTTCTTCACAATGTGAGCAATCTACTGTAATTCCATCATCTTGGAAATGTTTAAGAGTATCATGAAAAGGCTTTAGAAAAGTTGACATAGCTGGCTTTGATTTTCCGAACCACATGCCTAAAAATATCATATTTTCTTGCTTCATTCTGTCTTGACAAGGCAATTCATTGATTGCAAGAAATATGGGCCAAATGCTAATCTTTGATGATTTAAACAATGGCACTCCATCAGTGTACCACATGAAAGAGATATTGTTTTTATTGTTTAAAAAGTCACCAGGTTTAGAATATTTGCAATAAAGTTCACCATCATAGATATCTTCTATATTATCCAAGTGTTTTTTGGTCCTACTGAATTTTTGCAACAACATTTGATGAAATCCTGGTCTTTTAAATAATTGTTCTAGTTGGTAAAATAATGGAATCTCAACAAAATATGATACATTATTCTTGCCATTGAAACCATTATCACATACTGGACACCTTTCAACTGTTTCTTTCAAGAGAAATTCACAGTGTGCACAATATGTATGAAATTTCAATGGTGCCTTAAGCTTACTGAAATAGACCTTGAACTGGTATAGAGATTTGTGAAAAATATTTGTTGCCAGACAATGGAAAGAAATTAGTGTAAGTAGATCAGCTAAACACTCTCCAGTGATATTGTGCCTTAATGCAAATGACAATACAAGAATTGCACTTTGAGCCAATGTTATGGAGGCACCACTGTATATTGGCTTCTCATCATCATCCTCGTGACCTTCATATATGAATTCTTTTTCATCACTTTGTTCAGGAACTGAAGCTTCATCATTGTCACAGTCATACCAAGTAGAATCCTCATTGATTACTTCAAACCATTCAATTTGTTCAGCCTTGCTACTGCCCTCAAATAGAAAATTGTCACTTTTATTACACGAATCACTGGATAAAGCATCTCCAATTCTGAAATATGAGATATGATTTTATCATTTGTAGAATAGACATTAGATTGTGAGATATATCAATTAAGATATCTGACCATGAAAGAATATGAGCCCTTGGGTTGTTAACAGTTCAAATGATAATAAGCAAACTGGACTATAAGTAATGGACCACATCTTGAGAGAAATGTACATAAATGAATCATGAAAATGTAATTATAGTTGTTTTTTTGTTTGTTGAAATGGAACAAACTGTTATTTAATAAGAAATTTTATTTATGTATGCCAACTGTATGTACTTTTCTTTTGCCTTGTGTCCAATATATATATATATATATATATATATATATATATATATAGAAAAGCTAAGATTAACAGCCTAATTGAAACCAGCACTGTTCCAAAAACCTCAGAATTAAAAGACCTTATTTGTACTAATATCGCGTTTATTACATAGAGTAGCCTGCTAATAAAAATCATACTTTGAGCAAATATCAATTTAAAGTATACTGTTTTGAAAAAGCATATACATTTACCATGCAATATAAACCATTTTAAAACGAGTTTCAAGTTCAACCATTTAAATGGTGAAACAGCGATGTTATCGTGTTTACAGAAATTCAGAATAGTCGAAAATATAAATAAAATTTAACCACAAGTGGAACATGAACATACATTTCAGCGTTCAGAGTAGGATCAAGATTTGGCAGTCCAAGTGCAGAATCCTCACAGCCAGCATCCAAGGCCTCAGCATCGTCAAAGCCATTTTCTAATTCAAGCGAGGTGGCTTCAACTTCTTTGATTTTGTTTCATACGCCATTTAGTTGTTTTAGGCGCAGCTTCCAGCGGGTCATCGGCTTGAAGATGACTATTGTAACCATACTTTTTCCTTTTATTCATTTTGATTTTTCTAATCTAATCGGTATGGGGGAAAAACATTCGGTTTCGAATATACTTTTCAGCAAACTTAAGCTATCACAACCCTCATCTGGTTTTTCCGCTCACATATACCGGGAAAGTACGATTTAAACAAATATAAGTATTCCTTTTAAAAACATAATAATATCCTCACTAGCTTAAAAAAATTACAACTAAATAGAAGTTCGAAATATATTAAGCTTTGTTTTTATAAACAAAAAAGAATACCAGAGAAAATTCTACAATGTTCGGGTTTTTCCGTATGATTTATCGTAAATTATAGATTGTTATTTGCGATATTTTTATTGATTTTGTTCCATAATTTACAATATATAATATCTGTAATAACAATTTTCAGAGCAAATTTGATCACTTAATCAAAACGAAAACATAAGTCTGCAACGACATTTAGTTTAGTTAAAATCAACGTGCATTACCGGCGGAAGCTGATCAGATTCACTAAATCAGATCATGATTGGTTAAGTTGTTGCAGCATCTCATTGGATTGGTGAAACTTGTTGAGAACGGAACCAGCTTCATACTTGATAGAGATTTGAATATTTGTTAAATATATATATATATATATATCTATTAGCCTTCAGAATGACTCAAAATTCAACTGTTTACTGTTGGTTTGACTGGGATGACGATACGACCAGTGTAAATAATCTAAATATAGTGAAGGAGCCTAGGAAACCTTGGAACGAGTATTTTCCTGGAGAAGAAATAACCGCCAACTTGCCTAAGTATGGTCTTTGGAAAGGAGTGATTGTGGAGACCAGTGGTAAATGTAAATTAGGGATAGACAAATTATACGTAGAAATTGACAGATTGTATTTAAATTTGAAGTTGCATTACAGAATACAAAATTTTGCCTCATTGGAGCTATTTAATATATTCTGCAAAGAGATATGCCGACACGGACTTCATGTACGGCGTGACGTCATTCTAACGGCTCGAAAATATGTTACGCTGCAAAAGTGTGCAAGTTTTGGGAACAATTGTCGACAAACCAGATTACAATTTCACGACTTTTTACTTAGTCACCCGATATATAACTTTAACATATCTGATCACCAGCTTAAGCTAATATTAATTTAAGAAATATACGAATCGCATCAGTCGTATATGCAAGTAATAAGTAGACTTTCTTCTTTTATTAATTCCAGAATATATAGCAGTATGAATAAAAGTGGCTTCGTGATATTCTTTTAAATTCTTAATTATGAATACTTTTAAATTGTTAGTACTGCATTTAAAGAACTATGTATACATAATATTTTTGTTGTTTTCTGAAAGGTGAACAAACAAGATCATAAAAGCTCATATCAGATACCCAGACAAAAGACTAATTTGATTCATTTATGTGAAACCAATGATCTTTGTCAATTCTGTAAGTTTTTGTGTTTCTTTTAGAGTCTAAGAAAGATCTGGAAAAGAAGATGAAAGACAGGCAACAATTGCAGGCTGAGATGGTGGAATGTGAAACATCTCAATGCAGTAAACATGCATATATATATATATATATATATATATATATATATATATATATATATATATATATATATATATATATATATCAATTACATTAAATCAGTGTCACAAATCATTGCAATTTAATTGCTGAGATATGTTATATGTTGCTTCATTTACATAAATAATACATTTTCATCCAATCTTCATAAAACTTGGTCAGAATGTTGATAGACATGACCATGAACTCTCAAACAAGTTTTGAAAAGCAGGTGAATCAGAAGAACAATGTTGAATTTACTGCCAGTAATTTATTGAAATATATTTTTCTCTGTTTGCCTCAATAATTTTCTGCCATTTCTTTCTAACTGGGTAACTGGGGCATGGTTTTTAGTCATTATTGTGGTAAAATGAAAGGGATCTCAGATTGACCAGATCATAAGCCTTAAGTAATTCCAGTTAATCCATACTCAGTTCATTGTGTCATGACTATTAATTTTGCCCTTATTTTCAGAAACTTATAAAACTGACAAGAGAAAAAGGAAGGAGGACAAGACAAAAAATTGTACCTCAAATGATAATGAAAGAATTGAAGAGAAAAGGAGGAAGAAAGAGTTGGACAGAAACAAATTAGAGGCAGTGAACAAACAGTTAGAAGAGATTGTGCAGAGAAGACGTCTTGCAATTTCCGATTCTGATTCACATCCATATAGAGATGAGAGCAATCAGCATGCGGGAGAAATAAGTAATACACTGAGCACAGATATGTCAAAGAGTGATCATTGTAATGTAAACACAGAATTAGGCAAGAGATTTGACTTGACAGCATATGCAGACAGAAATTTATATGCCTCAAACACTGCATTTCAACCATATATCCCTCTTCAGAATTATTCCTTTCTTGAGGATCTTTACAGATCTTCTGGTACTTCTTACCAGACATTACAAACACCACAAGAACAACTGAATGATGTGCACTTGAAAAATCAAGCACTTGAAGAGGAAAATAGACAGTTAAAGGAAGAAGTGTCCAGGCTGAAAGAAGAAGTTGAAATGCTCAAGTCTAGTACAACAATGCTACCAGGTAAGACAAATTAACATATTTGTTTACAATTTTATAATTTAGGCACATAAGGTATGCTACTAGAAATTTTTAATTAATGCCTAGCCATGGGTTGGTGGTTTTCGCTAGGTTCTTCCTTCATCTACAACACAAATTTAATACACTATATCATGTGTTGAAAATGGTGCACAGTTCAGATGATATCGTAATTTAAAAAGTAATGTCCAGCCCTTCTACATTGTTAAAGTCATATTTAGAAAAGAGCAGTATGAATCTTTAAATATTTCATGTAATTAATTGAAGACCAGTATCTTAATGCTCTGATATTTTTAAGGCAAATTTTTCTATATAACAATGATATTTTGAGCCACAAAGAAATGTGCACTTTGCATGAAACCTGACAAATTCTGCAGAGGTTCATATTTAATGTTTTCCAGGTGTACCTGCCGTAACACCCACAAAGATAACATTCTTAAAGCAGTTGACCAGTGCGCTTGAGGTAGGATATTTTTTAAAAATCTGATCGTCATTTTTACCCTGTGTGTCATTTTTACCCAGTAATAAGTTTATGGTTGTAGTGGAGACATATTCATTTAAGGCTGTAAGTTCACAAGTTCTTATACAGGGAATGGTAAGCCAATATTCAGAACAAACCAGGCACTAGAAAATTCCATGGCCTTTTAATGGAGGTAAGGTAAATAAAAGCAAGAAATTGTTACATATTCCCTTTACCTACCAGTTCTAATTCTTTCATTTCATTAATAGTAAGACTTGCTTTATTAATTCAGTAGGATTTGGTAGAACATTTTCAAGATGTTAAAGTTGAGGCAATAGATTAATGTGAATACCAAATCGATAATTAATAAACTTACACAAGTTAAGAAGAAGAAGAAAAAAGCAAGGAACTGAATAATTAATCCATATTAAACATCAGTCATTGTTATATTTCAGGACAAGAGAAGCTTTGGGATGAGAGCTAACAATGAAGTAGGTATCTATCTGCTCAGACCAATTTACATTTGCTACATTTTAAGTTAAAATAATGTGTTGCCCCTGTTAAATGCATTCCTAATTGTATCCACACAAAGATTGTTATATATAAGACATGAAAAAAAACCTTCAAACCTGAAAAAAATTGCTGTTTATGTCCCAATGTAGATTCAAGTCATCACATACTGTATTAATACAATCTAAATGCTTAAGTCAGTCATATTTGGTGCACATTTTGTCCAATACAATTAAAGCCCTTGGCAGCATTAGGCGAATTTACATCTGACTGTACAATAATCTTCCCACAGGAGGATTACAGATCTAGCATGTCATATTTTTCCATGAGTAATTTTCACAAGCATGAAGAAGATTAATGATATCGAATCATTTTCCAGATTGTCCTGCATACAGACGTTCAGTCCCCAATTCGACCAAAGCCAGTTAGACTATTCAGCCCAGCTGAACATCAAGCAGAGAGCACTAATAATAATAATCCGATACAACATTGTGACGAACAAGATTCGTGTGAAGTGTCAGCACCATTAAATACATGGGAGGAACCATATACAGTGAGTATAGACATTTTGTTTTGTATTCAAGGGTACTAAAAAAAATGGGTCTTAAATTGCATTTTTTTAAAAGTGCCAAAAATAATGAGATCATATTTTCATTTATAAAAATGATATACATATCATTTAACATTTTGTTTACGCTTAAGGCCTGTTTGGCAATTATTATTAAGTGTACATTTTATTACATCTTATTTTTCAGAGCAGTGGAAATCCTAAGATAAAGCTTGTGGCTGACTATGATGTCTACCTCACCCAGGCCCAGTTGTCCCAAGCGAATCTCAGAGCAAATGGGAATCCAAGGAAATTGGTCATTACTCTTTTGGATACTTTTTTCACTAGAGATAGGCTGGCAGAATCCAGTGCACTTGGAGCAAAGAGTGCACATAACAAGAAGGACGACAAAGCATCTGTTCCACTGCCTTCCATAGTTTTGTCGTCCTTGAAACTATATGTGCTGCGCCTTCATAAAAGGCCAAATGGGGAACCATGTCTCACTGATGCTGTTTTTAATGACATTATAAATCAGAAGTGTGCAACTGCACGGAGATCACTTAAGACTCTGTAAAAAAATCTTTTTGTTCCATTTGCATCAATAAAAAGCATATTCTTGAATGATTTGTATATGTCGTTTTTGCATGCTATATTTTAAGAGCAAAATATAATGGACCTAGGCTTGCACAGAATTTAATAGCTTACACAAATTAAGCTGTACATGACTGGCTTGCACAAGCTTGCGATTGGCTTGCGCAAGCTTGCGGTTGGCTTGCGCAAGCTTGCGGTTGGCTTGCGCTAGCTTGCGGTTGGCTTGTGCAAGCTTGCGGTAAGTAAGCTTGCGCAAGCTTGCGGTTAGCTTGCGCAAGCTTGCGGTTAGCTAGCTTGTGCAAGCTTGCGGTTAGCTTGCGCAAGCTTGCGGTTAGCTTGCGCAAGCTTGCGGTTAGCTAGCTTGCGGTTAGCTTGCGCAAGCTTGCGGTTAGCTTGCGCAAGCTTGCGGTTAGCTTGCAATAAGCTAGCTTGCGCAAGCTTGCGGTTGGCTTGCTCTAGCTTGTGGTTGGCTTGCGGTTAGCTAGCTTGCGCAAGCTTGCAGTTAGCTAGCTTGCGCAAGCTTGCCGCAAGGTTCCAAATACTAGCTTGCGAGATATCAGTTTGCGCAAGCTTGCCGCAAGCTTGCATTCAGAGCTTGCGATTTCGGTTTGGGATATGCCCTACCTTGCCCCCATGTAACCAAACTGTGTGACCAACATGACTGAGTGCAGCATTACATGGTCAGGATTAAAACAAACTTTTAATTACAAATACTAAAATCACAAGATAATTTGCCTCTTCAAATACACTATCAACATGACAGAATGATTGAAAAACAAATGGAGATTTGATCTATTGCATCTAGGAGTGAAATACACCGGAGAATTTAAATATAATCAAGTTTTTAACATGATCCATTGAATGTGTTATATCTGGAATAATTGGTGCATAATAACAAATAAAAAGCATTATAGAACTGTAAATCTGACCAAAAAAATCCAGTCCTGTATTAATTAAATATCCATGTTCTTCCTATTTGTAAATAATTTATCATAATTTTGGTTTTAGATAACTGAGATAACCAGGATATATCAGCTTGATCAAACATTGGTTCTATTATAAAAGTCTATCAGTATATATTTCTAATGTAAATCTAACAAGATTAATGGATCTCATCACTTGTCTGGTCAAATGGGCTTAATTGGACAAGATGAATAACAGCAACTTACTTGTTGTCTTTGGTATCCACATAATCTTCAGCATCTGGGTTTTGGGGGGCAGAGATGACAAGAATAATGCATTCAAACATCAACTCAATAAGAATGTCATGTCTCTCTATGGACATAGGCTGGAGAAAATTCATCATCTGTCTCTGAAGCACAGCAGTCAATTGTTCGTGAAACTGCTCTGGTACACCATCAAATATTACCTGCAAACAAAATAAAAAATGTATAAGCTAGTCTGAGTTAAGGTCAGAAATTATTGAAGTTTGGACTATCATAGTGTAATACTTTTGGAAATAGCAAATTTAATGTTTAGGCACAATATTCTGCAAGTTTTGGCTGAATAGTGAAATTTTTAATATAAAAACATTCAAAAGAGGTATAAAAACTGTAAGAACTTCCACTGATGTAATTATTTTCTAAATGTACTGAACAATGTTTCATCTTTGAATCCAGATAAGCTTTAGTACTATCTTAGTTTCTGCTCATATTTTATTTCTAAATTGTTCAAAAAAGTCTTGGAAAGTGATTTTAAAAGTTAGCTGTTGTAGCTAGCATATTTCCTCTTTTTATTGGTGCCAATGTTACACATATTTTGTTCTAAAGGTCTTGTGTCTTTACAATAACATAATATAGTTAAAAAAGTTTAAGGCACAGATGTAATATCTCTAGCACAAACCAAGGAGATATTGTTCAATTTTAGGATTTTTGTAAGTTCAAAAGGTAAGCTTTCATACATCCAACGTATTTGCCAGCCTGTAAGTCAATGTAGGTATATGTTGAATTTTAAAATTCTGTGCATTTTTTCATGATTCATCTGCATACAAGTCAAGGCAAGATTAATACCTCTGCTTGATCTTTGTAACTTCATTCCACAGTCGCAAATGTTAATACAGTGGAACCTGTCTTGAAAGACCACCCCTTCTGCCAAAATATAATGGTCTCATGACAGGTGGTCTCTCATAACAGGTCATAACACTATATACTCAATAAATCTGTACATGGAGAACCTGGTCTCTCATAGCAGTGGTCTCTCAAGACAGGTTTTACTGTATTATCTGTAATTTGGTAAATTTTCAGGTCAGCATCATTAAATGTAGCGAAAAGTAGCTAATTCATTTCACACAAAGAATTTAAATGAATTATGTAGATTTGTACAGGTCAGATAAAAGTTGTGATGCATTGTTGTATGAAACCATAACTTGCAGTGACATAAATATTAATGGTATAACTATATTGTTATTTCATATTACCAGCAACAGGAAATTGTATCACTGATGCTAATTTGATTTCCACAGTTTTGTTTTGGCGAGAGACAGGCAGACAGAGGCAGAGAGATTTTAGCCCTTTATGCTATTTTGTACCTTACTGTCCCTGTTTAGATAAAGCTTTTGTCAAAGAGAGAAGACAGTAAAAATTTTAAAGGAACTGGAAACTATTAAAATACATGCCATACTAATTCAGTTTCAAAGTATAAACATTCAAAATATTTATATCCATATAAACTCCTTTTAAGTTGAATTGCAAGAATTATCATTTAGCATGCTGTGTAATTTTCTTTTAACGTATGATATCTCCATGTGCATGTACACTTCCTGTAGTTAGGCAGCACATGGTTTTGATCTTTGCTCATGCTAGTTGTATTTTAAATTGCTGACAGTTCTGTCAGTCAGTACAAAAGGTGTTGATGGTTAAGAAAAAAATGACACAATTAAGCACATGGTATATCCCTTTATTACATTTAACCATATTCACAGTGCCCTATGGGTGGCCTCATTTCCCTAATGGTAGCCTCACAAGTTTGATCTTGTTCTAGTGAATCTTGACCTCAAACAGGTATTAGCTTGGATGATCTGACCACAGCTGTATCATATTTAATTAGCATGTATATAGCACTGAAAAGTCTTATATTTCTCAAGGACAATGGACAATATAACTGAAACTAGAGGGAATTATTTACTCAGTGGTATTAATTTATAATGGAATATAGTATTGAAATTGTACTCCAGTAAGATCACAATTGTCAGATAATTAAACGATACAGATACAATTCTCAACCTTTCTGTCTCACATATCTCAGCATATCTTATTTAATCATGTGGTGCAAGATGAAAAATGTGATGGATTAAATGTCTTTGTCATGGTTATTAATTTTTTAACTTGTCTATTCTAATGCACATGTATGTAATCAAATTTAAACAATATATACAAGTATTACTAATGCATGCAGTTTTAGCACAATTACATATAATGTAAATGATTTTAATACTGACAATCATGTCAATATTTTAAAATCCTTCTCAATGTTAGGTCCTATTATTTTCATGCATGATCTCTTTCCCAAAATGATCATTTTAAACATTATTTTTGTTCTGTTGGAAACATTTTTTTTAACATATGAGAAATTACATGACATATAATAAAACAATCTGTATGACATATGATTGACTTATACGCTGGCAAATATAGTATTGTCATTTGCATTGTGACTGTAAAGCTTTTCAATAAATGGAAAAACATAAATGAACAAACAACTGCATGGAACATTTCCTTAGGGGCCAATCACTCTATTGGGTTTTGGTAGGGGTCTGGGCAATAGCTTGGCAAAAATATGCTTTGTCTTGAAAATTTGCAAACAGTCATTCAGTCATTTGAGTTCGTTTGGTAGGTCATGTCTGGTGGCAAATATAGTAATTGTAGGATCTCGTGTATAAATGCTTTATTTAAAAATAAACATTGCTTATGTTTTGATTGTCATTAGATTCCCAACAAATAATGCACTCGTAGATGGAGACCTGAATTCCTCATAATGTCATAGGTAAATAGGTCATGCTTAACAGGACAATCCTACCATGCTTGTAGCTTACAGCCAAATTAATTTTCTGTTTTCATTACCCTGTTCACATCTGTTAGGTCCTTTTAAGATATGTAGTTATTTCACCTGAAATTTTGTTATTTTTAAATACTTTTTATTATTTTTGATAATTTTGCTTTGCTCTTACCAAAATGCAAATTATTGTTTTATGTATGCCACTTCTGTGAATGTTCTTTAAAGTCCTTGAAGAATCTGTTAGGGTAAAACAAAGGGAATATGTTACTAACAAGCTAATGTTTGTTGTTCGTCTGTCAATTCGCTGAAGACCTCTTTAGTCATCAGATGGTTGGAGGGGCTGGTTTTGCTCTGTGCATGTGCAGGTAGCTGATGAGGCCAACTGTTGCATGGAATGTTTGTTTGCATATGGTATAGGAAGATGAGTGGGACATCTCCAGGAGGGTTGATACCAGATGCTTTTCTGGCTTGCCTCTTCAGCTCTGCAGCTGCTGTTCTGCTACGTTCATACAACTTGGCGTCTTTGTGCACAAAGGAATGCCAAGTTACTCGATTGCTTGCTGTTTGCTCCCAGGAATCAGGGTTTATGTTTTCAATGCAGTTTTCAGATTGTCTCTGAAGTGTTTCTTCTGACCTATGTGGGACTGCTATCCTTGCTGTAGCTGACCATTGAAGAGTCTCTTAGGCAGCTGGTGGTCTGGCATGCATACATGTCCCGCCAAGCATAACTGGTGCTGCATCAGGATGGTGTGGATGCTGGGGAGACATGCTTGGGCGATTACCTCAGTATCTGGAACCTTGTCCTGCCACTTGATGTTGAGGATTTTTCTGCGACTTGTGGTGTAAAAGTGGTTCAGCTTCCTGGCATGGCAATGGTACACCATCCACGTTTCACATGCATAAAGTAGTGTGGGAAGCACAACTACCCTGTAGACCTTTAGTTTGGTCTGGATGCTGATACCTCTTCTATTCCAAACGTTGACATACAATCTGCCAAAAGTTGTTTGTGCTGGCAATGCCAAGGTACACTTCATCATCAATAGTGACTCTTTGTGACAGTGCTGCAAAGGTAGGTGAAATGGTTAACTACATAGAGTGTTTGGCTGTTGACGATGATGTTGGGCTCCATATTGGGCTTTCCAATGGAAAGCTGATGCAGGATTTCAGTCTTCTTGGTACTGATGGTGAGACCAAAGCTTGTGCAGGAACTGAAGAACTTGTCAATGCTGCATTGCAGGTCAGCTTCTGAGCCAGCATTGAGGGCGCAGTCATCAGCAAATAAGAAATCCCTGATGGTGTCTGTCATGACCTTGATTTTCGCTTGAAACCTCCTGGGATTGAATAGTTTTCCATCTGCACAGTAACTGATGGTGACTCCAATCTCTCTGTCTCTGAAAGCAATAGTCAGTATCAAAGGCCTTTGTCAAGTTGATGTAGATACGGTTGGTCTTTTGCTCTAGACAATTGTCTTGTATATGCCTCGCAGCAAGCACTAAGTCAATGGTCCCACGTACTTTTTGGAATCCACATTAGCTTTCTGGCAGTAGTCCCTGGTCAAGGTGCGTAGTGAGGCGGTTCAGTAGGATTCTGGAGAGTATCTTTCCTGCAAATGAGAGTAAGGATATACCTTGGTAGTTGTCACAGGCCTGGCATTTCCCTTTGCACTTATACAGGTGTGATTATGGAAGCACCTTTGAATTCCTGAGGGATTGTCTCTTGCTGACACATCAGTAAAAACAGTTGTAGCCATTCTATGTGGGCTGTGCCCTCTTCCTTGAAGACATCAGCTGGGATGGAGTCTGAACCAGGTGCTTTGCCACTGGAGAGCAGACATATTGCTTTCTGTGTCTCAAGCAAGATTGGAGGGTCATCCAGTGCTTCGTTGATGGGTAATTGTGGGAGATGACTGATGGCTTCATCACTAACGGATAAAGGGTGATTCAGGACATGGTAAAAATGTTCAGCCCATCATTGAAGAATCCTCTCTCTGTCAGTAATTAGTGTGTTCTGTCTGCGCCAAGAAGGGGGGATCATCCAGAGGATGTAGGTCCATACACTTCTTTCAGGGCATTGTAGAAGTTCTTCATGTCATCTTTGTTGCTCAGTCATGTGTCTTGCATCTGACAGAGCTTCTGCTGCTCAGTTCTGCTTATGTTATTGTATATATCTTTCCTAGAGGTTGTTGCTGTTTTAGGGTTTAATGCCATTTTTCATCACATGATAGGCTATACATGGCAGCAAGTATTAATGGAGGAAGAACCTGGGAAAACCCCCAGAAAGAACCACCAATCCACGTGAAAGCTACTGGCAAGCTTTCTCACATACCCACATTGGCCAAATCTGAGACTCAAACTTACGCAGACAGAGTTGAGATGGTAGTGATCAGTAATGGTGAACACTTTAGACCACTCAGCCACTCAGGGCCCCCCTTTCCTAGAGATAGACTTGAGGCTGTTGAGGTATGTTTGAAGGAGGCAGACTTTTTCATCCAGCAACTGCTTTATCTTATTGTAGTTCTCATCAAACCAGTCTTGATGCTTTCTGGTTGAAGGTTCTAGGATTTCTGAAGCTGTGCTGTAGACCAACTCTCTGAATGCTGCCCAGTCGGTCTCCACATTCTGATTATCGAGATTGGTGGATTTCAGACGTTCTTCCAGGGCATCTACGAAAGACTGGTACTGGTGCATTTCAACTTTGTGATATTCAGTCATTGTAAGCCTTCAGTCTTTTGGGCTGATTGTGGATGTTGAGCTTGGTGATGATGAGGCAGTGGTCTGTAAAGCAGTCAGCTCCGCACAAGGACTTGGTCACACAAAATCCTGCCTTTCCCTCTTCCTGACAATGACATAGTCGATGAGGTGCCAGTGCTTAGAGCGTGGGTGCATCCATGATGTCTGGTTATGGGTACAGAAATGGAAGACTGTTCTGGTGATCAGCAGTTCATGCTCAGCGCAAGTCTGGAGCAAAAGGAGACCATTGCTGTTACAGCGACCCACTCCGTGCTTTCCAAGCATTCCATCCTAGGCAACATAATCACAGCCTACTCTTGCACTGAAATTGCCAAGAATGATGAGCTTATCTGCCATTGGAATGTTAAGATCCTCATAGAACTTGTCCTGGGCTGGTCATGGATGAAGCATAGTAACTGATGAAGGCAAGGTGCCTTATTTCAGACAAAGGGGGAGGGGAGAGTTTCATGGTCATGAGTATGTTGTTTACTCCCTTGATAGTTCCAGCCAATTTGCCAATCAAAGCTGTCATCTAGCCCCTTCTTCATGCCTGGGAGGTGAGCAGTACTTCATGAAGAGGGGTGCTCAGTCGCTCAGGGGGCTGCTGGACTCTGTTGCTGCTCCATGTCAGTAGTCAATGACCCTAATGGCCTGCACAGCCGGTGTTCAGGTTTGTGTCTACGGCTGCCAGTGTACCCACACCTGCTGCTTCATTGATTGACTGTTGCCACAGGACTTTAGTAGGTGAATAAATGGGATGGGTGGATGACAAGAATGACTTGCAGAGTGACTTTGTTTTAAATGAGGATGAGCTGCGCAGTTCATAGACCTTACTCTCTTGCCCAAAACCATCTGGGTCCAGCAGCATGACAATGTCAAGACAACCGGAGACAGAGCTGAGTGCATTGGATGACCATGATGTCCTACGTGTCTCATGGTGCTCTTAGTGCTCCAATGTACTTTGCTGGGAATCACTTTTCTGCCCACTGACCAGCTGGTGGTTCCTCCACACAGGCTGCTGAATCCAGTCTTCACAAGCCTAACTCACCAAGGGTTTAAGACCTATCAGCTACCCTCAGCCTGTTTTAGCTGGCCAGTTGAGGCTGTTTTTCAGGATGTGGCTGCTGCACATGCCACAGCTTCTTGGAGCCACAGGTGAGAGCTGAGTGCCAAGTGGGGACCAAAGGTGGGCATGATACCCCTGAAGTAGTACAACTGCTTAGCCACCCAGAGGTGTTACCCTCTCCCAGGACACCCCATACACCCTGCTAATAACAGAGCAAGTGAAAATAGTGTCACGCTAACTCATAAAGGACAGCACGAGTTTAACAATAGTGTGTGGTGTAATGTGGGCTTAAATATATGAAGTCCATAAAGGTAACAAAGTCACTCAAATTGGAAAAATAATGTTTACTACCTGTAAAAGAATGATTGTACAACACTATAATTGTAAACATAAAGTCGGATGGTCCAATATGAACACTAAGATTGCTTGGTATAATGTATATTGTTATCAATACAGCAGTGAAGCTTAAAAACTTGAAACACCTGGCTGTGGCAAGGAGAGGTAATGGGCAAGAGTTGTTGTCCTTTGTCAATGTGAAATAGATAGGACATGACGATTTCCATCTTTTAGTAGGGCTGGATTTTCTTGGTAGCATTCTTACAGCCCTAATGTTAATATCATTCATTAATGTATTTGATGGAGAAACCTTTGAGCATGAAAGATTCAACCATTTATCTTAAAAAAAGCTGTCAAATTAGATAACAAAAAGGCAAATGTTTCTCAAACCTAATATACTGACCTGTGATCTTGACTATGACGATTGAACACCCAATATGGAATTGAAAAAACTTTTTTTTAAAAAGACTTTAAATTAGATCATGCATAGGACAGCAATATGCAAAAATTAACATATAACACAATATGACACAAAAACACCCTTGCTAATGATGACATGCATGTTACTTGTCCTATTTGCTTGTAACACAGTTACCATCTCACTGGTCTCCTTACAGTCGAACTGCTCTAACGTTGCAGAGTGGAAAATACAACTCCAGTGGAAAATATTGAGCCATAAAAGGAAGACAAAAGAGGACTTTATGTTAAAGCCTTGACCTTCGTGATAGTGTCCCAAATGTGTTACATGACACACCTTCTAGTAAATAAGCATATCAAGTTTCACACTTCAAGCAGCAATGAAAATTGAGAGTTGTTATGAAAATGTGATACAAGGGCAGAGAGTGATATAATTGTTCCACTTTTTTCTTTCAGAAGGTGTTGAACACAAATTTGTTTGGCATGGTGATATCAGTACATGGAACAAAAATGTTGTGTCACTGGAAATGTATTCTTGCTGAGGTTTATCTTCAGGAAGAGAGTAGTCAGGTATGTGTGTCCTACGTGCAAGTGATGCATTTCATCCCTATTTCTGTTTTCTATAAAAAGGATGCTATTCTCTAATCATGGGTCTTATTTCACATAAGCAGTATATGAAGTTTTCATTTAAAATATTTTTCCAAATAGATAAAAATGTCAATTAATATAGTGCTTAATGTCACTATATGCAATTTTCCTTTCAGAAATACATGAAATAATGGCTTTGGCTGCTCTATAGGTTCTTTCATCACCATTAACATATTAACCCCTGCCGCCTCGATAACTCGTCGCACTTTACCTCCCTCATCTCCCGAGTGACTCGATAACGGGGCTGAGTTTGCATAGCTTGTATCCTGAGCACCCAGTTTGAGTGGCAGTATTTTACTGTGCCTGTATCCTGAATGACGAGTTAAATTGGCACAAACCATTGGTTGATTTGAAGCCATTTCCTAATTATGCAGGCAGTTTAACCAATAAAATGTTAGCTTATATAGACAGAGTGTACATTGCTGAAGAAAGTGAGAAAAAAATTTGACTTCAATAGCGGCAAAATTAGTGGAAATATTTAGATTAGAAAATGAAGAAAATTACGAGAATCAGCCGCTGGAAGTAGACTTTTACTTGACAGACTGAAGAAGTATTCACACCAGGTTTAGTTTGCAAAAGAGATGACAAGTGGAATTTGTATGTACATCAAATGGAGTGAATTTCATGTGTTGATAGTGTTAATTATTCAGTGTGAATTCAACATGGATTTTTATGGATTATTCAAGGCAAGAGAAATAAATTGGTACGAAAATCATTTTATCTTTATGTGTCAGTTTTATTTCTGCATGTAGTTTAAAAATTTTATACCATTTTTGTACGTAATTTTATTGAGAACTGCTGTGCCAAATTTTAGTTTAATTAAAGGAACGTAAATATAAAAAAACAACATTTATTACTTGTAGCTCTCTGAAGAAAAAAAATCTGCAAGCCAAGTATTCTCAGCAAGTCTCAGAGATACAGGCACTGGTAAAGCTAACACTGCTCTAGGCAATCTCTGCAAGTATGCTGTCGGGGACTGCCTAGCTGTTTGGCACAGGGGTTAATGTGTTAATACCAGTGTGTACAGGGCAGCCATCCTTACAGGATATATTTTCTGGAGTTAATGAGCATGTCATTAAATAAGCTAATACACTACTTATAATTATAAAATTTTAAAGTTAACAAAATTGGATTTTGATGTGGTACCATTTCATAAATTTGAGTGTTCATCCCAGCTCAAAATAACCTAAAATTCTGTTCTTTTGTAGTTTGCAATGCTTTTCTTTACAATAATGAGATAAGCTTACAACATTTCATGCTATACAATGTTATTAGTTACACATCAAATGAAGTTGAAATCTACCCATTTTTTAAACAACAAACCTGATTATGGAAAGCAATCATCTTGGTCTTTTCCAGAGACAGCAGAAGCCAGAGTGATTTGGTATGTTGATATTGACATACCTGCTGAGCCTGTAGAAATATAATGAAACAATACTTAACAGCAATACCTACATACTGTGATTACCTTTCAATAGAAAATAAAGCCCATTAAAAACATACCAAAATCTAAATTGTCAATGCTGATGACATCACAACTGCTCTCACTAGAAAATTAACTTTGTTACCACAAAAATAGGCTTGCTTGATAAAAAAGACTGAGTACATTTTCCTATTAATATGTCAACTATTTTATGCTATTGTAATGTGAATATATTTGCTAGAGATCTTTTTTCAGAAAATCAGCTGACTGAATTATTCTCTGGTAAACAAGTAATGTTGACCTAAATCCTGACCTTGATTCAAAGTTAGTGACCACCATGTAAATAGGTTTCATCTTTATTTTAAAATGATTGATTGTTGTCAAGGTCAAGATGGGGCTAGTGAAAAAGTAAACAACTTTTTATTCTTAAAGTAAAAATGATTGGTTCTTATCAAGGTCATGTTAGGAGTATGTGATATAAAATGATGACATGACTCTCCCCCCCTCCCTTTTTCGTGATCTTGCAATTTGGGGACTTTTTTTAAACTGTGTCTTAGTTTAGGATATAACCTTTGTTTTAGAGAAACATTCTCAGTTCTGGGCTTCTACAAATGATGTGAAGTAATTTTCTTTTGTTGTGTCCAAGTTTTTATATCAATTATAACAATTCTTCAGTTCATTTAGATTTAAAAAGATTAATTCGTAACTGTGGAAATTTCTGATATGCTCACATGTAATTCTTGGACAAAGACAGTTTTCCAACACCAGAGTGTTAAATCTTGTGATTCTACAATGAGCTATATATAAACACAAAACAGACTTAAGCATACGTTGTCTTCCATCTTGGATTTTCCAACAGGACATTAACTTGAATCTATAAAACATTTCATTACTAGGGCTTTTATAATTTAGATCGTGGATTATTCTTGGATTATTTTTGAAATTGATTCTTAAAACTTAAGTTCTTTTTCCATTTTTCCAATCTTTTTCCAATTATTTATTAAATTTTACAAAGCTTGTTGTTTTCACTCTTTTTTCGTTACTGTTTATTTGAGCCTAAACTCATACCAATTATAACAAGATTGCAACTGAAAAATCAAGTGAAAGCATGAAATAAACACTTTATATCTTCAATCCTTTATTTTATTTTTTTAATAAATCTCTCTAATGAGTGGAAAATTCTGACATTTTGTTAAAGAAATTAAAAGGGGGAGGAGAGAATTTCCCCACCTAAATGTTCATTTGAGAAATAAATACTGATTATTGAGATTCAAGAAAATTGAAAGTTTTGAAGGCACAAAAAAGAAGGCCACATGTGTGATACAGTTAAAGCTAAAATATACTATTTGATGGTACATTATTATTATTTTCACAATTCTGAAAGCATGACTTAAATGTTTTTTTTCCAGAATAACTTTAATTTTTTCAATGTGCACATATGACCATTACAGAATGCAATTAAAGAACATTTTAGATTATAAAGCATGCATTTTTTAAATCTAAAGATATTTCTATTTCAGAACTCTCCAAAACATCAAAAAAGATGATCATGGACAAAAACACAAAATGTATCACACAAAAAAAAGTTTGACTATAAATTGGAATGTCATGTCATTACAATATATAGAACAAAATTTAAAACATTTCTGAACTGCAATATGTTGCTATGTGAAAACAACATAATGAACATATATTAGTTTTGTTTCCTTTCAAAACATAAATTCTAAAGAATTCAAGAGCAATGTATATTCATGTAATACAAAGTAAACATTACCTATCACAGTATGAAAAAACAATAAACACAAAGTAAAAGAATCTTGTCTTGTAATGAAAAAAGTTTAGCCTTGAATTTGTCTATTCTAATAAAATCCCAAACAAGATTTTTCAAGCAACCTGAACTCCTTCAGATGATTTGGTTAAAAATCCATCTTCTAAAAATGTTTTCAAAAAAGTTTAATATTTAAATTTTGAAAAAAGACCTTTTTTCTTACCCAAAGTACAAGTCATTCCACAAATTTGGTTCAGGTATATATTTGATAACTGAAATTTTTGTACTGAAAACATTTTTCCGCCTTCAGCCACAGTGATCGCAATGGATCACTAATCCTACAAGTTGATAGGCCTCTTACCCTCCATATGCAAGATATCCACAAAGATTTGTCCCTGTCTCTGATATAAAACAATGTTACTGTGTGGAAGCTAGCTTTGTTCTTTCAGTCACATTGACCTTGATCTTTCATCTTTGGACTCAAAATTGCTAGGTTTTTCCATATCTCAAGTGGAAAAGCTTTTCCCAGATATGTGATGTAAATTAATTTTATTGTTCAGAAGCCATTTTTACTTTTTCAGTCAAATTCTGATCGAAAATGTATGGGTTTCTTTCATACCTCAAATACTATTGACAAAGTTTGGTAACTAAAGATGTTGGACAACTGGAGTTATTGCGCATATATGACATTGGTAACAGAAATAGATTGATGGAGATCATAAGATAATAAGGTCCGCTTTATGGTGGTTGGGTAAAAATAAACATAAAGCAATGCATCTTAAAACTTCATTGAGACTATAGTAGGCATTTGCTGATATTTTTATGCATTGCTATTTTGTTGTGTATTGTTTTATTTATTGAAAAAATATTTGTTTTAAAACATCAGGCAAAATATAGGATTTCTCAATGAATTTGCAAATGTCCTATTTCTAAATTTCTACACACTGACTGCCATTTTCTATGACAAAAAGTGAAACATTTAATGACCAATGTTCTTATATCAAACAGAAACCATATTTGCATTTTCCATAAGAAAAAGTGGGACTCATCCTGGCCTTCACATTATAAGAGAGAACGTAAGTTAATTAGGTTCACTAAAACAAGGGAGTGCCATATGTACCATTTCTGGAGTTTTGAAGAATAATCTTTACTATCAACTAAAGAAATGTTACCATTTGCTTTGAAATGTGAGAGTAATAGTATAGCATACAAGGAATACATTATTTCACACTTATTAAAATGACATGTTTGATAATAAAAAAAAACTCTGATATTAAGTCGAATTCAGAGGAGTACCAATTCAATTCCCTGATATAAAACATCTGTGTACACCAAAGTTTGGCAGTCTAATGTCATGATATTTATGCAGAAGAAAGTTGCACTTTGTTTTCATTCTCATACGGAATGAAGTAAATTTTCAAAAGTCTATTTATGCCTATTCATACATGAGAATTTGAACCCTTGAAGGATGTTCTATTGGTTAAATCATCACCTTTGGGCTAAGAAGGGGCTGATCCATCTTAAGTGTCTCCACCATGAACTTGTCAAGGCTGTTTTCAGGATTACCACCAATGGATTTCAGGAAGCTGATGGCAATGTCAAGGTTATTCAGGGCCTGGCACAAGTCAGGCAAACTATGAAACTCTTGGCTTATTTTGTGTCTGACTCCACTACTCAAAGATTCCTGGAAGAGAACCATTAAAATAGTCAAAATGTTTGTAAACAGAAAGCAAAACAAAAGAATGTATCTCAAAATATCATAAGATAAACAAGATCTGACCTTCATACATATTAATTCTAAGCTATTGTACCAACTTTTTATAGTTTTATCAATTTAATTATTCATAATATGGCCAAAATTGAACTGTCCTGAGACAACACAATTTTGGCTCTATCCAAGTAATTGTAGATAAACTCCCTTTCTCTAGCTGAACTGTTCAATCAGCACATCCGAGTCCATGTTAATCAGATTGATTCGACATTTCTCTATTATTTTTGGCACACTTGCAAATAAAAAATTCCAGTTAGGCTAGCTTGCATGCCAATTAGAATGTTGATTATAGGATACATGATGTAATTGTTTATTTGGATAGTAATGAGAGATGAAATGAATATATTAATTGACAAGTTTCTGAAACATCAACTGTGTAAAACTGACATAATTTTGGTACTACATAATAATATGAATCCAATAATGAAAGTTTCATGAGGACAATGCATTTAAGTGGTGAAATTTCATGAAACACATAAAAAGTCATATTTATTAGCTTTTGGAAAAGTAATGTAGTATGAGAGAGATTGCATCTACAGTTCAAGTTTTATGACGGGCAGAAAAATAAATATATCGACTGAAAAATGATTCTAAAGAGTCACTCTGGCATAAAAGGTAGGTCATAATGATTTAGTTCTGATGGGTGTATAGTTGTTTTAAACATGAAGCTACATGTTTACAATTTGAGGGATAAGACTTAAAATGTCAAAGATGCAGATAAATTTTTATTTGTTGATGAAGTTAATAAAACATCATTATAGTGACCTAATTCCAGTATTGAGAGGACTGCATCAATACTACCAGCTGAGTATCATACATGAAACTTTGAAAAGTCTAAATTTGCACGTGTCCAGACAAGAATGCAGCTAACAATCATATTCAGTGAAATTTTATACCCCCCACACACAATGGTGAGGTAAGAAAATGTATGATGTATTGAAATCAGACTTTTTCTGACAGAGCTATTTTTATGACCATGTTTCAAAGGTGTTAGAATGGAAGTGCAGGAGAAGAAAAAAAAAAACAAGAAAATTTGCTGCATAATGAAACCAGCTTTTATATTCTTGCAAAGCTCCAACACCAAATTTGGTATTAACAATATTTTATTACATGTTTAAGTGCTGTTGTTGACTTGGAAACAAGCAACTAATAAGTTCAGAAGACTTCAGACTGATGCAGCAAAGGCAAACATGATGCTCAGCTGAAACAGTTTGTAATGTGTGCTAAGACCTTTAGTACCTCAAGTATGGTTTCAGATACTGCAGTTTCAAATTCCATGAAGCTGACAATTTGTTAGATCTCTCAACTTGATGTAATCTTTAGTTTTTTTGTAAATTCCATGTCCCAATGGCAATCAGCAATTACATTAATATCACTGCCAGGAGAAATACTCAGCTGAACACAAGATGATGTTCAGTGGATGTAATTGTTGTCTTTCCTACTTTCAATAGGAAGAATTTGAAATAATCTTTTCTAAGCTTCTTTGCTGATTGTAGGGTTGTTAATACAAAGAAAATGGCATAATAAAACAGTACAACCTCACAAATGAGAGAAACAGAGAAGTGATTGTGGGGTGGCCATAGTAATAAGGTCCACTTGTACAGTAGATGACAAGTTTATATCATTGAATTATCAGTCATTTCAACAGGGTGGATTGAAGATTGGTGTCCTATTAGGCAAGAAAGCAATATATTTTATATGATATTTTTCTAACTTCTCCATCAAAAACTAAATATGATGGCTGATTATTGATCTTCATACTATTTTGTATGATGTGTAACACTGGATAAAGCACGGATACAAAGAAAAAGAAAATTCTGTCCTTGAACTGCACAGTTTCTGATAAATAATATAGGTAAAAAGACAAACTAATTAAAATGATCATTTTGCACCCACCTGTGGTATTCTTTCTTGCAGCTTTCTGAAAACTGCGACATTAGTGTATTCAGCTCTATACACCATCAATGTAATCTGTAACAAAGATAACAAAATATATTAAACTTTTGGGATTATTACATGAAAATAAAAGATCTCTTTCAGTACAATTTGATCACATAAAACTTGGACAAAGGTAAGGATTTGTAGTCAATTCTGTGTTCTTATATTGATGTTTGGTTTTCTATTTCCAGTAATTACAGCCTAATTCAATGGAGCATCAGCATCAATTGAAAAATCTTATATTAGAATGCTTTCTGTGACATTTGTTCAATGCTCAACTTAAACTTCAGTAATTAAAGTCTTTCTGTCTTAAGAAACAGCATCCAAATTTGATAGTTGATTGTTGTTGGTTTGTTTAATCTTGAAGGGATGCTTTCTTTTAAGTAGCCCTATATTCTGCAAAGTGATTCTGTAAAGGTCATTTATAAACATCTTCTATTTTTAGCAGTGGTGGTCATATCTAATGGAGGCTGGTATTCATTTAAATATGACAGGCTTTCTGCCCAGACGACTGTCAAAACTAGTCAATACAAGTTGATGTGAAAACTATTTTCCTTCGTTACAATACTGACTTCGACCTTTTGACTACAAAACCAATAGACCTTTCTCTTACACGAACAACCAGCCATTCACAAATTTGGTCCAGATGTGTGCTATGTTTTTGATATAAAAAAGAAACTCTGTTCTACTTTCAGTAACAGTAGCTTTGACTTTTGAACTTTTCATTCTAAAACTAACAGGCTCCTTTTTAACCCCATATGCAAGCCATCCATAAGTTTGGTGACTTGAATGTGGAGAATTTTTGTGCAGAAATGAAAGTGATCTTGGATGGTCAATATCACATCACAACATAATGAGCTCCAATTTATAGGTGTATGGAAAATACATTTCCTTCAAAACCAAGAAGGAAAAATCTGTAAAATCTTAATTAGTGCTCTGGACTCCATGCCAATAATAACCAAATGTTGCTGTGAAAGGGATATCTATGTACTGGAAATACTATAGAGGCAATGAATAATTTAAACAATTTAACATTTTCAAGAATGACTACAGCTTCATAAAGCCAAAATGATTCATACAGTTTTTGTTAGGTCAGAACCAATTTACTTTTTTAATGCAGAGAAACCACCAATTACCTAACAATAGATCAGTGAGAACCCAAAATATTCTCAATGCAAATCAAAGATTTTTTTTAAAAACACAGTTCTTATAACTCTGGAGTAGTTATATGGAATAATATCCCAAAAGAAATTAAAAATGCTTCATGCATATTAGCTTATAATTATATTAAAATGATGAAGAAATAAGTCTTAATTAATACCACCATGCCTTTCCACCTCTTCCAGTTTAATTCTGACAAATGAACATTAATATTCGGTTCAAATGTTAGCATACTTTTTACAATTTATACGTATAATTATCTAGTCTGAGTCTATTATATCCATGTACATGACTGTGTGTGAATTTGTGTATATTTATATCTATGTGTGAGATGGATAATGTGCGACTGCACTCTGAATCATATATATATATATATATATATATATACATATATACATATATATATATATATATATATATATATATATATATATATATATATATATATACATACACACACACACATCTTTGAGGACCTTAAGATAGATTAGTTCTATTAATAAACTTATCTTTGTTAAATGTCTTTATTATTATTATCATTATTGTCTTGCATGAATTAGACTGGAATTATTAAAATTCAGTAACAAATTGTAAGAATCTGTCTCTGAGTTCCAAATGTAAATTTACCTCAATATCTATCCAAGACTTTCCAAAGAGGAATCTATCTATTATTTGTCTCTCAAGGTTGGTGAAATTGTACTCAATGGTTGTTTCCTTTCCCACCTCAAAGGAATAATTACAGTTGGCCAGAACCAGTGGAAGAATATCCTGCTCGGGGTGGTAGCTGATCAGATGAGCTGGAGTTATGTCCCTTACCTTCACATGAGGTATGTCTTTAATACTTTGAAAACAAGAAAAATAACTTCAGAGTTATAAACAATAGCCCATTGTTGAAAGAAATTCAAATGTATACTATTCGCTTACATATGGAAAGCATGCTAATGTTTAGATTCATCTATTTAATTATAACTTCAACAGCAGATTATAAGTAATGATGCATTCACAAGGTACGTCATTAAGATAGTGCTAACATCATTACCCCTTTAGTGTCTTGCTTCACATATATACATACATGTATAGAAAGTCTATTGTTAGGCAGCCATTTGAGGAAATAACCAACTTATGTGATAGTCAAACCAGATGTTTTTAATTCTTGTCAGAAATCTGCCATATGTAGTGTGTCATTCTGGGTTTCCTACCCCCCCCCTCACCCCCTGCAGGCACATGGCAGTTTTTCTGGGTGTCAGATTGGAACCTTTTTCATTAGGATTAACTTGACATCATATTAAATCTTTAAGTTAAAATCCTATGTTAAGATGACCCTCTTTTCAGGAGTGTTATAACCCATCGAAAGCTGTTTGTCATGAGGACCATTACTTAATATCATTTCATTTTGGATCAATTATACTTTGAGATAAATGTGGTAATCTTCCCAGTAGTTTAGGAGGAAGGATAAGAAACTGTTGCTAACAAATTCCAAATGCTGGACAAGGGATTAAGAGCCATCATAAAAGTTCTTCCGGTTCGTGACCACTTAAAGTAAATTCTGAAATCATCAACAACTGACTGACATCTTAAAACTTCTAGGCATGATACGCACATTGACCAAAATTTCCTCTTTTATGTAAAATGGGATAAATAATACACAGGAGGAAAGAAAACACAAAATTACTGAAAACAAAAACAGAATTATCTATGCTTGAAAACAAGGCAGCACTTGCAATACACACAAAATGAGAGAAAGTAAAATTATAAATACATTTAATTATAATGAAATTCAAGGAATGACATGTGAAACCTGTTTGATTTGACATAAACATTAAATTTCAAAGTATCAATTTTCAATCTACCACTTTGTTGCACTATATTTGTAAATATGCAAATAAAGAGGACCAAAAAGTAGGTTTAGTTCCATGCAACTAAGTGTATCACCCTCTTTTAATAAAGTCCTTATTACATTTATACAGACAGCTCAGCTAGTCAAATACATGCTTAAACTTGAATAGATGCAAATCTTTTGTTAAAGGTTTTATTTACATAAACATTAGCAAATAAATAATATAAATTTCTATATTAAGAGTGTAGATTATATATGGTCTATAAATAGTTGTTCATGTAGGTGTTTACAATAGTTAATAACAACATTCTGGATTCATGATACCTGGTGAAGTTGGCAACTAAATTGCCTAAAAATAATGCAAGCTTCAACTTCTTTTAGAAAAGCCAAATGACTTTACCCTGTGATTTAGTTTTAGAGGAACAATTAATGACCATTCCAGTGAACCTGTCATGAGAAAATAATGACCAGACATTACCATGTACCACTTTATCAGATTGTCTCTCTTTGTAAAAATGTACAGTTCATAGAAAGCAGAATCAATATATTGTGTTATTGAAAATTTAGCTTTAAACGCAATTATGTAGGACAGAAATGTACAGGACAATGATATGTTGTGGAATTCGAGAGAAGCTCTATGGGAAAGGTTGTATTCTGAGTTCACTCATTTGTGTGAAAATAGAAGAAGAAAAAAAAGAATAGTGAAGCAAGTTCTATTTAACCAATGCCTAACATTCCACCAAAAGAAAAATAATAAAACCTTATGTCTGCAATCATATCAATGGACTGTTGCAATGAAGCTATAAAGCGAGTGGTTGTTTTAAGAAAACCCTTCTTTCTACACAATATATGCACATGCATGTTGGCTGTGTCAATTCAGTTGAAATAAAGGGTTCAATTCATTCATCATATACTGACTTTAATTTGTGAGTGTGTTGAACAGTTATGGTGAAGTTTTATTGGCAATTAATAAATAAGGATAAACAGTATGATCTGAAAGATGAGTGCATTTGCTCTCATATACATGGGTTGTTTCAAACAAAATTAGAAATCTTCAAATGAAGGTTTTTATTTAACTTTCAGAAAGTGAAATGATGCATTCTTGATTATGACCATCAGGACCTATTTGTTTCATGACAAAGTACAAACCATTAGAGATATGCTTGACAACACAATTTCAATTGACTTGTCATCACCCTACAGGTACGATACAGAATTTCAGTGACAACCATTAAGAGCATGTGAACCTATCTCTATGGATTTAGTACAGAAAATAGTGATGAAGAGTGCACCAAAGTCATTTGAACTTGATCCAATTCCAACATCACTGCTGCTTGAATGCTTAGACCCAATATTGGCTTTCCTAACTGATGTTATTAATATCTCTCTCTAGGGCTGTCAACGGGTACTCGGGTACCTGACCGTAGTGAAAAACCCGGGTATTGAAAATTAATCGCGGGTACCTGTTAAAAAAAATAAATTGTCGCCAGACTCGCCAACACTATCAAAATATCATATATCATCAGCAGTACACTTGTCTGAGTTACAGCTCCAGTCTATATTTAGGAGTAGGATCAGTGGACCACCCGTTATGCATCAGCGGCCCACTACTAAATCGTTACACAAGAAACCACTTTAAACAGGCATGACAGTTATGGCTTTAATTAGAAACCAGATCCCTGCTTGATATAAATAAACAATACATCAGAGAATCTGTATGTATTAGTAAAATTCATTGGCATTGTGCAACAGGACAAACCCTTTATCTCTGAGGCATTATATGCCAAGGTTAAAACATAGTAATTGCTCTACAGGTAATAAACCTCTTTGTAGACGATAACTACATGTATTACAATTTTTCTCTCTCTCTTTCTCTCTCTCTCTCTCACACACACACACACACACACACACACAGACACAAGACGGTTTTAACACATTACTCTTACCATGAGGTAAAGCTGCTTTACATGCATGCGTGGGTAACTCAAATCTTACGTCAACAGCCGATGAATACACGTGTTCTGTTCTGATAGAGATTTATACTTAAAAAAAGGAGTGTTCTAAAGGATTTAACGCAGCTGATCATTAGAAGTTGGATTATACTTACCATCTGGGTACAAAGGTTAAGTCTAAATAAATTTATTAATTAATAGCGTGCGGTCCGATCATTCACAGCTACCATGGTGCGAACGCTTCAGACCAAGTAGTGCCTTACACCGTTAGTCTCTATCGCCAGACAAAATATTAAAGAAAGGCGGAAGACAATTAGTTGGTCTAGGGTTGTACATGTCTTTCATGTTCTAACGGGTACCTGGACACCCATTAAATGGTGCAACGGGTACCTGAGTAAGTTTTTCGTGATTTTTGACAGCCCTATGAGACTATCTCCCATCTGGGGAATTACCATCATTTTTTAAAACTGCCATCGTAAAGCCTCTGCTGAAGAAACCAACACTTGACCATAATGATTTAAAGAACTACTGCCCAATTTCTAATCTTCCATTCATATAAAAAATCTTAGAAAAAGTTGTTCTAACCCAACTTGTAGTCTTTTAAGCAATGTACAGTGTGCATATCGACCTTGCCACAGTACTGAAACTACTCGTCTGCAAATATTTAATGACATTGTCTCTGCTTTGGAGATCACAACACAAAGACTTTCTCATTCACATCCTTTACCTCAAACAATAAATATCAGCAACACCAACATTAAATTCATGCAGTCAGCACAAAACCTAGGTGTTACTCTAGACAGTACTCTCACATTGCACCAACATATCATGAACATATGCAGAGCACACCTCCCCGCTGCTCTGTACCCTACACTGGCTATCCATTCGATCCAGAATCAAACATAATTTTTTTCTTTGTGCTATGTTTCACTGATGGACTCCAGTCCAGCATACCTATCTGACCTCACCCACGTATATACACCAGCAAGATGCATACCCTTCTCTTCTGACAATCGTATACTCATTATTACCACTATGAAAACAAAGTAATATGGACAACATTCTTTTGCATACCAGGCCCAGCATCATGGAATGAAATACCCATTGAAATTAGACACAAAGATACAGTGATCCCTTTCAAGAGTACTCTTAAAATTCACCTATTTTAACTGCAAAAACAAACTTAAGTCCCCAAAAATGTTTTCTACCTTAAATATTTTCAGCATTTTTTGTTTCCAATTCTATGGTGTCTGTTTTTTTTTATTTTACATTTTTTTTTATTCATATCATTATAGATGTTGTAAAGTGCTTAGAGCTTCTAAAGATTAGGTGCTATACAAAGTTCTCATTATTATTATTATTATTGTTATTATTATTAAGGATAGCTGATTTAGCATTTGCACTAACTTGCAATTATAATACTGTAATCTATTTACACAATTCAATTAAGTACATATGAATATTATGAATATGATAGCTTCTAAATACGCATCAAAATGTTTTTATAGCATAGAACTCAGAAAATAGAGGGCATAATTCAAAAAAGAGACTGACAACAATGCACAGACACACTTATTATATATATATATATATATATATATATATATACACACACACA